>JARHVA010000186.1:4632500-5232500 GCA_037957365.1 Torreya grandis
CTATGAAATTTAGGCAAGTTTATTTAGGAATTTATTCATTGACACTTTTTCTTCATATGGCCTTTTTAGATTAGGCATTTTAGTTTCTAGAAATTTCTCCATAGCAATTTGGTTTTTAGCTTTTTTGGTCCATAGTATCCTAGTATTCAAGAAAATTATTTTAGGTTTTTTATTCTACAATAATATCTAAGAATCATTGAGTATTCTTTTAGACCTATTGCATGTTAGGACAATTATCTTGGATAAAATGCTTGAAACAATATCCTAAAACAAAAATCCCTACATCTTCTAAAGAAATCTGACTTTACACTTTCACCAAACAAATCCATTTCTTTCAAAAAATTTGCATGGGTAAAACATCTAAAAAAAATAGGACTTTTTCTCCACAAAAGCTTTATCAAAAGTACCTTTCAATATTTTTTAAAAGTACCTTTCGAGCCCTTTACACATACCCGTTAGAAGTTTAGTCACGAGTGTTTGCCCTATAGAATTTCCCTTAGGCCTTTTGGAATGGCCCTTTAGATCTATTACAAGTGTCTTTCAAAAAAAATTCAAGGGAAAAATTCTTGAAATAAATGACCCTTTAGATTTTTTTCTAGTGAAAAATAGCCATTTAGGATTTTTGTGCGAACAAAATGCCTAAAGGAAATATCCCTTCAAGCTTTTTGTGCAGAAAAAATTCTTGAAGGAATAATCTTTGAGACTTTTTGTAAACACTTTAGCCAAAATAAATAGGTATTTAAAATTTATTCAAAACAATATAAATAGCCCTTCGAGCTTTTTGTGTAGACAAAATGCTTGAAGGAAATACCCCTTTAGGCTTTTTATGTAGACAAAAAGCCTGAAAGAATATGTCCTTTGGACAATTTGTGCGAGAAATTTTTCCAAAAGACTCTAAGGAATTTATACCAAATACAGACCAAATTAACATAAGGAAATACCCAATGCAAAGTGCTTGAAGGAAACACACTAGATAAAGACCAAATTAAATCACCTAGCCATTTAAACATAAACTTGACCTTTTCAAAAGAACACTTTGAAATAGTAATTGGGCTAAGGACTTAGGCTTTGATACTAAACTCAGGATGGACTTAGGCATTTACATTTGAAAAGGTTTCAATTTATTTAATGCAATTTTAGGCACTACAACTAGATCTTGCCCATTGATGCATACCCCTTATGAGTATGCAAAGAACCCTAAATTATAAGAATAGGTACCAATCCAATGAGCCACAGAGTCAAGACTTAGTAATTTTTAGACAACACTCATGAAGGATCAACAAAACATGGATGACTTAACAAAAATAGATCAAGAAGATCTGGAAATATAGACACAACATAGCACAAATGGAAACTATACAAGTAAGGCCCAAAATAGAGGGGCAACAAAACAACAAAAGGATAAAGTAATAAAACACTATATAATATGGTACATAGTTACAAATAGACTCAATAAAATAAGTGTTTTAAATGTCTACCATTAATTGGTAGATCCAATATTTCATCATCAAGATCTCTAAAAAATAAATTATACTCCCCAATTTGGTAGTTAATGGAATGAGGACCCATCCATAAGGCGTAAAACTTTTCATGATTTCCTTTCTCCTCATGCCTACTATCCCAAAGTACAACCAAATCACCTAATTGGAAGGTTCTTGGATTGACCTTCCTACCAAATATTTTCTTCATCTTCTCTTTGAATTTAAGGTGTCTTTCATCAGCTTGTCTTTGAATTTCATCAAGCTCAATAATCTGGTTCATCATGCTCTCATAGTGGGTGATCTACTCATCATCCTCTAGTTTCTACATGAGTTGATATGTGGACAACTATAAATTCATAAGAAAAAATTATTGAGCTCCAAAAACAAACTCAAAATGACTTTTTCCTATATTTGTCTTAGGAATGATCCTATTAGCCCACAAATCAAACTTCAGTTATTCACCCTAGCTCTTCTTATTTTCTTCTAATATTTGTCTAATGATCTTGAGAAAGTTTTTTTTAATTAATTATACTTATCCATTCCCTTAAGGATTGTAATCAGAAGCATAGGTCAATTCAATACCATAATATTTTTATAATTCCACCAAAGGATTGGATTTAAATCTCATAGCATTATCAACAATTATCTTTATAGGCACACCAAATCTATAAATAATATAATTTAATAAAAAACCATAAATACCTAGTGTGTTACTTTATTTTTAGGGACCACTTCAACCTATTTTATGAAGTAGTCATTTATAACTAGTGTATATATATATATATATATATATATATATATATATATATATATATATATATATATATATATATATATATATATATATATATATATATATATGTATGTATGTATGTATGTATGTATGTATGTATGTATGTATGTATATAGCCTATGATTATTAAAGGCCTATTCAAGTAATGGGTAATGTATTTATTGGAAAAATTATTGATTTATTAAGTGATAGACATGTGTGTGTGTGTGTGTGTGTGTGTGTGTGTGTGTGTGTGTGTCTATCACTTAATAAATCAATAATTTTTCCAATAAATACATTACGCATTGCTTGAATAGGCCTTTAATAATCATAGGCTATAAGCCAAGAAAACCTAAAGTTTTCATCCTCCCAACAAAATGCTAATATTTCTCACACTTTCTGACTATCTAAGCAACATTTTTGAATAATTATGGCCACCAATAACCAAGTCTCAAAATTTTATGAGTTGTAACCTTAGGCACAAATGGACACCACATACTCTACTATGGGAGTATTTAATCAAGTCAACAGTTTGTTCTTCCATCACACATCTTAAAAGAACCCCATCTAGATTCTTCCATGCTAGTCTATTTTCAATAAAGAGGTATTTTTGGGAGACAAGTTTAAGAGTTATTCTTTGATTCTTGTCTAAGTCAGGGGGACAACTCATATTTTTCAAGTAGTAAACAATATCTCGATACTATGGAGATATGTTAAATTGAGTCAAAGAATCATCAATATTAAAAATAGTAGTGTTTACCTCAATATCTTGTAAATTGGTCTCAACCATAAGCTTGGCTAGACCCATCCCCATTACTAACTTGGTGGTCTAGACATTAATGTCATACTCTTATAAATTGTTGACCCACCTACATATTTTTCTATATACTTCAATTCGAGTTAAAATATACTTCACCATGATGTGTAAGACATAAGAAATAATATTTAAACTTAGAATATAAGGCCTAAACATTTTAATATCCTTTAAAAGAGTGAAAACTTGTTTTTATATGATAGTATAGTTTAGTTCAGGACCTTGAATAGTTTTTATAAAGAAAGCTATCAGTTTTTCATGACCATCTTCATTATTTTTCAATAAAACAACAATAACAATAGTATTGTATGATGCAAAAGAGAATATATGGAATGGCTTTGTGTCATTAGGACTGGGAAAAATAAGAGCAAACTTTAAATATCCCTTGATGTCATTAAATTCTTACATGGCCTTCTCCTCCTAGTTTATGGTCTAGTCCTTCAGTATATAAGTAATAGGCAAAGTAATATCTACAAAATTAGACACAAAACTCCTTACAAAGCTAATTTATCCAAATAAAGATTGAATTTAATTTGGACTATGGGAAGGCACTTTTTTAATGGCTTCAACCCTTTCGGGAACAATTATGACACCATCCTTGGATACTATATGTCACATAAACTTGGCCTTTTTTACTCCATAGTGTCATTTATTAGGATTAAGTGAAATGTCAAATTCCCTAAATCGAAGCAACACCTTTTCTAAATGCTCCAAATGTTATTCTCTAATATTAGAGTACATAGTAATGTCATCCTAATAAATAATAATGAACTGGTTAATTGTCCTTATAAAATCAACTTTCATAACTTGTTGGAATGTTTCACCAATATTCATTAACCTAAAAGGTGTCCTCATATATACATATGTTTCCCAAGGCATAGTGAACACATTTCTGGACCTCTCATATTCCTTCATCGCAACCTAGTTGTAACTTGAGAATCCATCTAATGTGAAAATATATCTGATCCAGTAATACTTTATAGCAATTTTTCAATATTGTGTAGGGGATGATTATCTTATAAATAAGCCTCGTTCAAATTTCTAAAATCCACACATAAGTAGATATCAACATTTTTATTTCATATAGGGACTAAATTCACAACCCATTATGAATACCTAATGGGTTAAATTATTATACCATCCCTCAGCTTCTTTAACTCATCCCACAACTTGGTGTCTAAGATGGGGTTAACGAGACTCTTTTTCTACCTAAAAGGCTTACTATTAGTCTACAATGAGATGATGTGCTGGAATATATATTCCCTATATGCTTTCATCTTAGAATAAGACCATGCTAAAAAATCATGGTACTTCCTTAGCAGTTGCATGTAAGCTTTCTTCATCGCTGCACTTAAGTGAGTACCCAGCCAAACATTTCTTGGATTCTCATGAGAACCTAAGTTATACTCAATCATGCCTTTTAAAATGAATGAGTCCCTCAACTTGATTTTATCAACTCCATAAAAATATGCCTCCAACTCACCAATCCCCTTGGGATCATGTTTTTATTTAGTTGAATAACATCCTTCCCAAATAAGGTTTATTTTACATCACAAAATTGAACCATAGATTCTAGTTCTAGGAGCTAATCATGGAACTCAGCTTTATAGTTCATAAACCTCTTAGTCTATTCATCATCATCAAATAACTACCAATGATGAACATTGTCTAGGATTGAAGGCCTGAAAATCCCCTCCACTTGATACTAAAAATGAGGGCTCATATTTGTAATATTAAATTGATTACCTAATCCTATAAGTTTGTTAACTTCTTGGTTGAAACTCCTATCATGATAACATAGATTTAATACATCAAAAAATTCAATAAAATCTCAAACAACATTATGATATTATTTCAACCTTTTATTTTTATGGTAAAATAACTATGGACTTGATTTACCACTAGCTCAAAATCTCCCTTGACAATCAAATATTTTATTCCATATTCATGGGTAATCCTTAAACCAAGAAAGAGTGCCTCATAATTAGTAGTATTTTTAGTACACTCAAAGTAAAATTGAAAATAAAACATAAAAAATTTACCATTAGGGACATAGAAAACAACCCAAGTGTCATTTCCAATATTGGAGCAAGCCCCATCAGAGCACATTTCTAGACTAAATTTTATTTGTTAGGTTCAACATCAAGAACAATAGGTTGTTCACTAGTATCAACATTCTCAAAAAAGTTTCCAAGCACAACATCCATGTATATTACTTCATTAAGATCATGTTTTAGATCTTTAATCACATGTAACATCTTCAACTCTCTATAGAGCTTGACCATATTACCCTCCAAAGGAATGGTGACTTAAGAAAGGTCCATCTATACACTTTTACCCATGCTAGTATCCCATTTTTGTGACAAAAACATACCCCACTTAAGTAGGTAGTATACAACTACCACATCCATATTCAAACACTTTCCTAGATGCACTACCAATTGTACCACTAATCCCTTGACTTGTCCAACAACTAGAACCTCTCATGAATCTATGATATAGCACTTACCAAAGGTTGACATGAAATTAACTCCAATTTAATTTAGAATCCCTAAGGGAATCACATTTCAATAATTTAGGGAGTTAAACATTTAGTTATGAATAATTAGACCATTGATTAGTAGGGTTGTACAAAATGGATCCACACTCAGCTAACTTTCTACCAATGTAATCCCCAAATATAATTTTAGAGTAGGTTTAACAACCTCTTATAATTATTCATCACTTTATGAGGGTGTTTGGGGTAACTCTATTTCATTCTTATCTAATTTTTCACAAAATTCCAAGTACTCAAATGCCTTCTTCATATGTTTAGGTATTCTCAATAATTCAATAAGTGTTAGGGTGACTTTAAGTTGGCTCAATACTTGGGCCATATCACATATGCTATACTAAGGAAGAGGATTATTTGGTGGAAGAATGACAACACCTTTAGCTATAATATAGTCACTTAAGGTCTGAAGTAGAGTAGGATGGGGTGGATTAACATTTTTAATAGAAACCTTCAAAGGCATATTGGTTTTAGCATCATTATCACCCTTAGGGATACTAGACAACATGGGTACTCTATTCTTGATTGGAGCACCTCTTAACTTATCATCCTAGAAAACTAATATAGGTGTAGAAGCTTTAGGTATTTTTGTCACTTTCTTAACATCCTTATTAACATCCCCTACCTTTGGATTTTTAGGGGTAGTGTCTTGAGGAGTAAGAACTTAAGATTTTCTTCTTAAGTGATGCTCCTTCTCTTGGGAAATTATTGCATTGATTAGCATTTATCTATCCTTAACTTAGATAATCCTCCATTATATTTCTTGATTATCATAGATAATAATAAATTTAAATCATGAATGGGTAATATATATTCTTGTGTCCTATTGATGTCATAAGTAAATTGAAGAGTCGGGACACTTACTTTCTCAACAACACTCCAAAATTGATCAATAGTAATAGCACTTAGTGATTATGTGGAGTTAATCATCTCATTTCAAGGGATTTGATAGTTGAACATTAGGATATCATAATTACATGATGCAAACTCAATTTCATCTATATCTTCAATAATTGATTCCGTTGTATCACATGAGGAATGTGAAAGGAAGCACTTATCACACAAATCAATATTAATATCACAATCTACATTATTCACCTTAGCATTTAAAGGATTAGGCACATTTTTTCTTGCCCTTATGTTATAATTTATTTCCATTTACTTTTCATGTGTAGGCCTCTTAATTTTATCATTATCTTGATGATGGAAAGTAGGCCCCCTTTTTGCTTGATTCAGATTTGGAACTCACTCATAGCTAGTAGATACATGAGGGACCCCCTTTCAGATTTAGCCAACTTATATGACATTTATTTAACAATAAAGGCCAAAGTTTTGATATTTTCCTCCAATTTGGTTGTCTTCATGGGTTGTCTCTTTTTCAGATTGACCACCTTCACATCAACCCACTTATTCATGGGCTTTCCCATAGCCTTTATGTTGATCTCAATTTGGATGCCCATATTGAATGCCAGTTATAGGTTAATAGGAGCGTTGTCCCTCAAGTAGTACATAGTTTTCTTATCAAAGGCATCATAATACTTTATCAAGCATGTTGTATAACTGGGATTGATGTTTTTGGGTAGCTGATATTTCAATTAATTTATATTTATTTCTTAATTTGGAAACAAGTAATGAAATTAGTAATAGGGTGTATATAAAAATACTTGGTAAAGTGTGTACATAAATATAGAAAATGGTGGGAAATCCTCTTTGGCTAGGAAGTAATAACCTATAGATAAAAAAGATAATAAAAAAGGGGTTATTAGAAAATAGATGAGTGAATTGCCTAGTGTGAGCTAGATCTAGGAAGTGTATTACTTATTAGGAGGCCATTAATCCACTGTTATAATAATTAAGTTCAAAATGATAAAGTAAAGATATACTTTCATAATATAAATTAAATGTAATATAAATAAATTAAAATACTAGTTAATAGAACAATGACCAAAAGTAACAAAGCTAGTCAATACTTATGCTAAAATGGTCGAGGTTTAGTCTAGAAAATTAGAAAAGGTACTATAATCAAGAAAAATAGATAAAGTTTGGTTTGATTGGGGTTACAAGGTTGAAAATAGCTTGTTGTATTTTTATTTCATGGTGACCATTGGTTGTTAGGTGAACCATTGGTAGTTTAATCTGACTATCGATGGTTGGGTAACCATCTACGATTGAAGTGACCATCGATGGTTATGTTAACCATTGGTGGTTACCTATGTAAATCTAGAAATGGTCATAAAATAAGGTATAGATTGGGTATTTAGGCAAACAAAGGTTTGTTATGGGGCTAAGGTGTGCAAAATAAGATACTAATGGGTCTGATAGGGTAGGGAGGTTAGAAATAATATAAATCAATGAAAATAGGTGAAAGATATCTAAAAATTGATGGTGGAAGGTTGAAGTGCACACATGAATCTTGATGATGATAAGAATTCTTATTTGTATAGGAAGGAATAACTTTTATATAAGAAAGACACTATAAAAGTGGGTTGCTAGTAAATAAATGAGTGGACTGCCTAATGTGAGCTAGATCCAAGAAGTGTATTACTTGCTAAGAGGCCATCAATCCATCATTATAAAAAGTAACTTAAAAATTATAAAGTTAAAATATACTTCCATAAGATAAATGAAATGCAATACAAAGAAATTAGAATGCTAGTTAATTAAAAAAAGAACAAAAGTAGTAAATTTGATCAATGCTTATGCTAAAATGGTTAAGGTTTGGTCCAAAAAATTAGAAAAGGTACTTTAATTAGGTAGAAACAACGAATGTTAGGTTTGACTGGGGTTATGAGGTTGAAAATAGATTGTTTTATTTTTATGTCATAATGACCATCAATGGTTAGGTGAACCATCAATGGTTTAGGTTGACCATTGATAATTGGGTAACTATCAATGGTTGAAGTGACCATTGATGGTTATGCTAACTATCAATGGTTACCTATGTAAATCTAGAAATGATCAAAAAAGAAGGTGTATATTGGGTATTTGGGAAAATAAAGGTCTATTATGTGGTTGATGGGTGAAAAATAAGATAATGATGGGTTTGATAGGGTAGGGAGGTTATAAATAAGATAAATCAATGAAAATAAGCAAAAAATATCCAAAACTTGATGGTGGAAGGCTAAAGTAATTTGGATAGAGTTACAGTAATTTAGATTTTGAAAATGATTCTGATAGTGCTTTAAGTCTCTAGTGATGTTAATTTCTTGTAGAAAGGATGTTGGATACTTGTATGCAAGATTATGGATTATGGATTATGGCTCCATTTCACTTCCTCCTCTTCTCTTTTTATAGAATTTAGTAGTTAATTGGGATGGAAGAAGTTAATAATTTGATATGGGGATAAAATTGCCAATTCATGATGTTTTAAATCTAGTTTTAAAAGCAAGTTTCTATTTAGGGAGATACTTATCTCACATAAAGTTGTCAATGATTTAAAACATTAAATTAGGGTTGGATACCTAACCATCAATGGTTAGGTCAACTATCAATGGTTAGGCTAACCATCAGTAGTTGAGTGGCCATAACAAAATGGGTTAAAGTAAGTTAAAAGGGGTGAATTAAATGGTTTAGTCAAATGTGTTAAGTTAGGGGTTCAATAGGATCAAGTTAGTAAATGAGTCTAATTGACAAGGTAGCCCACTAGATGTGAGGTTAGATGAGGGATAAAAGGTAGTTTGACATTGAAATATATCATGTGTATTTTTTGAGTGTCTATATTTTGACCTTTTTTGTTATGTGGCTTTGATCTAACAAGTTGTAGAATAAAAATAGATCAGCACACAATGTCTGGTTGCCTCGAGTATGGGAAGAGGTGTTCCCCCTCAAACTAAGAGTTGATGAGGTGAAAGTGAAAGTGGGTCAAGGTTTAATAAATGGTATATGGGTAGTCATAAGGTAGGTGACATAAAAGGGCTGGGCATTTGAGATGTAAACACATGAATAAAATGTGACTAAGGGTGATAGTCAAGATTGCACAAAGACTAAAGTTGCCAATGTTTGTAAAAATAAGTTCAATTCTAGAGGGACATGTGATAAGGGTAACTGGTCCATATCATTGGTCATAGCTAATCGAGTCAGGCCTATCAAAACATCTAGATAGGGTCAATGTCAATCAAAAGTATACAGGGTAGGAAGCGCTCCTATGAAATAATAAAATTAGTTAGGTTATGTATGAGGTGGTGCAAAGTTCAAAGTTCAGCATGGCAAGGTTAGTTTTTGTGGTTAAAATAACCATGAAAAGTTGTTGTAAAATAAGCAAGTGGTCTAGGTCAAAAATGACCAATGTCAAGGTGGATATGGGGTAATGGTTGGTTAGTTGGGTATGGGTTGGTTAGGGGTGGCTGAGTTGACTCTATATGAATTAGGCAAGTGGACACTACCTACATAGTTATATAGACATAATATCCAAAAAGAACTTCAAGCCAAATGTAGTTCTCCCTAAAGGTCTAGACCTTGGTGGGGTGTTATTGAAAGGGTTGAAAAAATGTGAAGAACCTGATCATTAATGGTTAGGGGTTTCCCTAGGGTTGACCATCAGTGGTCACCTTAATTTTTGATCATCAAGTAAAACCCTAAAAGGCCAAAAGAACAAAACTAACATGGTAAGTCATCTTTACCATTTGACTTGTTTGGAATTTTATTCTATAGGTATTTTATGATATTTGTTGCTTGTGTGTTTATCTTGTTGATTTGGAGTGTTGTGAGTGGTGGAGTGCATGTGTTTAAGGGTTGAACAGATGGAGGGTAGATGGGGGCATGGCTAAATCATTGGATGAGGGCTCTGATCATGGTAGCAATCATAGAATAAGGTAGGAGTCATCTTGAAATTGATAGCATATTGTAATTGGTTGTATGTTAGGAGCATTTTAGGTAGTCAGTAATGTTCTGGTGTGGTTTTGAACTAGTGTTAGTAGAAATGATGCCCTAGTTTTTAGGTTTTGTGGAATGAAGTAAATTTATGGATGAATGTGATTGTTGGTTGGGGTGTTAGGTGGAAATTAGGGTATTAAAGAGGCTAAGTTAGGTAAATTGGGATAGGTATTATTTTTTTGTAGAAGTTGAGGGAGGTCTAAAGTTTGAGCCATGTCATCAATGGTCACACAAAGTAACCATCAATGGTTCAACCTGACCATCAATGGTCAGACTCTAAGGGTAAAAGACAAATGAGGGACCATTGATAGTTCTAGGAACCGTCAACAGTCAAAAATGTTGATGAAAATTATGTTAAAAAGTGAATTGGGTCATGTTGATTTATGGTAAGTTATTTTAAAGGTTTGTGTTAAAGTTTGTAACATATTTTTAAAGGATGTTAAATTAATGGTGTGTATGTAAAACATTGGGAAAGGGGTGAAATATTTTTGTTAAAGTTTTGAAAGGTGTTTAGTAAGTTAGGAAAAGTATGGAAGTTAGATGAAGAGATGTGTTTAGGGTTTAAAATAGTGAGTGTAGAGAGGAATGGATGGTTAAAAGGGTAAGTAGAGAGAGTGAGGTGAGATATATTGTAGAGGTAAATAAATAAAGTGATAGGGTAAAGGTGTAATAGATATAGTGAAGATTATGAAAAATAGGTTGTGGGTAGATGTAGAGAGGTAGTTAAGAGTTTATAATGATGATATTAATAGTGTCAATAAAGGTAGATGTAAATAGGGTAGATATAATGTGTTAAAGTGAAATACATTAAAATAGAGAGGGATAGATTGGTAGTGATCTTGTCATTAATAAATAAGTAGGCATGTTAATTATATTACGATGCAAGCCCATAAGTAGATCTAGATGAAGGATCAGGTTCCTAAGATATTTGTTGAAGTTCATGATGGGATGATAGTTGATGAGTGGAGACACATAGATGAGGTTAGCCTAGGGGCCATGAGACATTATCATCACCTACCATAAGATGAGGTAATGATTGTGTCACTCATTAAGAGATAGGATCCTACCATAAATAAATTTTTACTACTAACAAGGGAGATGATGATTCTCTTGAAGGATGTGGTGAGGATCACATGACTACCAATTCAAGGGGAGCTAATTTATCACATAGAGTCTGAGGAGTGAGACTACCACATGGATTTGATATATGGAGTAGATTACATCTAGGCTAGGCATCATACATGTTGTATTTACTATGGGACACTATACTAGAGGGATCTGATGGATAGCTGTTTACTCACCATGATGATGATGGTTTTATCCTACTTCATGTTACCTGATTTGAGTAGTGGTTGATTTCCATACCTATTAATAAGGGTGCTAGTTGAGATGATACTAAGGAGGACTGTGTTTGGGTGGGCCCTAGTGTTACTAGTTCAAATCTATAGAGAGATCTAGGTATTCAGAACGCATAGGTGATATGGGATTAGCATAGGTTTTATTCTTCATTTCTATGTGTATGAACATATATGAGTGTTGAAACCTTTAGGACTTCAATGGGATGGATATGTACCAACAAACTGTAGAGTGGTATTTATGAGATGGAGGGGAGATTATGCATTGATAGGGGTTGGTGGTGGGGATAGGGACATTAAATAGTTTTGAGATGCATTGGAGAGTTTGGTAGTGAAAGATGTAGTGTGGAGGCCATATGTGAGCTAGGCTAGATAGGCAGGGTATATCTACCACACATTATCACTATAGATATGACATTAGATTTATGGGATATGGGATGGAAAGACTAATCTTATCCCATTAAATTTAGTATGGAGATAGTTTATATTGGTGCACGAGATCCTTCCAAATTTTTCATGATATAAGAAAGAGGATGCCAAGTTCTTACTTATAGAGCTATAAGAATAAGAGGTAGTTTTGGACCACAAGGATATACTAGTGAGAGATACTATAGATAATGTAGGGATTATATATGGTTATGCAATGTGGTAATAAGCTAGGTATGTAATATCTAATTTTAAATGGGGTGATAGGGGGTAGTAGCCCATGTATGTGGACCCTTTAAGGGCATCAATATAGGATGGATAGGTAGTGGTAGCACTAGTAGTAACAAAGGCCCAAATTACTAAGTTATAGGGACAAGTGGTAATTTTATAGGCATAGATTGTCACCTTATGTGGGTAGGTTGATATAGTGACTAACAAGTGGGATTAGGTGAGGATCTCTCTTAGATTAGTGACTCAAGAGAGAGATTCATTAAGATAGAGGGGAGGAGTGGCCATAGGAACATCAAGAGGACCACCTGACATAATTTCAAGGACATGGTACCAGGCCACCTTTGAGGATATAAGATACTATGAGGCTATAATACTAGCATAATTACCATCAAAGATATAGTATGGAGAGTATAAGGCTAGTTTAGCAGGTGGTCCATCTATAGCTACACAATGATAGTAGGCCTAAATAGTGGGGTAGGTAGATATCAGGGGGAACACCTATAGATGGTAGTTAGGTGCTAGTGCAATTACAAGTGTAGATAGAGCCAATGGTATTGGTGTAGGCAGTAGTAATTTTTATGCCCCAAGGGATTAATAGAGGAGATTCTATGATATATACAATTTTGATTTTGTTACTAGTGTACGTGTTGAAGATGTGAGATGTATATGAGTGATATAAACATGGATACATTATGTCATGTATTTTATTATTGATGTATATGATGATTATATGTTTATTATATTGATGACATTTGATTATATTGATGACATGTTGATATTTGATTATACTGACGACATGATGATTATATTAATGACACAATGATTATGTAGTGATGTTGATAATGTTTAGTTAATTATGTATTGATCTATTATGATGATGATGATGATATAGATGTAGATTATGATCATGATGTGGTTATGTTAATAGATTATGGATGACATATATGATTTTGCATGCTTATGTTTATGTTGACTCTTTAGTTTGGGCGATGCTTGGTTCATATATAGTTGAGGATGTGTTTGTTCATGACCATGAATATATGATAGATTGGTTTTGATGATGTTGTTTATGAGATGATTATGACAATGTATTAGGTCATAAGAGAAAAAATTATAGTTTATAGATAGGATGAGGATGTAAACATGTTTATTGATAACTATTTCTTATAGATAAGATAATGTGATAATGTGATGATGTTTTGAATTGTTGTAAGGATGATGTTGATGACATTTGATGATGGTAATATGATTTTATGATGTCATAATGTTATGTTGTTTTGTTTATTATTATGATATGGTTCATGGTTTATAATTTTAATATGGCATTAATGAGAATGATGGTTTGATTTGATATGAGAATATAATGGAAACACATAAAGTAGGTGTAGATAATAGACTAAATGTGAGAAAGAGATAAGAATCATGAGACATATGTCCATATGAACTAATGATTAGAGGGTAAGAAAAACAAGGCATGATTTTTCTAGTTGGTAAGGACCTAACAATAAGAAACCATAGTTGGATTGACTTAGTGAACCTATACCTGTCAAATGCTTCACATGAGCATGATTTTATTGAGAAAGAGGGTATCTTGATCACTTTGTGTCATGCAAGCTCATAATCTATTGATTTTAAAGAGGGTATGAAGGGAAGGTATGTCATAATTAGATGGGTATAATGACAACCTAATGTGGGTTAGCTTTCCCCTTTTATAGGTGACCATATAACGATAATAGACAAGTCCATGCCTTAATAAAATATATAGACTGATCAATGTAGGAAGTCTACTAATGCCATATATAAGAGTTGATTGTAGCTTACTTAATTTGCTTTGGATATAGGGTTATTTTTTGCTTTTTTTATTTTGATAAGTTTGTGAAGATGATCGATGTGAGAAGATTTAAATGGTCACTTAACTTAGCCATCTTTCAGGGGAGTGGTCTAAAATTGGATTTTTATAGCTATCCTTCAAGGGAGTAGTCTATTTTTAAGCAACTTTTTGGTGTTGGGTAGTTGTCCTTCGAGGGATCAGTCTACAATACTAGAGATATGGACCCAACTAATATTTTGGTATCCCAAATGATCTTAAATGTTGGGTTGGACATGGACTTGTCTATTTAGGCTTAAAGGTTTATCTTTATGGAGGAAGAACTTTAGCACAAAAGCTTAATGATAGATGAGATAAAGTGGTTAGAGAGACAATTGATCATGGGATTCCATCTGATTAGAGATGAAAATTATCCATGATAACAATGCCATGGGTAGATCCATGGTATCCATGTTTAGGATTAGGCTATAACTATGATGGATAATCACATGGTTCTATTTTTAAATCATTTATCCTCAAGAGAAATAGGGATATGTAGGTGAAGAGAAATGAAAATCTCATAAACCAAGGCATGATCTTAAGTTAGACATAAAAGGGGAATGTGATCATTATTTTAACAATAAAAAGGATGTAAATGTGAAGTATTGAGAGGATCAGGTTGTAGTTTACCTTTGAGAGATGAAAAATGATAAGTTCTTGATCCATACTTATGGGTTATGATGTAGGGTCCAAGCCAATTGAAATAAAATTTACCCTTTTTACTTTTCTCCATAGTAGTTACATGTTGATTTTCCTTAAGGATGAGGCTTCCAATGTTGAAATCTCACTCTTTCAAGTGTTTATTATATGCACACTTGATTCATTCCTGATAAACACAAAGATGATTAAATTTCATGAGGTGATGTTCATTAAGAAGTTTAAGACACATAAGATGTTCTTGATGATAGTCACTCTTAAAAAGGATTTCATGAAATTATATGTGAAGAGAGGGTATTTGGACTTTGAGGCAAGACTACCTTGGCTCCAAAAATGAGAGAGAAAGGGGTAGTACCCATAAAATTATGAATACTAGTGTGATAGGCCCATAAAGTGAAAAGGATGTGCAAGTGCCAATACCAACCTAAATCACTAACTATTTTGGTGAGCATTTTGATGAGGGTTTTGTTAGAGGCTTCCACCTATCCATTGGCTTGTGGATGATATGGTGAGGAAAAGCTTAAGTTGATGCCAAAAGCATCGTAGAGACCTTAGAATTTTTATTTTTTAAAATATTTGCCATTATTAGTGATGATATTATGGGGAACACCAAAGCAGTAGATGATATGGTGATTGATGAAGTCAATCATCTTTTCAACTTTGGTTGAGATAATAGGATGGCCTCCACCCTCTTAGTGAAATATTTGGTAGCAGTAATGATATATTTATGCCATTGTGAAGAAGGGGGATTAATTTACCCAATAAGGTCAGGACCCCATTATGATAAGGGCCAATAATATTTAGATACTTAAAGGCCATGGGGAGGTGTGTGATGTAAATTAACATGTTATTGACATTTGACACACTTCATTATAGAGTCACAAAAATATTGATTTAGGGTGGGATAATAGTAGCCAAGGTAAAGGATATGCTTCACAACAACCAGGCCACTAAAGTGTTCCCCACATATTCCATCATGTTTTTCCTTATAGCATGGGAAGCCAAATGACTGTAAAGACAACAGAGAAGGAGACCATCAAACAATGTTTGTAAAGGATTATCCCTAGTATGGTGTAATGAGAGGTACCCTAAAACAAAATATCTTTGATCATTATTTGAAAGGTTGGTAGGAATAATGCCAAGTTTAAGGTAGTCACAAGCTTGGAAATACCAAATGTTAGAAGGAGATGTTTCCACACTAAAAATAGTAGGAATATTAGAATTGATATATGAGGGTGTGATAAAATGATAGATGGTGACAAATAGTTTAGATTTGAAAGGTTGAGATGGAATTTGGAAAATAAGGGGGACCATCATATATATGAATTTGTTAGTGGATAAAAGAATTGATTGAATAAGGTGATGATCAAATTATGCTAATAATACATCCATGAGTTGTTTATATTTTATGATGACATCATTTTTACATTAGTAAGATCTATTGACCTAGTTGATTACTAGTTGGGATTCACCAAAGACACTGATTATTTTGACTCCCAAGGCTAGGGTGGTTTGGAAACCTATGACTAGGGCTTTGTATTTGGCTATGTTATTTGTGAATTTGAAGTCAAGTTTAAAAGAAAGGGGAATAGGTTCACAATTAAGGGGAATGATAATAACTATAGCACCCCTACCATTTTGGAATTTGGAGCCATAAAAAACATGGTCATTTGGTAGGTGGGATCCTCTTGAGAGAGATTTGTAATAGACTCATTTGGAAAGGCAAGAGGAAGAGGTTGATTTTTTAGTAGAGGATCTTTGACCAATTGATCAATGATGAATTTTCCTTTAATGGAATTTTGTAAACATAAATCAAGATTGAACTTAGCTAGGAGCATGACTAAATTATTCATACACTAGTTTTGGTATGGCTTAGAGTGAATATACTTGAGGGGGTCAATGTTGGTGATGACATATGTTTTATGATAAGAAAATAGTGATGGAGTTTGGAGGCCACATAGACTAAGGTGAGGCATATATTTTTGGGATGGGTATACCAAGTTTCATACTTGATAAGGGTGTGACTAATGTAATAGATAGCTTGCTCTTTATTCTGTTCATCATGATGAGTGCGAATTTCCCCTAGGGAATAGTTCATGGTAGATATATATAGGTAAAATCACGGGTCTTCCTTAGGAGGGATGATTATAGGTGGAGAGATAAGATACTCTTTGATTGAATGGAAGGCTTATTGACATTCCTTGGTCTACTTAAAAGAGGTGTATTTCTTTAGGAAGTGGTGGAAAGGTTGACATTTATCTAATAACTGAGAGATGAAGTGACAGATGGATTGAAGTTTACCATACAAGCTATGGAGTTACATAAGGCTAGTAAGAGGAGGCATCTCTAAGATTAATTTGACTTTGTTAGGGTCTATTTAAATTTTATGGAGAGAGATGATGAAACCAAGAAGCTTTCCTAATAAGACTCCAAAAATACATTTCTTAGGGTTGAACCTGACATGATAATGGATTAGTCAATTGAATATGATGGCAAGAATGGCTAGGTGATCATTGTGGTGTTTGGATTTCCCAAGGAGATAATCCACATAGTCCTTTATGATTTTATGGATGAGATCATGAAATATATGGGTCATGGCCTACTAATAGGTTTCTATAACATTATTTAGTCCAATGGGTATAACCCTATAATGGAAGGTTCCCCATGGGGTAATAAATGAAGTTTTATTATGATATTTGGGGGCAATAAAAATTTGATTATATCCTGAGAAACCATCCATGTGAAATAAAATTTCATGGCTAGCTATAAGATTAATAATTTGGTCAATATTAAGTAAAGGAAAGTCATACTTTAGGAAATCAAGGTTAAGGTCATGAAATTTGATGTAGAGGCAAAGGCCCCCTATGGGCTTGGTGATAGGAATGATGTTGGAAACCCATTGTGGATAGTCAATGGGCTAAATGAAGTCTACGAATAAGATATGTTGAAGCTCTTCTTTGACAAGAAAGGCTATGTAAGGATGCATCCTATAAAGATTTTGGTGGACCAACATAACCTTAGGACAAGTAGCAATGTTGTGGAGGTAAATAGAAGGGTCAATTTTGGGTATATCTTGATAGGACCAAGAAAATGATATGTTAAGGTCTCAAAGGAAAGAAGGGTAATCTTGTTGCTCCATGGAATTGAAAGATTAGATGATTTTGATGATATAGAGGTCATCTTAAGTACCCAAATTGACATCAATATTGGATTCATTTAGTGTAGTTTGATTCTTAAGAGGGAGATATTTATGAATTGAATAATCCCCTACACTGAGGTAGGTGAGAATGGAATCATCATCTTGGCATTAGACGGTGTTGATTATAGGATAATTATGTTCAATAATTTAAAGATGTATGAGAGGAAGGGTTTTAGTATATCCATTCTTTTGATAGGTTAGGGGGCCTAAAATAATAGTATTGATAAAAAACATTAGATGGGATGATATCAAAGTCCTCAAATTTGGAGTGATATGGGGTTGGTGAGGATGGAAGTTCTTCATTGATAGTGGTAATGGGTTTTGGTGATATGGGTTATTATAATGGTACAAACCCAAGGCTAAAGAACTCATGACATTTTTGAATTTTGATTATGGGTAACTCATGACATCCGTATTTATTGAGGCTAAAACCAAACCCCTTCCAAGCACACTTGTAAAGGTGAGTGTAGACACCGAAATCATGTCGACTCCCCTGGTCATTCCCTGTCTTATTCTTCTTCACCTATTTAACCCTTTTCGATCACTTTTTCCATTAACCTTGACCCTGGCAGCATGTAAAAATGATCACAGAGCTAAAGCTAGACTCTATCCCCATTATGCATCTGCCGACGATGGTCTTTACCTGGCCGATGTCACCGATGTCGGTCACTTATCGGCCGACATCAGAAATCCTGTCGACGTCAGTCACCTTACCGTTATCCGTTATCAGTTATCATTCGGTTCCCAATCGGTTTCCCGAACGGTTATCGAACCGTCTCTCGAACCGCCCCTTGCCTTCATCAGCGTCTGCCAACCATTCGAGAGGCTAATCAATCAATCAATCGATCAATCAATCAATCAATCAATTGATCCCAAACTCTAACATTCATAGACTCTTGCAATCAACACTCTCGTGATCAACCAACTCCGGCATCAACCAATCTGCATTCGCTTCAATCCGGCACTGCACAGACAACTTCAACAACGTCAATCATATCTTCGCACTGTGACAGGTAAGTATCCTCATCTGTTTATTTTTATTTTTGGTTATTGCTTGCTTGTTATTTCCATACTCTATATTCTATCCAGACTCGACCTTCTACAAATCCCCAGAGCCTGTTTAGACTCGACCTTATCCTGACTAGACCCTATCCAAAACCCTGCCCAGAACCTGTCCAAAACCTTGCCTAGACTCTGCCCTGACTTTGTCTCGACTCCACCAGACCCTGTCCCGACCTTGTCAAGACCCTATTCTAACTCTCCCAGACCTTCTGCAACTCGCCTAGACTCTGTCCAGAACCTGCCCCGACCAACGCCGGTCACTACCCTGACTGACGCCGGCAGTTTGACCGATGTCGGCACCTTCCCTGATCGACGCCGGCACCACAGAGACCGACGCCGGTGACTGTGCAGAACAGTGCTGCATATCAGGTATGCACTTTATTTTTTGTCATTCATTTCTATCATTTTATCTTTTATTATCTACTTTCATCCAATATTCTGCTTTTTTATCAGTGGGTTGATATCCTTCTAGGAAGTCTTCGTACTTCTGGGATCGAGCGTTCGCCTGATAGCCCACCATATCTTTGACTAACATTTTTCCGTGTTTCAGTCTCTTTTCTTCTCAGGTGTCATTCCTCCACAGCCAAAGAGGAGAATCTTCCAATGTCTGATTTCGGTGCGCACAACTTTATCAGGTATCTTCTAGCCTTGACCATTTCTTTTAGTTTCTTATTTCTTCTTTGAATGTAGAAAGCAATTTTGCATAGAAACATTCTGGCACGCCCGGTGGGACCCTAGGGCCTTCCTTGGGTTCTTTCTTTCTTTCATTCATATAGGTGCATTAGGTTTCTTCCTTTTTGCCTCCTTTCGTCTCTTCTTAAACGACATCATAAGCAGGACTAAAATAAACATTTCTTTCTTTCTTGCACTTCTAGACTAGCTAAAACTCATATTCTTTGACTCTTTCTCCATTTGTCTTCATACGAACAAAACATTTCGACTTGGGCATTAAAACACTTTGCATTCATTTCTATTTGCCTGCATCTCTTAGACCACACATAGTAATTAAACCGCATATTGAATTAATCTAGATCACTTGATGTTACACGACCGAACCACTTGCATAAAACAAACATTTTAACTTACCTGAGACAAGGCCCAACTGGGATTTCATCCCCCAGCGGATACCTTACCCGTCCCGGCAATCTTACTTGGATTTCATCACCAAGGGGAAAGCCAACTCTGTTCTCTGGCATAGTCTAAACTATAGTGGAAGTATATTTTGGCTAAGCAAAACCAACAACCACTGGAATCGTGAAGTGAGGGGAGCTTGCTCCTTAGCACTAGGCCGCATACCAAACCTAACACAGACTTCTTGAGCACCATAACAAAACCCGAAACCATCCATAGACTGCTTGTTCTAGGACCTGACTCAAAAGCCAACCTTCCTCTACACACATTCTAAGGCATAAGCCACTATAATCCTAATAATTTACTTCTAGGGTTTTAGGATCTGCTTGTGTTCTTCACCTTTTTAGTTCTTATCTACTTATTTGAGCTTGTGAGGACGTTCCTTTCTTGCCTTGAATGGTTTTGACACGCAGTCAAACCAAGGCTCTTCTTGACCATGCTAGACGTCAACTGCTTTCACCTACCCCATCTATAACCAATCCTATAATGGAGTTCCACTCAGAAACCGAAAGAATTCCTATTAGATCATCCCTGACCCAAACGCTTATTGTCTCAAAAGGGGACCAAGATTTTGCACGATTCTTAGACCTCAATACCACAGCCCTCCATAACTATCTCGCGAGAAACCTAACGCGAGACCTTTCGGGTGATGTGGCGATGACATCAACACCATTCGCCACCCAACCCTTTTCGACTCAGCCTTTCACCTCAATCGTTAACCCGACCATGGCCCATACGGAAAGTTTGGCCTCCACATCTATTTTTAGACCAACCTCCATCGGGGTTTCATTACCCCCTCAACCACACACAACTCAAACAAGTTCTACATCATACAAAAACTTGATTGTCTCGACCCCTCACACTCTTAAGCTCATAAATGCAGGAGTGTTTACCTCTCCTTTCGCCAATGCCGTCATGCAACCACCTTTGGTGGTATCTGGTCAGCCTATGCCTTCTACCTTCATAACTCAACCACCTTTGGTCTCCACTTCTGTCCCTGCAACTAGTCATCCGTACGTTGCACCCTTACTGGTACAACCGACTACGTCGTACGCCTCTTCTAGCCTCTTTCAAGCACCTTACAACCTAGGGGGCACTCCATCCACCAATCCGTCAGTAGACATCATAAAGATGCTGATGGATAAAATGTCTAGTCTCGAAGCTTCTATCTCTGGTTCAAGTAATTTCTCTTCATATGACCAGATTTACAACGAGCCCATCCATCCTTCTGTCCCTATCTGACCATACCCCAACCATTGGGAGCTTTCTAAATTCACTCGCTTCTAGAGTAAGGAAGACCCACAGCAGCATCTATGAGCATTCAGACATGCCTGTTACCTTATCACCCACGATGATGCATTACTTCTACACACGTTTCCTATGTCTCTTTCTGGCCCTGCCCTTGACTGGTATAGCTCTCTTGCCAGACATTCTATCTTTTCATTCATTCAACTTGCCCAACTATTTGTTGACCATTTCTCAATCAATATCACAAAACAAGTTTCGATCACAGACCTTTACTCTATTAGGCAATTTGACGATGAATCAATAGTCAATTTTGTTGCCCGTTGGAGAGGCTTGATTAATCAGCTCTCCTTCTCCTTGCCTCAACCCGAGCTCATTGATCTCTTTTCCCGAGCATGTGTCAGTCACATCTCATCCACCTTGTGGGTTCAAACATTCCACACTTTCGACGAGGCCTTCACCATGGCCCGAAAGCTTGAACTCCGCGCCATTGAAGAAGATAAGGTCAAATTATGTAACACTAACACAAGAACCAATGATCATTCTTCTTCCAGACCTTCTTCTACCCACTCTCAATCCAAGGGGTTGGCAAACACTGTCATCTTCAGACCATCACCTTTAACAATAACCAACCGACCATCATCTTCAACATTAGACTACATCAATAAACATTTTCAACGTCAATCCTTACAGCGTCAATTCACTCCAATTGGGGAGTCATATGCCTCTGTCTTGGATAAAATCGTCAAGCAAGGGGTCCTCAATCTCCCTTCAATCTGACCACATCAATTCGACCCCTCAACACCTATCCCTGCATGGTATAGGGAAAACCACTTTTGCAACTATCATCGTGTCAAAGGCCATGACATGGATCACTGTCAAACTTTCAAAAACATCATCCAAGACATGCTAGACAAGGGGGATCTCATCTTGGATAACCCGAATGCACCACCCAACCAAAACCTCAACATATTCAAACAACCTTTTCCTAATCACCCACCTACTCAAGACAACGTCCAAACCATGATCAATGACCCTCAAGACCATGATATACACACGGTCGACACTATCTTTTCTCTTATCCCTGACCAACCTCTTTCACAGGTGGAAGACCCTTCTTCCCCTATACCTCCTCCACATGGCGAAGAACTTTCTTCTTCTACTTGTCCTCCATCGAATTCTCCCATATTAGAGGACGCTTTGACCACATCAACACCAGCTGCCTCGCCTTCATCCTTATTATCATCGATAGATGATCATACCTTTTTGACTCCCCAACCACACACAGAAGCCATGACTACTCCGGAGCTCTTTTCTCTTAACGAGCCCACACCTTCAATCCCTTCTCCATTGAGAGAAGAACCGTCCACATCTAAGTCCAAACCCATGCAGGCATCCATCATGCCCAAAGAGATTAAACCTCTTGGTGTTCGCCCCACATCTAATCTCGCCTCGCATAAAGGTGGCCCTCAACCCAAACCAAAGAAGGCTACTAAACCACACCGGAGGCCTCCTCCCCCACCTTCGTCATTACCTTCAATCTTAGGCCCACATCCGTCCACTTTACTCGGAGTGCTTCCCACTCCCATACTTCACAGAGGTAAGTCACCTCCATTACTCCTTCAACCCGTCAGACTTATACCTCCTCCAAACCATCGATCAACATCTCTTACGCCCCTCAAACCAAAATCACCAACCCTCACTCCAACAAGACATCTAGACCCATTAGCAGGTTCTTATAACTTGCTATTACGGCAATTATTGCAGTCCTCTCGTATCTATCTCCCACCTCTCAAACCATATCAATCTCTCAGACCAAAACCACCATGGTTCGATGACACTCGCATTTGTGCGTATCATCGTACGCTTGGACACGACACTGAGCATTGTTGTGCCCTCAAGGTTGCTATTCGCCAATGTCTTGGGAATGACACCCTTCTTCTTGACCACATCATCAATAAACCTTCAACACCACCCCACTCATCAACTCTCAGATCAAGGCCATCTTGGTTCGACAACTCTAAATTCTGTCATTATCATCACACTCCGGGACATGACACTGAGCATTGTTGTGCTCTTAAAGCTGTCATTCGTCACCACCAGAAAAAGGATTCCCTTCTTATCAAGGATCCTCTTAACCACCCCTTTGACAAATTATCAACACCGACCCATGCCTCTCCAACCTCGTCACCTGAATCAAGATCTCCATGCCAGATTAGGGTCCCTTCGCCGCCTTTAACCCCCTTATTCGAAATCAACATAGTCCATCTGACCACTAAACCTCAACTGACCTTAGCCAATCCATCAAACATTCTCCCTAGCTGCTGGGGGAATTCAACCTTCATCCAAACCTTGACCAATTTTTCAACACAACCTCGACCACATATCAATCACTCTTTCAACTTAGCCTTAACCAGACTAGCAACCAAACATTTAACCCAACCTCAACCAAACATTCTTCCCAACCAAAGACCAAATACCAACCAATCAACCCTCGACCAACCATTGACCAACTATCAAATGACCAAATCTCAACCAAACATTCAACCAAAACATTTAACCAGTCTCGACCAATTAACAATCATATCAACCAACTTCACATCCAATCATCAATCAACACCTGACCAATCTAGAAAGAGGCAAATGGGGCAAGTTTGCTCCTAATTGGCTCAGACCTTTTATTATCACGCACAAGTATGGATCAGGGACTTATCATCTGTCTTCTCTTGATGGACAACCAAAACTTGAGCCTCTTAATGCGTTGCATCTGCGACTGTTCTACTGATAGTCGAGTATTCATCCACTTGACACTTAACTTGAGCTCGTCCCTTGAGCAATCCCCGTCCTCTTAAATCCTACTTCCTTTCAACCCTATTCCTCTTAACAAATTTCTATAACCCTTTTATGATGTATGGATGCTTTGTCCTAATAAAAGGGAGCCCTTGACCTTCTATAATCTTTTCCATGACTCACATTTCTATAAAAACAAATCAAGATGTCACAATATCCATGGTCACTATCTCAATATCAAAATCAAAAGGTAGACTGCTCCCTCGAAGGACAGCTGTACTATCATTGTTGTAATTAATAGACTGCTCCCTTGAAGGATAGCTATTCAAAGCCCTTATATTAAACAAAAATCTAGACCACTCCCTCGAAGGATGGCTATGACTAATCTGGCAATAAACAACACTATTTTAGAAGCTTCCCGCATTGATCAGCTTCACAACTGACCACCAAGCAAATGACATCTCTATGCAGGCTTCCCGCATCGATCAGTCTGCCCCAAAAAAAAAAAAAAAAAAAAAAAAAAAAAAAAGAAAAGAGAATGAGTCATGGACTCGACTTATAGTTGTCTCAGGGTCTCCTATAACAAGGGGCAAAGTTATCTCTGCTCTTAAAATAGGTTACCCCTCTTTCCTCCTCCTCTCACCTGCTCAAGGGACTTCGAGCTCACTTTGATGTCAAAGTGATCCGATTATCGCTCTAACATACATATGGTCAACGACGTCACGCATGAATGGGGCTCTTGGTTCTCATAACCCCTATCTATGCTATATTTTTGGTCCTTGTCAATGAAAGAGCAATATGCTTTTCACTTCTTCTACACTTTGGTCACATTCAACTTCATCACTTGTCAATCGATTCAGCTCAACTCTCTTTTTTTTAGACCACTCCCATAGCCTATTCCCCCTAGTTTCTATGGACACCAATACACATGGAAACTATCGACCCGCCACAATTTATGTTCAGCATAAACCAATACTTACTGTAGCATAAATAAACCTCAATTCATTTTTAGCATACATCCATCACGAATATGGAATATTGCTAGGGATGAAAAACCCCTCAACCAATGTTGCAGAATACACCATTTGGAAAAGGCTGCAACATCTCTTCTCCTCATCATTTCATCATAACCAAGACCAGTCTATTGACCATTTTGACCACCTGTCTACCACTCGGACCCTTTGTCTGAACTACATTGGTCTGAGGCCCTTCCACAAGGGGCTATATAGGTAGCACTCAGATGACACGACTGTCTTCTGGGGTTAGCTCGACCATTCTCGTTTGTTCGTCTCTCTGATGGACAAACCTTCTTTCCTTCTTTTAACCATAACCTTGCCCTTGACCACGACCAATTTCATCCCTTTGTCCCTCCCTCCCTTCTCAGGAGAACTACATTGTCCTGAGGCCCTCTGACCAGGGCTATGTAGGCAGGACTCAATTGCCATGGGGTCTTCTGGGGTTAGCTCGGCCACATCCTTTCGTCCATTCCTCCCCTAGACCACCAACCATTGGAGATCCTGCCTATCTCCTCCGACCTCGACCACTCCCAAGACACTGTTGCCTTGGTTGTTTTTGCATATATGCTACCTCATGACTGGTTAGCATAATTGTGCACAGACCTTTTTAAACCCTCAAAAGTATAGGATCGCAAGCCGGTTGATCCACACTACTTGTGACTTTTTCATGTTTCTAGGAGCACTTCCTGAGCCCGGGATACCTAGAACGCGACGACCCATTTGGAGCTTCAGCTTCGATTGAATAACCTGATCAGCAGATGACTAAATGCTAGGGCCCAGTTATTTCAATTTTGGCACTCCTCGACCCTTGACCTGTGACACTTTGACCTAACCATCTCGTGCAGTGGTATGCATGCAATCACGCCTTTTACAGCATTCACCCTCACCCCTTTTTCATCCACTCTTTGTCAAATCAGCACCCGATTCCCAGTTCCCTTCCCTCGACTCCTGCTTTGAGGGGGAATACCTCATCCATAATTAGGGCAATCCACTTCATGTTTTTGTCTTGCAGTTCATTCGAACAACCAACAAGACAAAATCAACCTTATCCCTCACCTGGGGAAATCACTCCTATTTTTGTCTTGCAGTTCATCCAGAACAACCAACAAGACAAAAAGGGGCAAATGTAGACACCAAAATCATGTCGACTCCCCTGGTCATTCCCCGTCTTATTCTTCTTCGCCTATTTAACCCTTGTCGATCACTTTTTCCATTAACCTTGACCCTGGCAGCATGTAAAAATGAGCACAGAGCTAAAGCTAGACTCTATCCCCATTGTGCATCTGCCGACGACGGTCTTTACCCAGCCGATGTCGCCAACGTCGATCACTTATCGGCCAATGTCAGCAATCCTGCCAACGTTGGTCACCTTACCGTTATCCATTATCAGTTATCATTTGGTTCCCAATCAGTTTCCTGAATGGTTATCGAACCGTCTCTCGAACCACCCCTTGCCTTCATCAGCATCCACCAACCATTCGAGAGGCTAATCAATCAATCAATGGATCAATCAATCAATCAATCAATCAATCGAGCCCAAACTCTGACATTCACAGACTCTTGCAATCAACACTCTCATGATCAACCAACTCCGGCATCAACCAATCTGCATTCGCTTCAATCCGGCACTGCACAAACAACTTCAACAACGTCAATCATATCTTCACACTGTGACAGGTAAGTATCCTCATCTATTTATTTTTATTTTTGGTTATTGCTTGCTTGTTATTTCCATACTCTATATTCTATCCAGACTCGACCTTCTGCAAATCCCTAGAGCCTGTTTAGACTCGACCTTATCCTAACTAGACCCTATCCAAAACCCTGCCCAGAACCTGTCCAAAACCTTGCCTAGACTCTGCCTTGACTTTATCTCGACTCCACCAGACCCTATCCTGACCCTGTCAAGACCCTGTTCTGACTCTCCCAGACCTTCTGCAACTCGCCTAGACTCTGTCCAGAACCTACCCCGACCGATGCCGATCACTACCCCGACCGATGCCGGCAGTTTGACCGACGCCAGCACCTTCCGTGACCGATGCCGGCACCACAGAGACCAACGCCGGTGACTGTGCAGAACAGTGCTACATATCAGGTACGCACTTTATTTTTTGTCATTCATTTTTGTCATTTTATCTTTTATTATCTACTTTCGTCCAATATTCTGCTTTTTTATCAGTGGGTTGATATCCTTTTAGGAAGTCTTTGTACTTCCGGGATCGGGCGTTCCCCTGACAGCCCACCATATCTTTGACTAATGTTTTTCCGTGTTTCAGTCTCTTTTCTTCTCAGGTGTCATTCCTCCACAGCCAAAGAGGAGAATCTTCCAACGTCTAATTTTGGTGCACACAACTTTATCAGGTATCTTCTAGCCTTGACCATTTCTTTTAGTTTCTTATTTCTTCTTTGAATGTAGAAAGCAATTTTGCATAGAAACGGTGAGCCTTAACAAAGGCTAGTTTATCTAGGTAGAAAAAATTGGTAGTGAATGGTCAGATAAATGGGGTAGTGGCAGGAGTGAGAAGTGGTTGATCAAGTCCCCCATAGATGAAATTTATTTTATTTTTGGGGAGCCCAAAAGGGATGATGGTTATGATGTTGGGATTGTAAAGAAAGATCATATTTGAGGTTCCCATATTCTTGTAGACTGGGGAAAGCATTGAGAGCTAAAAGATGATATTGCCAAAGAGAGAGATGTTAGAATGTGGATTTCAAGGAATATTTAACCAAATTTTAAGAGGAAGGGATAGATGAGATACTTAAATCTTCATCACTATTGTGGGTGGGAGTGTTGATGGTTTTGGTTTGTGGGGTGGATTTTTTACAAGTTGGTTGAAAGGTAGATGAAGGAGTTAAGAAGTTGTTAGGTTGATATGTCATATTAAAAGAGGCAAAGGGACTAGAATTAGATTTTATGGTATTAACTTGTCCCTCATGCTCAAATTTAATACATCAGTGTAAGGTGGAAGGGACATAAATCATACATATATCTAAAGGAATATGAGTAACACATTATATTGGAACTTGCCCTATATAATGTAATATAGTTTAGTAATGGTAAGAGGCCCCAAGTGGATATGGAAGATAATAATCCCTAAGGTAGTGGCCATGGTATCATTGGAGGAGTGAAGGACTATTGTAATTTTTGACATGATGTTTTTAGGTAATTGAAGTTCGTTATATAAATGGGAGGAGATAATGTTGATGTTATCTCCTCCATCAATCATAACCCTATTTATGCAAGTTTGATTAATGTATGTTGTGATAAAGAGGGGAAGATCAAGATCATTAATATGAATAGGTGGTATTTTAGAATCCTAAAAGGTGATGAGGGAAGAAAGTTGGAGGGATCTAATAAAGGGTAAAAAAGGTTGAGGATCATCTGATTAAAACTCTATGGATTGTAAATCCTTGAGTAGTGTCTAGTAATGGTGGGGTGAGGTGTTGATTAGCTCATAGAGGCTCATTTTCATAGTGTTTGGTGAAGTTTTTTCAAAACTAACTATTGTATGGATGAAAAAGTGTTGGAAGGAGAAGCTCCCAAAATGGATACTTTAGGTTTTGGTGTTTGTGAAGCTAAGGGTGGAGATGTTTTGGTTTGGTTAGTGGATTGAGGGGTTAAAGGGTATGTCCATACGATGGTTACTTTGGCTTTTCCCTTATCATTTTGTTGTGCTCAAGATCAGGTAACCATATGAATAGTGTCAATGGGGAGATTTATCAAGCTTGGTGGTTACTTTAGTTCCTCCTCATCATCTTTGGGTAAGAATGGGAGAGTAGGTAAAGTTTGGACAGGTTGGGTTGATGGTAAGATTGGTAATGGGGGTAAAAAGGGTTCATCTAATAATAGGTCATCCTCATCATATATGTTATGATTGAGTTCTTGGAGATATTTATAGTTCTTTATGTCATGTCCTAGAGTCTTATGGTAAAGGCAAATCAAATTGTCATTGAACCATGTCAGTTTAGGATGTGAAGGGTCAAAAGGTTTTATTAGTGGTAAGTTGATAGAAGAGGCTTAAAATAACCTTTGAAAAATGGTTTAATATGATTAAAGAAAAGGTGTCAAAGGTGATAGTTTTTTGTGGAAGTAGTGGGGACCTTATTCAAAGCAAGGTTTAACATGGAATTAATAGGGGGATGAGTGGTTTTGGTAAGGTATTTTTGTTTGATTTTCCTAGTTATGATTGGTTTGGGGGTTGGAGAATTAGATGTGGAAGACTTGGATGATAAAGGTTTAGCTATAGGTGGGAAAGTAGAGGTAGATATGTTAGTTGAAAATGATGAAGAACTAGAGGGTTTGATGAGAGTAGGTGGAGAAAAGGGGGATGGTTTCGTAGATGAAGAAAAGGTAATTAATATTTTATAAATATGGGTCCTAAGATAGAAGGTAAGTGGGAAGGAGGTGGTATGAGTCTTGTTTGAGGTGGATGTTTGGGTATTTCTACCTTCTTAGTTGGTTTAGTTGGAATTTTCTTTGGTTGACTAGATGAGGTTAAGTCTAACTTCAAAGGGGGGTGAGCTTGACTAGGTGTGGGAAGAATTCATATGTTCTTGATTGGTTTAGTGAGAGAAGCATAAGGTGATTTGGAAATTTTAGGTGTAGGTGGTTGGGATGGTTCACTTATGGCTTTGGAAGAGGTATATGTTGAAGAGGTAATAATGGGACTAAGGGTAGATTCAAGTGAAGTTGAGGATTAAAATTTATTTTGTTAAGGGAGTCCAAGATGATGCCAAAATGTGGATATATCAAATTTGGGTTGGGAAGTGAAATATAAACTTTAGACTAGCCTAAAAAAGGACTTTTAGATGGGTTTAGTTCCTTGGTGATTGGTTTCAAAGATTAGACCCTTAGGTGTAAAAGAAGGAATGGTTTTTATATCCTTATTTTTGATGGATGGTTATAAAAATTTTGGTTGGGTAGATGAGGTAATCTTCTCTTAGTTTTGGGTAATTTCCAAAGATGGGCATGGATGGTTTTATGATGGAGGAGGTAGGTGTGTTTTCCCCAAGTAAAAGAGTGGATAGATATGTTTCCTTTATTTGAGTGCCCAAAGGAATAGAGGGAATTTATACCACTTGAATAGGTGGAGTGGAATAATAAGGGGTGGTTAAATAAATGGTTATCTCCTTTGGTGTTTCCACCAAAGGAGATGTAGATAAGTTAAGATCTCATCAAATCAAGAGGGAGGGGTGTTTGAGTCCTATGTTAGGTATCCAAAGGAATAAGAGGTGAGTCCACCAATTTCATAAGTGAAATGGAGGAAACGGTGGTTGAGTTAATGATCTCCTCAGTAATAAGCTCACTATTAATAACATTGATCATGTGTGACTCATGAGAATGAGATGATTTGGGTTTATTATCATGGTGATGGGTAGAAGGAGCATGATTGGGAAAAGGCTTGTAAAATATGTCAAGGGAATTTTTAAAAGGTGAAATGGGATTATAAAACACAAGTTCTCCACTATCAATCAAATTTTAGATAAGACTTTTGAAGGTGTTTCATCTATTAACATCATGTTCTATGACTTAGTGAAAGGCACAATGGTCGTTCTCGTTATTCCAACCTAGCATGGGTTGAGAAGCATTAAATTTTTGGGGTGGTTTAATAGGTGGAATTTAGATGAGGTTAGATTTGAGTAATTTATCAAAAAATGATGCATAATATTCTCCAATAGGAGTATATTATTATGGAGGAGCTCATTTTTGGTTTTGGTTTTGTTGATAGGGAGGGTTGGAAGAATGTGTTTGAGGTGGTTGGTTGATAGTTGGAGTTGGAGAAATTTTTAGAATAATTGAGTTTATAGATGCATATTATTTTGTATTAAATTGGTGAGTGGTTTTGGTGGAGGAAGGGTCATTGGGTTTAAAGCAAGAATTATTGTTCTAAAGTTTCAAATTCCCTTTGTCAATGGCCCAGTTTTTCAATTTTTGTGTCATGGTGAATGCCTCATCAAAAGTTTTGAAGATTTTAACTTAAAGAGTAGGTATTATATTTTTGGCACAAACCTAATATAATATTTCAATAAATTTGAGTTGGGGTAAGGAGAAAGAAAGATAGTTGATAAGACCTCTCCATCTAGCCATGAAATTAGCAATTGACTCATCATCAAATTGATTAATAGAGTAAAGGTTAGTAATAGAAACCTTTTTAGATATATTTATCTAGAAATGATCTAAAAATATTTGGGCCAACTGGGAGAAATAAAATATGGAATGCATGGGAAGATCACTATACCAATCAAGGGATATTCCTGATAAGGATGTGGGGAAGGTTTGAAGAAGGACAGTGTCAGCATATGTGATCAAATAACAAGAATGACGAAATGATATCAAATGTTGTTGGGGGTCCTCCTTGCCTTAGAATTTTGAAAACGTAGGTAATTCCCATTGAGAAGGATAAGAATGGATGGGAATAAATGTATGAATGGGTTCATTACAAATTTTATCATAGGATAAAATATTATGAGACTTAGAGATAGATGACTTTAGGTTAGTTATTTTATTCATTAATATCTTGATCAAATCTGGTTGATTTTGGGAAGCTACATAATTAAGGGTCACATTCTATTGAGGTTGGTTGGCATTTATGTAATTATAGGTGGAAGAAGGTGTTGAAGAAGCCACATATTGATAAGTGGTCATAAGAGGTTGAGATGGTTGCACATAAGGGTTGATTGGCATAAATGGTTGGGTGGAAGGTGTTATATATCGTTGTGGGTTAGGGACATATTGATAGGTTGTCATGGGTATTTGTTAAGGGATGGATGTGGGCTGACTTAAAGGTATGGTTGAGGTAGTGGGTTAAGGTTAGGTAGGCTGAGGTTGAGTGGAGACTCTAGTGCTAATGGGTGGAAGTGTTTGAGGTATGGAAAGCACCAAATTATAAAATGGGGTAGAAGTTGGTGGATTGGTTGTAATAAAGGTAAGGGTGGAAATAAGGGTAGAAGATAACCCCATGGTAGGTGTAATATATGTAGCTAAAGGTAAATTTGAACCAATATGGGAAGTGTGGGGTGTGGTAAGAGGTGTTTGGTTAGATGTAGAATGTTGGATTGGGTTTGGGTAGTGGTAGTAGAGAAAGATGATGTTTGGGTGGTCAATGGTTAGGTTGAGGTAACACCCACCATAAGATGGGGAAGCATACCATAAGAAGGATCCATAGGAGGAAATGAATCAATAGAGGTATAATGAGGTAAGGTGTTAATATAGTGTTCAAGGGCCACCAGATTATTGTCAAGGAAGGCAGCAAAGTCTTCATCACCCTTAGAAATAACCAAGATTCTAGTAGGAGAGGGAGAAAAATGAAGTGAACCCTCATCATTACAATTATATTCCATGGAGGAGGAAGAAGAAGAAGATGGTGGTTGATTGGTTTAGTTTCTCGGTTGTTGTCTAGTAAAGACCATGTGGGAAAATAGGAAATAACATGATGAAACTCACACCTCAAATAAAGATAAATGAAAAGAAAATAATTCAAGGCAAACAATGCATACACTAAAAGTGCATTAAATGCTAGGATTCATTTTAGATCACTTTTGTCTTATGACTTAGAAAGTGTGAAAAGGGAATTTGACTAGTAGATCAAGTACTAAGAAGAAATATAAGGTTGGTTTTGGGTTGAGTTCAGGTACTCAAGAGAGAAATCTATATTGAACTTAGTATGTGGCTTGGTATTGGGGCCTACCCCCTCACTTCACACACCATAGTGATAGGGGTGTCAGGTGCTTAGCCCAAATATACCAAATCTAGAGTTTATACTCAATGAGATAGATGAGTCAGTTCTCCCCTTAGTGGTTAAATCCAAGTAGGATAACTAAGAAGGGGTAAGGTTACCACTAGGTGATGAAATCCTAGTGAGGCCTTATCTTAGGTATGTTTTGATGTGTCAATTATTCTGTGGTTTGGCTTAAGTGTGTTATAAAAAATGTGAAATATATGATTAATTACTTTTCCTCTTAAGTTAGTATATGAACTAAGATAAGGAGGTAATTAATGTATGCAAGAGGTTTATTTTAAGCCCGAAAAGAAATTTTTAGATTTCATTTGATGAGAAAATAATAAAGGAAATAAAAGGGATATTGGGTCCCACCGAGCATGCCAAAATGTTTCATTTAATTTGCATTCATTTCTTAATTTGGAAGCAATTGATGAAATAAGTAATAAGGTGTGTAGAAGAATACCCGGTGAAGTGTGTGTGTGAATCCAGATGATGATGGGAACTCCTCTTTGGCTAGGAAGGAATAACCTAAAAATAAGAAAGATACTATAAAATGGGATTGTTATCAAATAGATGATTGGACTGCCTAGTGTGAGCTAGATCTAAGAAGTATATTTCTTGTTAGGAGGCCATCAATCCATTGTTATAACAATTAAGTTAACAATGATAAAGTAAATATCTACTTACATTAGATAAATGAAATGTAATACAAAGAAAGTAGAATGATAGTTAATATAAAAATGACCAAAAGTATCAAATCCATTCAATACTTATGCTAAAATGGTCAGGGTTTAGTCCAAAAACTATAAAAGGTACTATAATTAGGCAAAAATAGAGAAAGTTGGGTTTGATTAGGGTTATAGGGCTGAAAATAGATTATTGTCTTTTTATGCCATAGTGACCATTGGTGGTTAGGTGAACCATCAATTTTTTAGGCTAACCATTAGCGATTGGATAACCATTAATGGTTAAAGTGACCGTTGGTGGTTGTGCTAACCATCAACAGTTACTTGTGTAAATCTAGAAATGATCATAAAAGGTGTAGATTGGGTATTTGGGCAAAAAAAGGTCTGTTACAAGGCTTAGGGGTGTAAAATAATATACTAGTGGGTCTAATAGTGTAGACATCCAATTCCTAACACCATTTATGTTGAAATTATCAATCTTACTTGAATTTCACTCAAATACACATTTTAGGACAAAATCCATAAAACACCCTAAATGGTTCAAAATTGTTATTTACAAGTGATAATTTAGGTTAAAGTATCCCTAAATGGGGAAATGTATTTTATAGGATATCTAACTTTGATTAGATCATTTCAAGTCAAGATGATAATTTTACACATAGATGCCCTAGGTTGCTCTTTTCTTATAATTTATTGGTACATGTCACATACCTTTGTTATTTTTTATTAATAGCATCCTAAATGGGAATACGGTTCTAATGCATCTAATGTCACCTTACAATTCTTCTCAATTCAAATCATGACTCAATAATACAACTTTCTCACCATTTTGATTAATTAAGGGCCAATTTCCAAATAATTACATAAATGTTGATTAACCTTGTTTAAGGCTAATTGATCCAAATCAAGAGCTTAAATGGATTTTCCATGAGATTTGTTGAATATTTATTGTTATAAATTGATTTATATTAATTACATCACCTAATGACTTCATCATATGGGGTGGCATCCATAAGCCATAAATGCATAAAATTTCAAGATTATGGATCTCCCATACCTCATAAAGACCCTCTATGCCTCTTAAACTCCCCTCTATTGCAAATATTTATGAGGGATATTTATTTATTTAATTACATAATTAGATTAATTCATGAACACACATCTCAATCTTGAGATGGATGGTCATGGTTGATCCTACACCATTTTAAAAATATATAAATAGAAGAGCCATGAACATCATTTTTAAGCTCAAGTATAGAAATGTTATAATTCTAAAATCTATTCAAAAATCATTTGTGTTTTGATTATTATATTCTTCATATTTGGATTAGCTTCATTTGATAAGAAAATTAGATAGTTACATATGATGAGCCTAGGTTTTGTGGAGTGTTCTTGAGACATTGGAGGAGTTTACCACCATTTTTGATGAAGACAAGGATGCTTGATTAATGGAGAACATGTTTTTGAGCTACTCTTAGAGGATGGATTCACTTGGGAAGGTATAGGTTTCTTGGTTTCTTTTATTTGTATTTCATTGTCATTAGTAATTCTTGCATTAATAGATAGGCTTAGTTCGGTTTACTCTTATGCATTTTTCCTTTGATTTATTGGACTAATGCTTGAATAATCATGTTATGTAATCCTCTCTACAGTTTGGCATGATCGATGGGACCAAACACATCCCAAACATGAATATGATCATTAATTAACCTTAAAATCTTCATTTAGATTCTGAAAAATCTTAAAATTTTATTTTATAACTTTGTTTTATCATTTTTCTTTGTCACAAGTTTACACAGTCAACTATTGATGGTAAGTAAAATTGTTGATGGTTAGTGTAACCACCAATGGTTATTTTTAACTATCAAGGGTCAGGTATAACCATTGATGGTTATTATTCTCTTCTTAAAAACACAAAACCCTAGAGCTAATAGGCCAATTTAAAATGCTTGGTTTGGGGTCATACAAACTCCATTTTTTATTTTATGTTTTTAAAACCAAGGTGTTCTCCTAAATTTTTAGAATTTGATATTAGATTAGCTTTAAGTTATATAGATTTTTCACAAAATTTTGAAAATATTTTTAAATGTTTCTAATCTAACACATTTTCTTTTGGGGTAATGCCTTAAGGATAGACACGTAATTGATAGACTTTGAATTTGTTAAAACATGCTATTAAGACATATTTTCCATTCTTTAAAATGAATTAGGAGCCTTGTTTTGGTGCTTAATGAAAATTTTAGATGCTTAAGTGAATAATTTTGATAATTAGGCTTTCAAAGTTACAACTTAAGACCAAGGGGTCAAAAGAACACCACCTAATCTTTCCTTTGGGGATTAAAATTGAACACACTTGTCAATTTTTGTTTTCAATAGTTTTTAATTAGAACTTGATTTGGAAAAAAGAAAGTCATTGCATGTATGCTCTTCCATCCATCCCCTTTAGGGAAATTTTGGAATCAAAAGCATCATCCTTATTACAAACATGCCTAGTCTAAGGCATAGAAAGAATTTTATCTAAAGCACTCCCCAAAAAAATGCAATAGTTTGGGTGATCTTGAAAATGAACCTAAAGTATTTCTCTTATATATTTTATTTCATTACATCTTGGTTTGCGAGGGGGACTTCATTTCCTCCCATTAGTTATATAGGGAAGCTTTGACCTAGGGTTTCATCTCTTGGAACTAATTTAAACCACTCCCATTAGGATTTGAGGTTTGAGTAGTTAAACCACCTTCTAGTTTTAGAGTTTCACATGAGATGTATCTGCACTTTTGACATCACACTACACTAAGTAAATGATAGGTGTAGTAGTTGTAAAAAAGGGCAAGACCTTTTTGCAACAATCCAAGTGCTATGGAAACCCAATTATGTGATTTTATTTTACATCATGATGTGAAAGTCATTTTGTAATTTATCGCCTTTGAAATGATCCAAAAATAATTACTTTTATTCAACCCCACATTGTCATACCCTTGTTAGGATTTGGATGATTATACTTCTATATTTTGGTCATTTTTGCTAGTATGTTTTGAGACTAAAACTTATTTTTTTATTTATAAACCATGTCAAAACTAATTTGATTATACATCACTCTTTTGTTTAAAGAGGAATTATGCCTTCCATTTTACACCACACTCATGCCTTGAAATTTTTGCTAAACATGTTTGTGTGTGTGCCATTTGGACCTCATTTATGTACCATCATGTTGTCCACTCTTATCTAGCTTGTTTGTTCCAATCCTAGTCTTCAATGTTGCATTTTAAATTAACCTTTTCAAGTTTGGATCCAAACATTGATTGATTTATATTTAGGCCTAAATTAATGGTGTTGATATATAGATCTTTCTCTTTTGAGTTGCATAACTTCAGTTAATTGATTACTTAAATTTGAAGACTATTGATTGTTTGTTTGTTTGACCACCTATCCTAATCATTTTTTGTAATCTTATCTAGGAAAACACAACCTTTATCTAAAATAATTTGAAATTAGACATTTGATGTTAGGCTATTTTATGCCAAATCTTGGCACAAACCATTTTGAGATACAACTCCACCCTTTTGACCAAGGTTGATCCTTTTGTATTTTACGCATTGCTTTTTAAAGTTTGTAAAACTTTAACTTTTTTTTTCCAGATCTTTCTTCATTAAATATAGATATGTGTAGTTACACTTATGGTGGAGTCATGAATAATCTAACTTATGATAGAATGGACACACAAAATGACTTTTATGACTTTAGTCAAGATGCCAATGGTGATAATATGGTTTGTGAGACAAATTTCTATCCACCTCACAAAAATCAATCATGGGAACATAATCAAGATCCATCTTGAGACTAGAATGATTGGGTTTATCAGGAAAAATTAGATACTTTAGCTTGTGAAAGTAGTTAGGCTCCATAACATGCTAGGATCACCATATTAGGACCTCGTCCTTTGATTCACATGAGCAAGCAAACTAAGAAGCATCTAGTTATTACTATTTTAGGACCTCCTCCTTTGGTTTTCACAAGCGACAAAACTAAGAAGCATCCAATCATTACCATTTTAGGATCTTTTCCTTTGGTTTTCACAAGCAACCAAACTAAGTAGTGTCTATCCATCACCATTTTAGGACTTCCTCCTTTGGTTTGCATAAGTAACCAAACTAATAAATGTCCAATCGTTACCATTTTATGACCTCCTCCTTTGGTTCACACTATCAACCAAAATAAGAAGCATCTAGTCATGACCATTTTAAGACCTCCTCCTTTGGTTTGCACAAGAAACCAAACTAAGAAGCATCCATTTGTTACCATTCTTGGCCCATAACCAATTTTTGATGAACCTATTATTGAATAACCTCTATTTTATGAACCAATTGTGTTTGATTCCTTATTTATTAGTTTAAGTTATGGAGAGTCCATTATTGAACCCCAAACCATTGCTCTCACTAAACCAAATGTTCCCCACTTTATAAATTATATGTTAATCTTCGATCAAAAATAAGAACCATCGCTTCTTCAAGAACCATCATATGAGGATCAAAATGTGTTTAAAATTGATTTTTTACAACCAATTATGAGCCAAAACCATGATGTTATTGTTGAAGCACCCATTTATGATAATTCAAACTATGATAAATTACCTATTCATATGTTACCTATTTCTAAAGAGCCTCATCTTCTTAACAAGCTAGTTTTTATAGAGTTATCTCTTGATCTTTTTCCACTCACTAAGGAGTCTCACTTTGATGGACATGATTTTGTTGAGACATCCCTTAAACAATTCCCTCTCTTATAGGAGCTTCACTTAGATGAGCTAGTCTATGTTAAACCCTTCTAATATGAATCATTTTTTATTGAGCCTATTATACCATCATAGGATATTACTTTTAAAACATTTAGAATTTAATAGAACATTAAAGACACAACCATATCAGATGAAGCATTAGAATTAGAGTCAGGTTTTATTTTTGAATCAACATTGGATTTAGCATCAAAAATAAAATCAACATCAGTTGTGACATCAGATTCAGAGTCCCTTGCATTGAAATTAGATTAAAAAATAGATTATATTCATGGTTGTTACAACATTGGTTATATTTACCTTGAAAATCAATTTGAATATATTTGTGATCCTTCTAAAATTTTTGAGGCTGATTACTTTAGGATCTACATAAGTTATCCTAGTATATTCTATGAGAATTGTGTTGCCTTTCATCATCCCATTATTCCCACCCAACATAGCCATTATAGTGACATTCGACCTCCCATAAGTGTTGTTTGGGACTAAAAAAATCACACTTTATTAAACTTCATCCATGGTGACATACCATTTGCATAATATCAGGGGGGCCAAACCACATTCATTTAGAATAAGAACAATCTCTTAGTGAAACTTTTTTAAAGGCACTAAGGGATAAGCTAAGATCAAAATCAACATCTTTTATTGAAACCTTTTCAAAGGTGTTAGAAGACAATCAAATTCAAATGTTATCATCTCTTCCTAAAACCTTTTCAAAGGCACTATGGGATGATCAAAATAAATTAATTGGTGAAAACCTCAATGAAGCACCAAAAACTAAGCACATTAGTTCTTCACTACATACTAAAGATACTATCAAAGATCAAATCAAAATAGCTTCTAATCTATAGCATAAATAGATAGTGGTTACTCTCAAGATCAAGTAATAAAATAATTTGGTGGTCATATTGAGAGCATCTTCAGAGGTCTTTGACCTCACCATAACCAAAATTATATTGAATTTGGTATTACCAAAATTACATGTGATTGTAAGTCCTAATTTTCATTTGTTTCTCATTAATTATACATTCTATTATCACCCACCCATTTATTACCCACTTATATCATTTATCACTGGCAGCACTTTCCTTTACAGAGGCTATAAAGCTATCTTGTCTTGACATTTGAAGTAAGTAGAATTGATTGCCAACAAAGATCACAAAAACATTATTGAGATCTAGATCTATAATAAGTTATTGATAGAGTAGATTTTTTGAAAGGGTGTTGGATAGAAACTTTATAATTGATCATTTTTTTTGTCTCACATATTGACTAAGACATGTATCTCCCTATCAACAAGACCAATATAACCATTTTTCACTTTTATAATTACCATTTGCCATTATCATGCCTCATTTTTTGAGGACAAACTTATAAATCATTTATAGGAATTATTATACCATTGTGATCCATGAGCCATGCTTTTTGAACTACATTGAATTGAAGTCCTTTGGGACTATATAGGTAATTCTTAATTTCTATTGAGGTCAACTCGGTTTCCCCCTTTCCACACTCTCACCATTTTGTGTGTAATTATTAAATTTAAATGCTCTCACTATTTTGTGACAATTATTAATTTTGAATGATCTCACCATTTTATGAGTAACTTAAGCAATGTTCTCACCATTTTGTGAGCATTCTAAGCCAATCATCACTTAGGGGCAACTTTCCTGCCACTATAGCCAATTTTCTTCTGATCATTTCATTATACCATTTCTTTACTATTGACCAAGGCTTGTTTTTAGCCATCCTACTTATCCCATTTTGATCTTGGTTCCTTTGGTTCATCATGTACTTTCTATGAGGGGATTTTGATCTAGTTTCAACAATTTTAGAATTTTGTGTTCAATGACAGTCTATGGAAATAGTATGAAATTTTATCTAGTAATTTATCTTTCATAAATTATCTTATTTGGTATACTGATTATGACTACCTATGGGCAAATTAGTTTTATTTTTGGTACGCTTGATTATAACCACCTTTGGGCAAATCAATATTATGACATTGTTTCCTACTTATAATTGCCTATGGGCAAATTAGGTAAAATGCCTTTTTATCATTCATTGCCACATCATCTTGTCATTACTATTATCATTTATCTTGTCATTCACCTTTATTTGTCAACTTATTGTGACTTGGTTAGTTTTTCACTACCTTTTGTGTTAGTAGTATTACTATGACTTGGGATTATTTTGGGGCTATATAGGTCATGATTAAATCATGTCGAGGTCAACTCAGTCCCTCTTATCATATGCTCTCATCATATTGTGATAATTTTAAGTTGGCATGCTCTCACCATTTCATGAACTGGACTGTTCTGTATCTCTTAATCCTCAATTGAGTTGAGACACTTAGAAAATACAAAAAACATTCATAAAACATTCAAACAGCTCAAAAACATTTTATGTATGTTTATTTGATTATTATTTGTTGTCTGGTCTTTTGTTTTCTTGTTTGGTCTTACTTATTTATTTTATTTTCCAAGTACATCATGATGGTCTACATAGATCTCAATTATTTGTATCTTGATCTTATGTTTTTAAGATGTCTTATTTTATTTTTCTGTCTTTACTTTTTTGTTTAAATGTAAATAGTTGTAACTCTAGTTTTGGTCATTATTTTACCATTATCCTTAGTTATAAGTATTCACATTTAAACTAGCTTAGTGTAATTAGAATATTATGTCATTCTAAGTTATTCATACTTATGATGCCTAATTTATTTTTCTATAATAATTACTTTGTGCTCAGGTCTCAAAGTCTTAACATCAACATCAACTCCAATGAATGATTCTCAATAACACTTTACATAATATAGGCTCATGATATAGAATTAGGCATCTAGGTAACATGCATTTTAACATTCAATTTTATGCTTGTACATTCATCTCTTTGCATACATTGTGAATCTATTTAATTCTTGGTCATTTTTCATCATTCCTCATTCCATTCTCTCCTAAACCTAGGTGAACTACATTAGCCTAAAGTTAAAGTTGGAACATGATTCCATGGAACTGTATAGTGAGTATCCACTTATCTATCACATTTGGAGTCAACTCAGCCATCTTCATTCCTCTTTTCATCTCTCTCATCACTTTCTACATTCTTGTATGCTAGGTTTTATATGGATTTCTAAGGCATTACACCATCACATGTATGTTTGTGCCCACTCACTTTAACCTTTATTTTGGGTTATATCCTTGAGATATTTGTTTTACCAATTGACCATGCTGGGCACAACATTTGAATAATGCTAGAATCAAATCAGCTCTACAAGGGCAACCCATTATTTATTCTTTATCAATGATCAAAATTAGCTCTACTGAGGTACCTCTTATTATCTTATCTTTGGAGACCCCATTATAGTGGTGCTTCTCTTCCTAAATCAGAATGTTTTCTCTTTTACTCTAATTCCAATCTCTCCACACTACTACCCACGATGGCAATATTTAGTGTGAAACTTGTCTTGAGATTGATCAATGTCATAAGTGTGTAACTTGTACTCTAGAATTGGGTATGTTTAAAGTGTGTCCCTTAAATTCATGGATTGTATCTTTCCCATTACCTCTATTTTTGGGGCTGATTATACCTCTAATTATATTTTTATCATTGATGGTAACCACATGTACAAGTATTATCTCATTTAGATGTGATCTAGTCCATGGGTTAATTTCCCACTTTCTTTCTCTTTTCAAGAGTCCATCCTTCTCTTTCATACTAGTATGTCCTCTTGAGGGGGAATCATGAGTCTATTTCAATTTATTCTTGACAACTCTTTTTCTTTAAAAAGACATTTATTCATTTGAATGTCTTTCTACACCTTTTCAAATAGGCACAAAATGTAGACATCTAATTCCTAACACCATTTTTGTTGAAATTGTCAATCTTACTCAAATTGAACTCAAATGCACATTTTAGGTTAAAATAAATAAAAAAACCTAAATGGTTCAAGATTATAATTTACAAGTGTTGATTTAGGTTAAATTATTCCTAATAGGGTAATGGATTTTATGGTCTAGCTAACTTTGATCAGATCATTTTGAGTCAAAATTCCAATTTTGCACCTAGGTGCCCTGGGTTGATTTTTTCTTCTAATTCATTGGTACACATCATGTACCTTTGTTATTTTGTGTTGGTATCATCCTAAATGGGAATATGGTTCTAATGCATCTAATGTCACAAGCCAATTCTTCTCGAGTCAAATTATGACTCAGTAATATGACTTTATCACCATTTTGATTAACTGAGGGCCAATTTCCAAATAATTTCATAAATGTTGATTAAATTTATTTAATGATAATTGATCCAAATCAATATCTTAAGTGGATTTTCCATGAGATTTGTTTAATATTTCTTTTTAGAAATTGATTTCTGTTAACTACATCACCTAATGACATTACCATATGGGGTGGCATCCATAAGCCATAAATACATAAAATATCAAGATTATGTGTCTCCCATACCTCATAAATGCCCCTCTATCCCAAATATTTATGAGGTATATTTATGGATTTAATTATATAATTAGATTAATTCATGGCCACACATCTCAATCTTGAGATGGATAATCATGGTTGATCTTGGACCATTTTAAAAATATATAAATAGAAAAGCCATGAACATATTTTTTAAGCTCTCGTATTGAAATTTTATAATTCTAAAATATCTCCATAACTAATTTATGTTTTTATTATTATATTATTCATATTTGGATTAGCTTCATTTGATAGGCAAATTAGATAGTTACATATCATGAGCCTAGGTTTTATAGAGTGTTCTTAAGACATTGGAGGAGTTTTCCACCATTTTTGATGAAGACAAGGATTATTTATCAAGGGATAACATGTTTTTGAGTCACTCTTAGAGGATGGATTCACTTGGGAAGGTATAGGCTTCTTGCTTTATTTCATTTGTCTTTCATTGTCATTAGCAATTTTGGCATGAATATATAGGTTTAATTCAGTTTACCCATGTATTTTTCCTTTGATTTATTAGACTAATGTTTTAATAATCATGTTATTTAATCCTCTCTATAAATAGGGAATGGAGGTTAATAATAAGATAAATCAATGAAAATAAGTGAAAGATATTAGAAACTTGACAGTGGAAGGCTAAAGTATTTTGGCCAAAGTGACGATACTTTGGATTTCAAAAGTTATTCTGATAGTGCTTTGGGTCTCTGGTAATGTTACTTACTTTTTGAAAGGATGTTGGATACATATATGAAATATAGCTTGTATTCAAGATTGTGGATTGTGGATTATGGCTCTATTTCACTTCCTCTTCTTTTCCTTTTATAGGATGAAGTTGCTAATTGGGATGGAGGAAGTTACTAATCTGATAGGGGTATAAAGTTGAAAATTCATGATGTTTTAAAGTTAGTTTTAAAATAAAATTACCATTTAGGGAGATAATTATCTCGTATAAATTTATCAATTCTTTAAAACTTTAAATTAGTGTTGGAGACCTAACCATCAATGGTCGAGTCAATTGTCGATGGTTAGGCTAACCATCAGCGATCAAGGGGATATAATAAAATGGGTTAAATCAAGTTAAAATTGGTGAATTAAATGGTTTATTAAAATGTGTTAAGTTAGGGATTTGATAGGATCAAGTTAGTAAACAATTTTAATTAACTAGGTAGTCCACTAGTTGTGAGGCTAGATAAGGGTCAAAAGGCAATTTGACATCAAAAGCTATCATGTGTAATTTTTGAGTGTCTAAAACCACATCATAATATTATTGAACTAGGTGTTGAAGTCTTTAACATAATCATTAGGATTCTTTTTATATATTCTCAAATTTAGCCAAGAGAAACCTTGGATCAATCTTAGCACCATTCTAGATTCTAACAACATTTTACATCTCTTCCCATGAATTAATGCATCTATTAGGAAGGTAATTAATCCATTCATGAGCATCTTCCTCTATCATGTGCATAAACAAATTGATGCACACATCCTCATACTCAACCTCATAATATTCAATGATATTTTGAAAGGCCCTTAGATGTTGATCACTGCTCATTACATTATTCCCTTGGAATTTTGGGAGGCATTTCCTAACTTCATTTGGGACTTCATTAAGATATCTTTCTATTTCATCAAAATTGATATCCTTGAATCTAGGATCATGAAATACAAGATGTTCATTCTCATCTTGGTCCATGTTCCTCATGATTAGTTTAACTAGAGGTTTAAGAATAAATGGTAAAGGGATATGAGGGGGTGAATGAGGGAGACTTAGTGGATTGACTTGGGAGGGGATTCAACTAGTTGATAAGAAGATGGAAAATAAATAGGACTATGTTTTGTAGAATTAGTAGAAGAGCTGTGATAGTCTTTAATAATGGGTGGTCAACAGAGATTTCAAGATTATCAAGATCTTGACGGTCCTTAGCAGCTAAACTCTACCCTTCAACAGACCTCTAGACTTGTCTACTTATTCTTTGAGGAATAATTAATGGTGGAACAAGTTTCTTATATGGGTCACCTTTGAAAGATTATCTCAATCCTTCCATATTTACAAATAATAAAATACTCAAAATTGAAAGTTACTAGAATATTCAGAATAGGCACCAATCTTCCTTGAAATCACAAAGTAAATTTAGATTCCCCATTAGAATCAAACTTGTAGAATATAATAGTTGAAAAATTATTGTGATACATGTTGAAATTAAACTTGATAAAACTTAAGGAGATGGGAAGTAAAGACACTATTTTTTTTATAATGTTTAAAAAGGGAAAACACCTTTCAACATGTAATGTTAGTATCTCTTTACAATAAACTCAGTAGAAGTCAAATTGTCAAAAATTAAAAACTTCATGGAACATCCCTAGTGGAGTGTTATGATGTTGATGGCAAAGATAGTCAAATCAATGTAGTAATATTAGAGAACTTCCCAAGATTAAATACTTATGTATTTAGCTCTCTACAAGAGTCCTCGAAAACACGTGTTATAAGAAGTGTCCCCAACAATAATTTTATTTAAATGTTGGTTCCAAATTATACACCTCTCTAATTAGGCCTTTCACACTTGAATAAAATGGCAAACAATGATAAAAACCCCACTATTATGTCATTATATCCAAGGAAGGGTTAGATATTAATAATGGATCAAATTGGGAAAATGATTGAGAGGCACTGACAAAGGGTATGGTTAGCTCCCTACTACTTATATCTCTAATTAAACCAAGGTGAGAAGACATAAGGGGTAGGTTTTTCACATGGAGAGATTATGTAATTCAACTTCAATGGGAATTATTGGCACAAAGTGACACAAATGTGACCCAGACACAACCAAACTTGCACACTCCACCCACAAAGGGTTGTCACAATGAATGCATAAATGCACTAGGTCACATTCAAGCTACTAAAGATAGATATGTATATGAATTCAATATTCATTCCATATAATATTGAATATTAGGGATCAAATAAAAGGTTTTAATTCTAAAATTTAAAACATAAACTACAAACACATTTCAATTAAGTGAGATTTTATGTATATGCAAGGAAAATAATGCTTACAGTATGCAAGAGGGTATATTATTTACAAGGTAGGATAGGGTAGGACAAATTATATGATTAACAAAAAAGAGGTTTGTGTGATTGTGGTTTCTGAATATTAGGGTATATAGTATTATTTCATGAAAATACTCTTTAGTAAAGAAGCAAAAAAAATTCAAATGCAAGATAATTGTAAACACCAAATGATCTTTGAGAGACTAAAACATACACAAACTAATCTTTCAATTTTTTTTCCATTTTGAATCTATAAACCTGGGGTTCTCTAATAAGTTATTCAAAAACCTATACCAAAGTCATGTAGAAAGAGTTTATAATCTAAATTGATGCTCAAAATGACAACCAGTAGTGAGCACAAACCTAAATATCTAATCGATACTTCTTGCAAAACATGTCGTTGCACTTCATCTACATGAAACAACAAATAACCACAAGCATTTTTATTAACTTGAAAATAAATATTATAAACATCAACACTTAAAAATGATTTTATTGGGACAAACATGGTGATATTTCTCTTTTGACAAGGGAGACATAAACATGCTCTAAAATCTTGTTAATGGTTGTACATCTGCAACTACCTTAGCAAGGGAGACAAAATATACACATAGTAATTGATCCCTAAGAAAATTTCTATAGAACATAGACTTGGAGAAAATAGACACCTAAAATAATGACCTAAAATAACCAATAACCAACAATAACCCTAGAACAAAGGACAAACCCCCTATTTGTAAATTTTTTGATCTGGAACTATGGGTCACAACTTGTAAAATTGTAGAACAAGCCTTAAATTCCACCAAGATACTTATATCAAGAATATACCCTTTCCCATGCCTAAGATCCTCATACAATTACAAGAAAAGAATCACTTTTACAACTACCTTTGTAAGGAATCATGAAGATTTACAATAAACCTTTGATCTTTTAACTGAAGATGCTAGTGAGTTCATGATCTGGATAATGAACTTCATAGTGAAGGCTAGAATAAATATTTTTCATCTTATGCAACCACCTGAAGATGTTCCTAATTGCTCACCCACATAGCTAGAAGGATAAAACCATTCGAAGAGCTAAACAAATTTTGTCCTTTTGTTTAACTTATATGGAAATTCTCTCTTGTCAATCAATTGTAAATCATGAAAACTTTGAGATAGAAATTCTATTCTTTGTACACACCAAGGAAAACCCATTACCTTATGATGATTAGAATTGGAAAGCTTCAAATATGATAAAAATAGAAAAGATCCATGGATATTAATAAAAAAATGCTCTAAAATGGTAGTTATACATTCTTATATGCTTTGAATCATTACCACATCTATGAAAGAACCATAAATTTTAGCTTTTAAACCAAAGCTTACCACATACTAACATTTACCATACCACATCAGATCTAATTGGGCATTTATGGGGCTTAAGAGTGACTACATCAATTGTTTGGCTTTATTGTAGATACTTGTCACTTCCTCATGCAATCCAAGCCCTTTGAAAATTCCACCTTGCCTAACATCTTTGGATCATTCTTACCCCAAGCAAATGTGAACCATAGATCTTGCATAAGATGCTCGATTTCTAAATTGTGGCATGAAACTATGCCACTTGTTATTTTTATGTTTGATCATAGGGTTCTTGAATTTTCAACATTGGCTATGCACCATCAGATCTAGCTAAGACAAGTAAATGTTCTCCATCAGATCATGATCTGAAGGGTGGAGCATTATTAGCTATTTATAAGTCTTCTACCAAAATGGTGCCACTTGGTAACTCTATGGGCTCTCTACATCTTATTCTATCATTATTATGGATGTAATACACTCTTACCAAGTGGTGATCCTACATTCATTTTGGGCTTTGTTGAAAAGTATTAACTTAATATACATTGTAGATCACATTATGTATATTTGAACATGCACTATTGATCTACATAAATGTGCTCGATCTTTAAATCATGCCCTGTAAGCTTGACACTTATCATGATTATACTTGTTATGGGTTCCTTTAAATATTTAGCTTGGATCATGCACCATCATATCATCATACTTTGCACAAATGCATGTCATTAGACCTGCCTCCATTTGGAAACAAATGACTACTTTATAGGGTCTAAAATTGATGCTTGCATGATTGTTATAGAACAATTGATCTCAATGACTTCTTATTGTGATTTAAGATTGATTTCTACATGCTTATCAAAATATGTCCATGAGACCATCACACTTGTGCAATTTGGGCAAGTTTCTTTAGGACTTTACTCATCAAGACTTTATCTTCATGTGGCATTTTTGGATTAGGCATTTTTATTCTAGGCAATTTCTCTGCAACAATTTGGTTTTCAAATTTTATAGTCCATAGTGTGTTTGTACTTGGGAGAATTATTTTTGGAAATTTCTCCTACAATATATCTCCAAAGGATTGAGCATTCTTTCAAACCTTTTGCATGTTAGGATAATTATCTCAAAAAAATTGTTTGAAACAATCTCCCTGAAAAAAATAAGCCCTACATCTTCTAAAGAAATCTAACTTTATACTTTCATTAAATAAATGTAATTATTTGGTACTTTTTGCATGGGAAAAAAGTTTAATAAAAATAGGACTTCTGCTCCATAGAAACGTTGCTAAAAGTACCCTTCAAGATTTTATAAAAGTAGCTTTTGGTCTCTTTGCACATATCCTTTGGAATTTTTTTCAAGGGCACTTACCCTAAAAAATTTCCTTTTGACATTTTGAAATGGCCCTTTATATCTCTTGAAAGTTTCTTTCAAAAAAAATTCAATGGCAAAATTCTTGAAATAAATGACCCTTCAGACTTTTTTCTAGGGTAAAATGACCCTTTAGGCTTTTTTTACTAACAAAATGCTAAAACAAAATAGCCCTTCATGATTTTTGTGTGGATAAAATTCCTAAAGGACTAATCCTTTGGACTTTTTGTAAACACTTTAGACAAAATAAATAGGTCCTTACAATTTACCCAAAACAATGGAAATAGCTGTTCGAGGTTTTGTGCAGATGAAATGCCTGAAGGAAATACCCCTTTTGGCTTTTTGTGTGAATAAAAAACCCAAAATAATATGGCCTTTGGATAATTTGCATGAACATAGTTTTTGAAAGACTCTAATGACTTTATACCAAGTATAGACTAAATTAGCATAAGGAAATACTAAATGCAAAGTACATGAGGGAAACACACTAGATAAAAACCAAGTTAAATCACCTAGTTGCTTAAACATGAACTTGAATTTTTCAAAACAACACTTTGAAATAGAAATTGGGCTGAAGATTTAGGATTTGATACTCAACTTGGGCTAGACTTAGGAATTTACATTTGAAAAGGGCTCAATTACTTTAATTAAATTTTGGGCATTAATAAATTCATACTTGGATTTATATAAGTTTCATAATCAATTTTGATATAAATCGATATAGACATTTATGATTTGAATTGTGTACATAGTTAATATGAAATATGTGATTAACTACTATGTCTATGTATAAATATTTATTTGTGAATAACCTTGGCTAAGTCAATATAGGGACTAGAAAATGGGTGTAAATTATTTAATTGCATAGTTAATTATTAATTTGTGTTGTGGTTGGTTTACTAAAACTTGGTTGTGCATTATTATTTGATATTTGATCTAGATTTTTTTATGAAATCAACTGATGTAGTCAAAAAAATGTACAAATTCGGTTGATGAGTGAATTTTGGTTTGATTATGTTAATATTATGGCTTGAAAAGGAATTTGAAAAATAGATAATATTGTGTATGAAATACTTATGTTTCATAAAAAAAAGTATGTGAGTTGATTTCATTTATGATATAGTTATGGGAATATTTAAATAAATGAATACATATACAATGTGTTTATGAGATACTCTAAGAAATACAACATTAGATGTCATCTTATGGGTATTATACATATAAAATGGTAAATGTATGGTATTATTAAGACATTCAATGATTTGCTAGAAATTATATATGCATGTATGTATGTTTTTATGTATGTAATTTGGTAAAATTTATAAGGGACTGTAGTAACTTAGATATGATTAAAATTATTACACACACACACACATACTTAATTTTGATATGCATTATTACCATGCAATATATGAATTCTTATTATAAATGTTGTTATAATGATAGTTAGTGGTTTATACTTGTTGTATTTGGTTGAAGCATAGAAAATGATATTTGTGAGTGAGATATAAAACAAAGTATGTTTTGAACTAGCTATTGTTATATGTGTAATATAAAAAATTAAATTATCTATAATTATAATATTATTTCATAGATAAATGATGTTATAAGTTGCTTATGATTAAAGTAACTAGCGGTGTAGATAAACATTACCCAGATGGTATGTTGTTGAGGATCATTTTTATATTTTAATTATTTTTGGGAATAAATTTGATGTTTGGACTTAATTCAATTCATTTGATAGACTGAATGAATGTAAATGATATTTTTATACTTAGCTTAATTTTAAATTAGCTAAAGTGGAATATTATGAATTAATCCCTTAATTTTAATATTACTTATTTATTCACTTAATCTTGCATTCATGACCCTAATTAATTAGTGGATAGATTTCATTAATTAGTACCATCAATGAATAATAAAGAGTAATCTAATCAAGTGGTTTGTATGAATTTTAAAAATCCTAGAGATCATTTATTATTAAAAACTCTGGCCAAAGTAATGTTGATTAGAAATTTTTATTTCATATGTTGATATAGTTTTCATAACTGTGAGATGTCATATTAGAATAGATTTATTTATAGTGCACATTATGTATTTAGATATCTTCAACACACAGGTTCTAATTTGTTACTCTAGAGTCCTAACCATCATTATCTACCCATCTATGAAGGGAGGGATTTCCCCTTGTTGGTAATAGTGTGGGGAATATATGGTCTATGTTTCATGTGTAAAAGCACTTAGATGATGTTCTCCCTCCTAGCTAGAGTACTATATATGAGGCTAAACTTAATGTTACATACTGATACTTGAGTCATGGGGACTTTACTCAGAGATTTTTTTTCATGTTTTAATAATTATTAATATAATTATTGTATTACTCAAAACTATAACTTGTATTCATTATGCTTATATTATAAAGGTTTTAATGATGTAACAGTTATGACTGAATTTATACTATTTCAATTATGATGTGATGTAGTATTTATAGTTATGTAGTTTTGTTCATAAATTCTATTTATGTTCATTATGATACTTAGCTAAGTGGATTAAATAAAATCCTTGAAGGTTAACTAAATTAATACAATTAGTTAAATATCACTAGTTATGATTTCTTATGGAGAAATATATTTGTTAATATGTGTATTTTAAAAAAAAATACAATATTTTTATAAAACTTTGTGGCGTTTTTACACTTTGGTATCATAGCTGAGGATTAAACACTAAGACTTAATGTGTCCACTAATGCAAAACTAATTCTACTGATATAGGAAAAATAATGGTGCACACTAGAATAGGAGGTGAGATTACTTAGAATACTAAACCCCTTATGGATCTAAATCAATTTGTATATGAGCAAGCTATGAAGTTAGAATAAATACTCATAACCATGCAAGAGACTAGGGACCAAATAATGGCCCTAGAATAGGAAGTGCATTTCCATAAAGAGGAGAATGATTATGAATAACCTAAAGAGCATCCTATGAATAGGAACATATTCAAGAGTTGAGTCATGAGGAGGTGTCATAGGATGCGAGAGATTAAGTAGATACATAGTTATCATGTGATGTGAAAAAGGTGAATCCACCCAAATTTGATGGAACTATACTGGGGGATGGAGCTTAAGTGTGTCTAATAAAAATGGAAAAGAATTTTGAGATTAGGAATTATTTTAAAGCCATATAAGTAGTCTAGGGAGCTTATCAGCTTACTAGTGAGGTAATGACTTGGTGGGAAAATAATAATCTTGATATGAATCTCAACTCAACCACCACCACTTGGGAAAATTTTGTGACATTATTTAGGTCATTATGGCTTCCTTAGCTATATGTCAACTAAAATCTTATGGATTTATAGAATCTTAAGTAAGGAGATTTATCAATAAATGAATACTAGGAATAATTCACCAAGTTTCTTAAGTATGTACCTTAGTATCAGACATATGAGAGGTTCAAAATTAGTAAGTTCATCATGGGATTAAAACCTAAAATAGGTGGTGAAGTAGATGTGCATGGTCCATCTACCATAGATCATGTATTTGACAAGGCATTCAAGCAAGAACAAAAATTAAAATCTATTTCCCAAGTCAAAGATAAATTCAAAAATAAATTTGGAATTTCTAATTTCAAGAAGAACTAGAAGAAGAGGAGCAAAGATACAAAAATTCAGTTCAATAATCAAAACATTAAGTTCAATAGTGGTTTAGGGAATAGGAATCTTGGTAATGGTTTTAAGGGAAACCAAAAAGTTGAGAGGAAAGGGTCGACCAGTTGAAGGTTGCTTGATTTATGGAGGTGACCATTTTTCTTGACAATGTCCTTAGGACAAATTGAATAATAAGGGACCAGCTTCTTAACAAAGTAATTTTCAGTAGTAGATTCATGCAGCTTTAACAATCAACAACTTAAATTTCAAGCTTCACTCATATAACTATTAGGGATTTTGTTTGATTATCTAATTTCTATTTTAATTGATACATGAGATACATAATGTTTTATTGCTCTTAGAGTGCTCAAAAAGCTAACTAGAAAGGCTGGAGTTATGGAAAATGCATGGTTGGTAGAATATGGGAATGAGTCAAAGGTCAAAGTTGGTAAGTGTTTAGTTTAAATAGAGATTAGATTACCTGAGTTTAATACTATAATAGATCTCTATTGAGCATAGTTAGGATCATATTATGTGATCCTAAGAGTTAATTAGATTGCAAAACATAAAGCCAAGGTTGATTGTTTTCTAAGGAAGGTTGAGTGCCAATATGATTTTAGAAATCACACAAATTCAATGAGAGAGAAGAAAGTTGAAGTGAAGTCAATTTTATACCATTCAACTCAAGAAATCTCAAATAAAGGGATTCCAAGAATGTATCATTAATATAAATTAGATGAAAGAATATATGGAACCATCTATTAAAGATTATCCTTTTCTAATAAACTTCTATGACATGTTTTTAGAGGAATTTCTAGGATCACCACCCAAGTGTAAGTTTGATTTCTTAATTAATATGATATTTGGATCAGAACTATAGTCTAAGATACCATATATAATGATAACCAATAAATTAGTTGAGTTAAAAGAAAAACTTATGGAGTGTTTATTGAAGGGTTTGATTCGATCGAATATATCACCATGGGGTGCTCCAGTTTTTTCATCAAAAAGAATGATGGCACTCTTTACCTATGTATTAACTACATGATATTAAATAAAGTAATGACAAATAACATATATCCATTTTAATGTTTTTATGACCTCATTGATCAAATTTAAGGGGTTAAAATATTTTCTAAAATTTATTCTTAGAGTAGGGTATCACTAGTTGAGGATCTGTGAAGAGGATATCCCAAATACAATGTTTAGGACTCAATATGGGCACTATGAATTTATAGTGTTATAATTTGGATTGAAAAATGTTCCTATATCATTAATGAATATTATGAATAGTTTATTTATACATTATTTAGATCACTTTGTGTTGGTATTTCTAGATGACATCCTCATTTAATCCAAGCATGAGGAAAATCACTTACAACATCTAAAATTGGTTTTGCAATGTCTGTGGAAACATAAATTATATGACAAGATGTCTAATTGTGTTTTTCTCCAAAATAAATTGTAGTATATAGAATATATCATCTATATAGATGGTATTTTAGTAGATATATAAAATATAAGACTCATTTTAGAGTGGATGGTACCAAATAATGTGCATGAGGTAAGAATTTTCATGGGATTAGCAAGCTACTATAGGAAGTTTTTTCCAATTTTTTTAAAGATATCTAATATCACTACCACTCTTCCACATAAAAATCATAAATTAATCTAGTTGGATAAGTTTGAAATAGCCTTTTAGGAAATACAAGGAGGATTACTTTAGCACCCGTGCTAAGATTTCCTGACCCTAATGGTCAATTTTTAGTGATCACCGATACATCAGGGGATGCACTTGAAGGAGATCTTATGTAGGAAAGTTCACTGGTAGATTATGACTCGAGGAAAATAGATCCTTATGAGGTTAATTATTCCCTTCATGACCTATAAATTATGGTAATTGTGCATCATTTCATGTTTTAACGCATTATCTATTAGGAAAACCATTTGAGCTCAAGACTGATAACTTGGGACGTAAGTACAGTTCTACCCAATCAAATTTGAATGTTTGATAAGATGATGGTTAGAATTATTATCTGGCTATTATTTTGATATTAACTATATCAAAGGCAAATATAATATATTAATTGATGCCCTAAGCCATATAAGGTACATAACATCCATGCTTACTATAAGAAGTACTTTTGGGGATCAAGTGATCAAATTATTGTTAGGAGATGAATTCTATAATCAGGTTAGGAAAGCATTGTCTAAAAATTCTTAGAATACTAGGTATAAGGGTTTCATGATAGAGAATGATGGTGTTTTGTGAGACAATAATAGGATGTATGTACCTAATAAGGATAATCTAAGGAGCATAGTGCTATAATAACTACACAATGTCCCATATTCAAGACATCCAAGAGTAACCAAGCTCATGGTTGAGCTCAGATCACTTTATTTTTGGCAAGGAATCAAAATATATGTAGTAGATTTTGTCTAATTATCTAGAATATCAACATGTGAAAGCTAAACATGTGCATCCAACTAGATTGTTGTATCCACATGACATACCAAAATGGAAGTGGGAGGTAATCAATATGGAATTTGTCCAAGGTTTATCATTAAATAAAAATAGGCATTACATGATCATGGTAGTAGTTGATAAAATAAACAAGTTAGCTCACTTTATACTAGGAAACTTGATGAATGATGCACCTACTCTTATGAATAAATTCATGAAGGAAGTGCATTGATTGCATGGTTTTCTAGAGAATATCATTTTGGATCATGATCCAAAAATAACTTATAGATTTTGGTTGACTTTGAATTTAGCTATAAGTACTCTATTAAACATTAACATTGCATATCACCCACAAACTGATGAACAAACAGAATGAGTTAATTAGATCTTAGAATATCTCCTTTATATTTACTACATGGATTAGCAATACTAGTGGGAAGAGTATCTTCCATTGGTTGAGTTTGCTTACAATAACTCATACCAATTAACTTTGAATATCATTCCATTTGAGGCATCATATAGAAGGAGGTGTAGAATACCAATTAGTTAGGATATGTTAGAAGCCATGGTACTCTTTGAACCTAAGATGCTTTCAGAAATGGAAGATCAAGTTGGGATAATCAAGCAGAGGTTAGTCAAGGCCAATGATAAATAGAAATGTTATGTTTTTCTAAAGAGAATAAGTAGGTAATTTTATATAGTTATTAAAGTGTTTCTATCGGTTAAGCCTTACAAAAAATTCACTGAGATTTTGAGAATTCAACAAAAATTTCATTGAGATTTTTGGGAATCTTCAAGGTTTTAGAAGTGGTCAAACCTATAGTATATATGCTTGCGTTGCTACTAACTCTAGATCTTTTTCATATTATCTTCCATGTGTTTTATCTTGAAAAGTATATAACTCATCCTTCACATGTGTTGTGTTTAAAATATTTGTAGGTTTAGGATCCTAGAGTGGTCATGGTAGAACCAATAAGAGTAATTGACACTCACAAACTTTGTTTACATAATAGAGAAGTATCATAGTGTAAGGTCCTATGTGACTAATATTCTAAGGATAGTGCCACTTGGGAGGATAATGATAAGTTCTACAAGCCATTTCCACATTTATTTGATTGATTTTCTACTGCATATTTTATTATTTTCTATTGGGAAATGTTGTAAATCCATAACTTGTGTTTGAATAAAAGTCATCAAGATGATGACCAACTTTAGGGGGAAGGAGTTACATCCTAATTTATCTCTAAGTTAAATAACCTATTTAATCTATGGATTATGGTGATTAATTAGTTGATTAACTAATACTTGATTTAGTTATATGACATATGTTGGTTAAGGGATAGTTTGTGATGCTAAATTTACATGATTAAATGTTATAAGTTAGTGGTACTATTATAATTTGTAATTTGTGATCATGTTTGATTAGTTGTATAACATTATTTTATAGATATGATGATGTTTTGGGCTAACTTCCTTCATTGTCTTGAGGTGGATATAGGACATATTCTCCATTAGAATGTGATAGAGGGAAAGTATCATCATAGAGACTGGTTAGATGGAGACATTAGAGGACAATAGAGAATGAATATAGAGAACCCATTACACAGAACACATTTGTATTTGATGATTTTATTGATAGTTATAGTATGTTTAGTTTTAGGTTAAATGAATAATGTGTTATTTTATTATTTTATTAAATATAGTTTTTATTTATGATCATGTTGATTATTTAGGTGAATTTAGTAATTTAGTGATCATGTATAGTTTATCATTTATGACGTAACTATTTGGTTGATCGAGTGAAATTATTTATGTTATACTTACATGATTACCTTATTTTAAGTGACTGTGTAGTGAAATATTTTTATGTCATGAAGGCATTAAAAAGGTATTGATAGATTCCATTATTATTGATCTAGATGATATAGGTAATAATAATTAAAGATTATTATTATGATAATACAATATAATATTAAAAGATAATTAACATTGTTTTATGTCTTTATAAAAGATTGAATGCATTTGAAATCTTGTGTTGCCAAATGTTTTGTGGTTGACATAGTAACATAGACTATGGTATTTGAATATATTGGTGTCTATCTAATTTGTAAATTAGTAGAATGGTCAACTTAACATAGAATGATTAGTCGACTAAGTTGATGTACATGCATGGCATGGTATAAAAGTTTTGGTGTTGATTACTTAAATTATAAATATAAATGAAGCAACTTATGTCCATGGCATGCAACTATTTTATGAATTATATTATGATATTTTTAATCAATAGAAAAGAAGATTTGAGTGATTAAGTTTGTTAACCCCTCATTGAATTTGAATTAAGCATCATTTGGGTATTTGCATGGTGGCAAAAAAAATAATGAAGAAGTTATATTGAGCCATTTTGGCATGCATTTATCACCCAATTATAGTGTTAGTAAATAGTGGTGAGGAGCTAGATGGAAAAGGGATAGAAAGATAATGGGGAATATGAATGGGAACTAACATTAGACAAGGAAAATGAGATAAAAGGAGAATAAGTTAGTGAACAAGTAAAAGGTGAAGGATTTTTGTTTGACTTTCATTGACAGATGTACTTTTAATAGGTTGGTTCAATAATTAATTTCTTGTGTGTTTTATGAATGAGTTTTGAACTTAGGTTAATGGGTTTTATTGTGTGAATCCTAGATTATTTGGGTGGTTTTTGGAGTGTTGTGGAAGGATCGACATCCACAAAACCTCACAAAGAACTCAGTGTAACCTAAGGATTTTTGGGAAAGAGCCATAAAAATGATATGATTTTTAGGGTTTTTGTTAAATCTTAAAATCCTGTCAAAGTTTAAAAAACTATTCATATTAAGAATAAATTATGGTTAGATATATACATAGTGGCTCGAGTTTAAAGTATTTGGATCAATATGTATATGTATTTCCACTTTGGTATTTTAATATGGGTTGAAAAATTAGATACTGTTGGGTTCAATTGTTTATATACCTATTTTTGGATACTAGGTAAAAATTATGAAATTCATTACATAATAGTGGGCCTGAAGATATATACATAGCTACAAAATATAGATAAAACCATAGGGATATATAAACATCAATACCTATATATATATATATATATATATATGTATGTATGTATGTATGTATGTATATGTATATATATATAAATGATATATATATATATACATGCATACACATATACATACATACACATACACACACACACACACACACACACACACACACACACACACACACACACACACACACACACACACACACACACACACACACACACACACACACACACACACACACACACACACACACACATGTATGTATGTATATATATAAATGAGATATATATAAACATATACATCTATGTCATAAGTTTTTTATAAGTGACTATGTAGGTATACATTTATGTATGGTAATATATCCAAACCTATCTAGAATTTTAGGTGATAATAAATAACACTTTTTGATGTTATCATTTTAGACAAATTGAAGGATGGTTTTACACTATGTTATTTATATTCAAATGTATACATATAAATGCATAAGTATACACTAGGTCTTAAATCTTGTGCTATGCATATATGATTATGTACATATAAATTGGGAATCTTTTAGGTTTAAGTCTATTATGTATGGGGACAAGATGAGGATAAGACAACTGAACATTCATAATTGGATTTATATATGTTTTATAATCAATTTTGATACAAATTGATATGGATGTTTATGTTTTAGACTGTGTACATAGTCAATATGAAATACATGATTAAGTATTTTGTGTTTGTATAGATCTTTATTTGTGAATAACCTTGGCTCAGTCAATATATGAATTGGTACCTAGGTGTAAATTATTTAATATCATATTTAATTGGTAATCTATGTTGTGGTTGGTTTACTAAAACTTGACTATGCATTATGACTTGGTATTTGTCTAGATTTTTTTATGAACCTGACTGGTATAGTTAGTATAATGTACAAATTGGGTTTATGAGTGATTGTTCGTATGATTATGTTAATATTATGTTTTAAAAAGGAATTTGAAAAAGAAATAATACTATACATGAAATCTTTAGGTTTCATAAAAACAAGTATATGAATTAATTTCATTTATGATATAGTTATGGGACTATTTAAATAAATGGATACATATATATTGAGTATACAAAATAATCTAAGAAATATGAAAATGGATGTCATCTTAGGAGTATTCTACATAAAACATGGTAGATGTATGGTATTGTTAAGAAATTAAATGATTTGATAGAAATTTTGTGTGTGTGTGTAATTTGGTAAAACATATAGTAAGGGACTGTATTAAATTAGATATGATTAAACTATTACACACACACACACACACACACACACACACACACACACACACACACACACACACACACACACACACACACACACACACACACACACACACACACACACACACACACACACACACACACACACACTTAGTTGTGTTATGCATTGTTACCATGAGGTGTATGAATGCTTATTATAAATGTTTTTTATTAAAAAAGTAGTAGAAAAGGGTGCCAGCTCCAGTACAAAGCCACCCCATAGGGAAAAAAGTCATAGATGAGATAAAAACAACACACTAATAGAGAACACACCACACTATAATAGTAGACATAATAGAAATAAAAGTAACATAACATAGAAAAGACTAGGGAATATCAGTCATCCCATATTTAGCTAAAAACTCAATAATTCCTTTGTAGTCACCAAAACTATCCATTCTAACATTTTTGATATTTTTGTCAAACTATTTCATTGTAGAAAAAATTGAAGCCACATGATTAAGATCCTTTATAGTTTATTCTACCATAAGCCTTCATATTTGTGCATTTTTTCCATCTTGGTCTTGATCACCTCGAGATATTCTACCATCTTGGTGCATAGTGAGTAGCTACTTTCCTTATTCTAACTATAGACTTCCACAACATCATCATCCATCTCCTCTAAGTAGGGTTCATTCATCTCAAAAAATTATTTCATTCTTTTTATCTCATATTCTGACTCAGAGGGGGTTTCGTCAACATCTTTCCCAGAGGTATCTTCAAAAAAATAGAATCATTAGATATGGTAATGCCTTAGTGTTTAGTGGAAGGGATCCCAACAATTTAGCTAGATTTGTGAATACTAGAACTCCCACCTTACCATCCTCCACCATTTTAGGGTCCAGGGTTGAAATATTTCCTAAATACACAACACCACTATTATCCTCAATCCTAGTTATAACCTTCTTAGGCTGAACACTAACCTCTTTTTCATTAGCCTTTTGGTTTCTCTTCATGAAAACCTTCCTAGGTCCCTAGCTAGGAGTGATAAAATTACCACTGGGAGGCAAAGGGGAAAGGAAATGAGGATCATTACGAGGGGTCTTAGTCAAAATGTCACAATCAATAGTATTGGGTCCCCCCAACCAAATTTTGGGGGTTTTAGGGGTCCTCAGGAATTTCTTACCTTTAATTTTACTAGGAAGAGATAGGTTGGTCGGGTGATCATCCAAGAAGCATACGTTAACTTGATTAGGGGGACACAAGGATAGATAGAAATGATAGAGTCTCGTAATAAGGCCTTGATGTATGGGAATGGGGTAATTATTAGGGTTTTTGGCCCAGATATCCTTAGCTGACTTGATTGAATTCTATAATAAAGACAAAAAAAGAAAGGAAAGATAATTTCCAACCTATATCTAAAATGATTAAGTAAAGCAAAATGGTATTGGTAGAAAACCTTATACCTACCTTCAAGGGTGAAGTATTTCATTATCATGAGATAAATTTGTCCCCATGGAGTTGGTAGCTTCTCCCTTTCAAATCCCCTATGAAGTTTCTCAATCACCTTACTTTCTTTGAAGAAAATATCCATATTCTCTAGGTCTAGCATCTTGTTATGTCGACTGATCTTCTTTCCCTTGGTAGGGAGCCTGGTGGCTTTCCCTCTTACTTCCTTCAATACTTAAAATTTAATACCTCCAATGGAGACCCTTCTAGAACCCTCCACCCAAGACTCTATAAATTGGTGAGATAAATTCTCATCATGCCCAATCAACCCCTCAAGGAAGGAGGTCACTTCTCCCTCTTGAATGATATGCTAGACATTAGGGTCTCAGAAAAATTCCTCAATAGAAGATGGCTCTATCTTAATAACATCCCCACCCATGTTAGAGTCCTAAGAAAAACTATACTCATGGAACTGTTTAATGCAAAGGCCAAAATACCCAACTAAAAGAATAAGTTTATATTGAATCCATATAAGGATATAAGTCCATAAAAGGCCTAACCTCCTCACATTGTAATGATTATGGATATTTTAAAAACCTTTACCATGCTTGTAATCAGGGTTAGTAATGTCCCACAACTGCCATCTTAGGTAATCATGGTGATCATAATAGCTAGGGCATGTGAGGAAATAATTACCCATGATCCATCTATCCCTACAGACGTCACTCCCTTCTAACATTTTCCATCTCATCCTTCTTTTCATCCAAATAGCCATCACATCATCCTACTTATTATCCATATGTCTCTTCCTTCTCGATTTAGGCTAGACTATCATACAGTCAGCATGTCCCATTCTAAATAGCTTCTTCAGCTTCCAAATAGACCTATACTTCAACCAAATATTTTCCACATTATCCACATGCCACTTAGGGAACTTTAGATTTTTTTTAGTCATCTTTTTATGGATTAAATAACTATACACAATCCAAATGTAATATGATATAGTAATTCTAGTAGTATAGTCCTAGAAATTAGAACAATCCATACCATAATCATTTGAAGTATTTTCACTAATCAAAGGATAGTTTCCACCTCCAATCAATCAAAAAAAGAGAGTGACAAACTTAATCCACTTATGTGGTTACATCTTTATTTAAAACAATTTGAATGTTGTTGGGCAATGTGGATAGAGTTCTCTAGCACCATCAATCATTACTATTGCTCCCCAAATTTACCATTACATCCATGACTAAATTACACTCCCTATAAATATGGGTGACCTTATGCTCCTCCATGGCATTAAGAATCATACAAACATCTCTAACTATGTCAGCCAACTTCTAGCCTATGCCTACTAAACCAAAGATAACATTAACTATTATTTGAGAATCCCCCTTGGCATGAAGTTTTCAAATGTTTAGATAAATTACAAGTCTTATACCACATATCATGGCTTGGGATTCCAACTCATTTTTGCTTTTTATATTGATCCCCTGTGCATAGGCTACCACAAACATGCCTAAGTCTGATTTGATAATGCCTCCTCCACTAACCACTTCCAGGTTTCCTTTAGTTGCCCTTTCAAAGTTGAGCTTGTACCATCCTTCTTGAGGAAATGACCATTTGGTATCAAATCTATAAATATTGTTATAATTATTAATTTGGAAGAGGTTTGGATTGATAATCCCTTGTTTAGTAAATTCTAAATTTTTGGTATTGGAGGGTTCTCCACAACTTTGAATTTGTAGGCATTGATATTTTTAGCTAGAAGCTTGGAGAATGATAGCAACACCTCTACAGGGGTTTTATATTTGTCCTTGAATATTATGTTGTTTTTTTATTTCCAAAATCTCTAGGTAAGGTGAGGGGAAATTTGTAGCCATAGATCCTTTAGTATAGGGAAAGAAGGTCTAAAATGGGGTCTCCAAATTTTGACCAAGTCTTCCACCTTCTCATTATAAACCCAGTTCAAGTTTAGTCTCTATATTGTGATAATCCAAACCTCCTAGGAAAAATTACAATGTATCATGATGTGGGTGGATGTTTCCTCTTCCTCTATACAAATAATGCATCTATTTGGTATTTGGAATCATCTCTTCTTCAAATTATCAATGGTTAAGATTTTCTTGTGCATTAGGGTTTACTAGAAGAAATTGATTTATAGGATAAGTTTGGGAAGCCAAACCTTCCCTAATAGTTTTCCTCTTCTAGGTCTAAAAGTAGCCCATAAGCACTCTTTACAATGAATATTACTTTGTCATCCTTGTCCTAGATCAATTGATCTTGTTTATAAAAATAGATAGCCTAAATTCAGTCAACTCCCCTTGTAGTTCTATAGTAGACTCTAAGTTTTCTTAGCTAAAGACACATTCCAAAATATTATTCCAATTCCTAGATCCCTCATTTTTTAAAATGTAATTGGCCACTTTATCACCAAAGAAACTACTAGATATATCAGAAAGTCTACCATAATTCATGTCTTTGAGAGGTAGATCCTTAAACCATTTATCTTCCTAGAAGATTACATTCTTACCATCTCCAATATTCCTTCTAATGCATCTTCAAATGAGACTTCAAGTTTTGAAAGTCTCGTTCCATATTATTGAACCTTTAATAAGACTATAAACATTTATCATCTTGTAACTATCCCTGTTGAGCTATTTAGCTTTCATGATTTCACTTGATTCCTTGTCTCCTTGCATTAAGTTCCAACCTATCTTTGACATGAGGGATTTATTCATTAGGTGGATCATTCTCAATCCAAATCCCCTTGGCATTTTGGGGTGCAAAATTTCTCCCATCCAAATAAAGCCAATATCTTCTTTTCCTCTACCCCTAACTAGAGAAACTCTTTTTGAATCTGCTCAATCTTTTTATCCACATATCTTGGGATTCTAAATAGGCTAAGGAAATAATTAGGGATGCCTTGTAGAGATGCTTTTAGAAGTTGAAATTTTCCTTCTTGAATCAATTATGTCCCATTCAATCCAACTAGTTTCCTTTGTGGTTTCTCTATGATCACATTCCAATGGTTAGGGGTGACTTTGGAAATCATAAGTAGGAGACCATATATAATAGGCAATTTTTCATTGGTGTAACACAAAATTCTAATAGTTTTTTGTTATAGATCTTCTTGGGCATTCAATAAATAGATGTGACTTTTCTCAAAATTGATACTTTATTTGAAGGCCCATTCATAAACATTAATAAGGTATTTCCATCTTCTTACCTCCAAAATAGATGCATTTCCAAATAGTATAGTATCATCTATAAACTATTGGATTACTAAAGACTGGACCATAGAACTAGGTTTGATACCTCTAAGACTACCTTGCATTAGTAAGCTACAAGTAGTTCTACACATTACCTCTATCATCAAGATGAAAAGGTAGGGGGAGAGGGGGTCTCCCTACCTTATACCTCTTTTAGAGGGAAAGTAACCTTTAGGAGATCCATTGACCAAAACTAAAAAATTAATCATGGAGATACATTCCTTCACTATGCTAATCAAATTATCTTGGAAACCAAATGTCCTGAGAACCTAGATCAAAAAATTATAGTTGAATCTATCATAAGCTTTGGAAATATCTAATTTAAATATCATACCAAGAGTTTGGCACTTGGATATTGAGTGGATAATCTCATGCATGGTGATATCAGCATCTAGAATTTGCCTACCCAAAAAAAAACTTTTTGATGGGAGTAATGAGTTTTTCTAACAGTGGTTGTCATTTGAAAACCAAGATCTTGGTGAAGATTTTGTAAATCATATTATAGAGGTTAACTAGTTTGAATTCTATCATAAATGAAGCATCTATATTGTTCATAACCAAGGCTATATAAGTTTTTTTTAACTATCACAAAAGCCTTCTTGTTAAAAAAAAAACCCTTAGTTGCATTGGTAACATCCTTCCCTATAATATCCCAAAAATTTTGGAAAAAAGTTGGCGGGAACCCATCCAGACCTATAGCTTTGAGAGATCCCATTGAAAATATATGAGCCATAACTTCCTCTTCCATAATTTGTTTGCTCAAAATATTATTATCTTCATTATTTAAAATGTAAGGTATGGAGTCTATAAGGAACTTAGTACAATTAGGCATAGTATTGACCTAATGATCAGCCAGAAGGGACTCAAAATAGTTAGTAGCTAGTTTCTCAATTTCTTCAACCTCTTTTACTATAATGCCATTCTCATCCATGATTCTATTAATGGATTTCCTCTTCCTATTATTAATATTATATTGGTGAAAGAATTATTTATTCCTATCTCCCTCTTTAAGCCATTAAACCCTAGATTTCTATTTCTAAAATACTTCCTCCTCTTTTAGGGTTTAAATCCAATCTTTTAAGAGGGAATTTTCTTAGGATTGTAGTTCCTATGATGATTCCACCTACTCTATTATGGTTTCAATTTTTGATAATTTATCCATGATGTTATTTTTATAAACCAAAATATTCCCAAATGTATACTTGTTCCATCCCTTAACTTTGTTTCTGACATTAGCTAGTTTTTGAGACAGCCTATACATAGTCATCCCCTGTATAGGAATGTTCCACCACTAAATTAGATGAAACTTAAATTTAATATGGATCATCCACATCATTTCAAATATTAATTGGAAATGGCCTTTAATATTTATTTCTTACCAAATTAACAATAACAGGTTATGGTCAGAGCCCACCTTAGTTACAGTAGCCAGGCAAATAAGATTGGTTATGGTATAACTAGAGGATATTAAGAATATATCAAGCTTGACCTTAATAATATTTTTCCCTTATCTCCTATTGGACCAAGTGAAGGATTGAATTTTAGATCAATATCCATTAGGCCTATGTTGCTTAAAAATTTTACCAGGTCTACCATGTTATTAGAATAGTTTGTCAAGCCTCCCATTTTTTTTACAAGTAAAGAGGGGAGTTTAGATCTCTTTATATCATCTAATTATTTCTCCCATAATTTTTTATCTTGTTTGAGAGGTTGTCACATAACTTCTTTCTCCCAAGATGAGTATTTAGGGCGTAGACATTGATCAACATCCATTGATGAAGATTACACTGGAATGAGATTTTCGTATAATACCTAGAGCTAATCACTACCTTCCCTTAAAAGTTGTGGTTACATAGAGTGAAAATTCCTCCTAAAGTTCCTTGAGCTCTAATAATGGCATAGTTAGCATTGGGACAAGTGTGTCTAATCACCAATTTGAAGTTCTCCTTAGACATATTGACTTTTTGAAGTAGTAGAATATCTATATTATTGTCCATTATGTAGTTCTGAACTAGTAACTTATTGAGAGGGATATTAAGATCTTATATATTCCAAGAGGCTATCTTCATTTTTTAGTCCTCTTAGAGGGGACCACCAAGGTAGATTGCCTACCATTGACAATCTCATTTTCCATCTCTCTCTACCTCATTTGCTTAAGTGAGAGTCTACCTCTACCATTTTCTCCCCCCACATCCATAGCATTTTCTATGTTGACTTTGATTTTTCTCTTCACAATTGATCAACCCTCTATCTATTTTTCACTCTTTCTAGTTATTACACTAGGGGATTGGGAAAAGCTTTTATGCATAGGGCTCAAAGCTAGCTTGGAGTTATCTTTTTTATTTATAGGCTATGTGTGTCTTGAAAAGAGTTCTTATAAATCCTCTTATCTAGTGGAGATATAAAGGACTAGACTAATTCACCCTCCTTTCCTTATTCATTTCTACCATCTAAGTCATCCACCTAGTTTTTGGTGTTTTCCTTAGTCACCTCCTCATTTGGGCATTGATCTTACCTAGTGGAGGCCACCTCTAAGAGTTTAATAGAAGCTCTTGATGGAATTATTTTTAAAATCACATTCAACCTAGGCCTCTTTATAAGGGAATTAGGGGTGGCTCAGGTCTTCCACTTGATATTTAAGGCTCACCTTATTCACCTTCTCCTCTGGGCATTAATCCTTTTCCCCTGAGACCACCTCCTAAAACACCATAGTGGGTGACTCATCTACTTTCTTCGGGGATCCCTAGTGGGATTCTTCCAAAATACTAACCACCTCAGATATTTGTAGGTGAAGGAGGAGAGTTAATGAGATTGAGGATGTTCCCCTTGAAGGTATAGTCATCCATATTCTCCACTTGGTCTTTTTGTACCAAGTGAGTTTGTTAATGCTTATTGTATTTGGTTGAAGCATAGAAAATGATATTTATGAGTGAAATATAAAACTAAGTATGTTTTTAACTGGCTATTGTTATATGTGAAATATAAATAATTAAACTAGCCATAATTATAATATTATTTTGTGGAGAAATAATGTTATAAGTTACTTATGATTAAAGTAACTGACAGTCTAGATAAACATTATCTGGATGGTATGTTATTGAGGACTATTTTGTATTATTTTTATTGTTGGGAATAAATTTGATGTTTAGCTTCCATTCAATTCATTTGATAGAATAAATGAATGTAAATGATATTTTTATACTTAGCTTAATTTTAAATAGCTAAAGTGGAATATTATGAATTAATCTATTAGTTTTAATGTTACTTGTTTATTTGGTTAATATCATATTCATGACCCTAGTTAATAGTGGATATATTTCACTAACTTAATTAGTGCTATCAATGCAGTATAAGGATTAATCTGATCAAGTGGTGTGTATGAATTTGATAGATCCTAGAGATCATTTATTATTAAAAACTTTGGCTGAAGTAATGTTGATTAGACATTATCATTTCATATGTTCATATAGTTTTCATAATTGTGAGATATCATATTAGAATGGATTTAATATTGGTACACATTATGTATTAGATATATTCAACACATAAGTTTTGGTATGTTACTCTATATTCCTATACCATCATTATCTACCCATCCATGAATGGAGGTTCATCTCCTTGTTGGGAGATAGTGTGGGGGAACTATGGTCTTTAGTTGGTGTGGAAAAGTGCTCGAATGATGCTCTCCATCCCATCTAGAGTACTATACATGAGGCTACACTTGAGATTACATATTGATACGTGAGTCATGGAGACTACTCAAAGGATATTTGTATCATGTTTTAATAATTATTGATATATTTATTGTATTACTAATAACTATAACTTATATTCACTATTTTTATGCAATAGAAGCTATAATGATGTAAAAACTATGGCTAAAATTATACTATTTTAGTTATGATGTGATGTAATATTTATAGTTATTTATTTTTGTTCATAAATTCTATTTATGTTCATGATGATCCTTAGTTAAGTGGATTATCTAAAACCCTTGAATGAAAACTAAATTAATATAATTAGTTAAAGATCACTAGTTAGGATTTCTCATGGAGAACTCTATTTGTTAAATAGCTGTATTTTAAAAAGATAATTATTATAATATTCTGGTAAAATCTTAAGGGGTTGTTACAAATACATATGACATGTCTTCTAAATATGGACATCATAAGGTTACAACATGGTGTCTGTTACAAAAACTAACAGGAATTGGAGGCAAAGAAAATGGTTATGGCCCCATTATCTAGTTTGACTCAACCAACTACTTTTATTCATTATACTTCCTTAGCTTTGATTATGAAACCATCAACTTCATCTAAGCCTTAGTTTTTTGAGGTTAATTTTGTATGTATTTTACATGTAATGTTAACTAATGTAACTAAATTCTATCTATATGTATCATATGCATTTAATGTTATGGACTTTTGTAAGCATGCACATGTTGTATTATCATGGAAAAAAAATCTATTTATAGAAATATAGTTGTAATAAATTTTAATTGTACATGTAGGAATTACATCGATTAGAACTTGCATTATAATTAAATTTTACATGGATTTGAGGGATGAGGTGACTCCCCACCCCCAAAATCTATTTATACTTGTAATCCTTTTATATTCAATGGGTTGGAAAATTATCAATATAGTAAGAAGTATTTTTGATTGTCATGCAACTGTGTCAATAATTTTTAATTCATATTTTGTGTAATTATCTATGTTTTATTTTCATGGTGTTTGAATTTAGTAATTTGAAGTGTGTAAAATCTATGTCTAATTCCTTATTGTTATTATTGATATATGTTTATTTAAAGATGTGCAATAATTATTGGACAAATATCAAATGTCATTGAACTCATGTAATTAAGTAGACTATTTCAATTCTCTTAGTGTGCATAAGTGTTTTTTCTTGATATAACCTTCTAGGTGTAATCCATATTTGCCTTAGATACCTCTCTAATCTACTCTATAATATGTTAAATAAGGGTGTGCAACAACAAATCTAAATGTTAGCAACATTTACTTGAGATCCTAGAGTTTACTTTATAACTTCTTCCCTAGATCATATTGTTGTGTTTGCATGTGAGTGTGCAACAACTATTAGTTACAAACATTGGTATTAAAAAACTAGTCCATAAAGAGTCCATCTAGGAAATAATCCTTATTTGGACCATAGATACTTATTTTTTCCCTACCTTTACCCTTTTTATATTTTATTTGATTAAGATATACACACTTTAAAATAAGTTCCTCCATCGAACTCAACTAAGTTTTATCTTTATTATAGGTTTCACTCATCCACACATACACCCAATTAACAACAGGCATGCTCAACCTACTATTCCACCACCTAGTTGTTCAACCCATACCTACAACCACATACCCTAAAGTGAATATTAACTCATTACCCTAAACTAGTTATCTTCTCTCTAGGTAGTCACTTTGTCTTTCTATCGCCTATCCAAGACTATCTATGATGAATGACTCAATATAGATGATTATATGATTATCTATGGTGATAAAGGAATACAAGGAGTTATAATAAGTCTCTATATACTTAATTAAATATTTTTCATCCATAAAAATTCTTCTATACCTATAAAATAAGTAAAAACTTATAAAAATCCATGAATTTAGCTTGTTCATATAATTAGGGTATAGAAAAATTGGGTTTATATGATCTTGAGAGAGTATTAAACAATTCCAAACCAATTTATAGACCTAAATACCCATATTTAATGCATCTCATTACATATTTTCTCCATCGGGTCAAAACTAAGGTTTTAGAGGGTTTTTCTTCTCAGGGATGATTCATAAAAACCATATGTCTAACCCTTAAAAAAATTCCAAAAAGACAAAGTGTGGAACCCTACTAAATTAATCCTATCTCCTTAAATTACCATGAAATTTATTCATATAGGTGTGAGCATTTGAAAATGGCCTATCAAGCTTTCTTTTACATTATAGACATCCTTATGATGGAATTGGGTCAAAATGACCAACTTGTGTTATTCATCTACAAAATGATGGTTGTGATCCATTCGTAGCTTCTTATTAAGTTAATAAATGTGGTTTTAATGGTTCCATGATCATTTTAATCAAGCTATAGTTCATTATGGTATATGCCTAATTATAGGCCTAATAGGCCTAACTATGTTCTAGTTACCCATGACCACCTTTGAGTATTCATGTTGATTGTAGAGTATTCTATAAATTTTTTCATGTGCCAATAAATATTCCACACCACTCCATAATGTTTCAATAATTATCATTGCATCCCCTTTTTCATTCTCATACCTTATCTATAGTCTCCATTTTGACTCAGAGTATCCTCTATTTGAGAAAACAAAGAGGGCATATCCCCTATTTTCTCAGAAAAACTAAGGACATGAGGTGTTAGATTATGTCATGAGGAAATTATACATAAAATTTACATGATTTATTACCTTTTTGAGGTCCCCAGTACTTCAAACCTCCTAGACTGGCCTATATGACAATTGATTATGTACAAAATTTATTCAGACATGAGAACCTTGAGCTATGAATGTAGGTTATGATCTTTGTTTATTGAGAAAAAAATTTAATATGACCTTATCAATATGATAATTTTTTTATTGTAATATATATCATACACCCCTACCAAATTTCCAAATTCTCTCCATCATTTAACTAGGCTAGTCTAAGGATTGTGCTGACTTTAGGTGTTCACCTTAGGAAAATATAATTTCTATAGATTCATGTTCATTCTTGGGTATAGTGTTTAATTACTGAGTTAATTATTAGATTCCATTAGATAATTAAATATCTATATGGATTCAAATATATCTATATATCATGTTCCTACTATTACCAAGAACCAGTCTGCTATATGTTTTGATTATAGGTGGTAGTTTAGGGGAAATAAAACTCATGTAGGTGAGGATGTGTCTCTTAACCATAAATTTCACCTTCCTTGATCCTTATTGAATTTAATAAAAATATTCCATACCTTTATAAGTTCATTCTTATTCCTATAAACCATACTTCCAATCACTACTATAGATTACTATAAATTAAGTTGTTTTTAGTCCTTTTAGGATAGTGTTCACTAAGTAGCTTAGGTTATAAATTATCTAAGTTAGAATCGACCCAAACATCACTCTACCTTATTCAAACAAAAAATTTATTGTGTCAAATCATTACTCTTAGGATTATATACAATATGAAAACCATTAGTCCTATCCATACCTCAAGGCACCTCACTATGGGAAGACCAAGAATATGAGCAAAAGTTAGTTAAGAGAAGTTAAGATAATTTATACCAATTTTAAATTTCCTAAATTAAAAGAATTGAAATCAATTTTGACTACATGAAATTACCTCACCATGATCATCATGATCTTCTTGATGTCCATAAACCTGATTGAAGGTTTCAACTAAGCTCAGACACCTGCATATCAACATTGTTTAGACCTCTATTAGAGTTGCCTATAGGTGAACATCATATTCAAGGCTATGTACATATTAAATTTATCTTCACAAATAATTTATGTAAATTAAATGGATCAATATTATTTACTTCACCTTGTGATACTTATCAAAAATTTTAAAGCTCTTCTCTTATTCAAAATGATAGGTCAAGGCTTCTTTTCACCTAACTATAGGTGACAGTAATAGGGTTTCCTAACTATGTTTAATTATTAGACCTTTCACATCACCAAGGGATAATATTGAGAGTTAGCCTTAAAATAATTAGTTGGTCACCATAATTAAGATATTGGTAATATAATATCACCCTTATTATAAATATCACAATAGGAAGACAAGCTTTGAAACTATTGAAACATTATCTACAAACTACAATAAAATATCCAATTAACAAAATGAGATAGTCTATTACCATTCATTGATATTAAAACATGAAAAATAGACTAATAACATGTTGATATTAATGTTTATTCCTTTAAAAAACATGTTTAACACTTGAATTACTCAGATCAATCCTGACATAAAAGGAAAAATGAGGTGATGGGAATGTGTAGGTAGAAAATAGTCATTATCACTCATAGAAATGGTTCATGAAGCATATTACATCAATATTATAAATATTGCATTGAAGTTATAGTATAAAAATATTACTACTACCCACCAAGTGCACTTAATCTAAATCAACTCCTCATAGCTATACCATGTATAAACTGGTTGACCTTTTTAGTTTTCAAAAGAGAGTGATAGGAATGATAGGCCAAATTTTATCATTTTCAAGCCTGTCAAAGTTTTCCAAACATGGAATTTAACTATAATAATCCCAAGAGACACTCCTAAAGTCATCCCATGTGTCAAATGTGTTGTATAAGCTATATAATAATTGAAAACTACCATTTTTCCCATTGATATTCTTATTTTGACATTGTATCTACATTTTTATAGTTTTAAAATAATTCCTATGGCATATTCTGACATGGAGTATGTTTAATATGTCTTTTGAACACTTATCCTCTATGGTAAACCTATAAAATTTCATTTCATGACTTAAAAGTGACCTTATATAACATAAAATGACACTAAATACTAATGACCAATATGATAAATGTTAAAGACACATTAAATGACCTCACTAATGAGCACTTCAATGTAGAAGACCCTATAAAAAAATTTCAACTATACAGGGTGTTGACCTAACTTAACTTGTGGATAAATTGGTCAATATTTTGGTGATTTTCTATGAGTGGAAAGCCAGCTGTGCTAAAGACCATTAGCCTTCTCCTATTGATCCAAAACTTGAAAGATTTAGTTGAAAGATAATTCAATAAACAAGAATAAGACAATTCAAATAATGTTATCTCTGAGAAGAGATGTTTTATTGATCAAATTTTTAGACCCAAACATATGCTTATCTCTGAGAAGAGATGTCTGATTTCCATTTTGGGTTACATCTTCATTTATACATGTTTTTAAGGTGGGGGGAGGATGTGTAAGGTCAAAAATATTGAGGGAGGTTAATTTTTTTGACTTCCATTATTTACAACAATACAAAATTCAAGGAATTACTATTTTTAAAAACTTACTATTTTTAGACTGCACTACTAAAATTGAAATTTAAGGCATTTATATTGGGTTTTATGGGGTCAAAATTCATCTTCAAAATATACATGACATCTCACTATGTTCTTCTCTTACTTAGCTTTCCAGTGATTCAAATGGTGAGTCAATTAGAGCTACAATGCAAAAGTTATGGCTCCTGAAAGTTTTGTCATCAATTGTGGTAGACCTATCCCCTGAATTATCACCTGAATTGTTGCCCAGATCACCTATCTATTAGGATATGGATTAATATATAAATATATTTGACACTAAATATCCTCTAAAATAACACCAAAGCACACACCAAATAATATAAAATAAACACATAATATAACACACCAAAACAAACACACTTGTGTTCTTAAGAACACTTAGGGTAATCACACATAACATAATAAAATCACACCTATCCTAATATATACAATACCTAAAACACTTGAGGTGAATAATAATTCATCATTTATTTAACCAGGTTCAAAGATAGTACATCTTGCATCCTTTTTACTCCATGCAATCAATCCATCATGTGAAGCTTCTTATCAAGAAACACTTGCTTGTGTAGATATTAAAATGACTTACCACCTTTATATCTTATGTTGACTATAAGTTTGCTACATGGATCTTTCAAGTATATTCCATATGAACTTCCAAGAGTCTTTTTTGAGCTTGTAGCTTGCTTGAATTATACCATGTCTACTTGGCACATCTCAAACTAAATCTTAGGAGTGTTCAAATTTACATAAGATCCACTCTATTTTATTAAATGGTTCACTTGATGTTTAGGACCATCAAGATTGTCTTCTTTTTTCTCCAACACATCTAAAAATGGTTCAACCTTAGGTTACGGTTTAGACTACTCCTCAAACATTCACATTCCTTATTTATACTCATTAGACTCTACCATGACTGTAACCTTCATGATAGTAGTTTGATACTCCACTTCATGATTAAAAAGAAATTATCCTTTACGCTTGGTAAGACACTAAAAAAATTTATCGTCAAATTCATGCTTCTTTTTAGGGGGAGTAGACTTACTAAAATACTCAAATTATTGAACTATGGCATGGAATTATTGCAATAGGTCATCTTCTTATACATGTATATCATGTTCATGTACTCCTCCATCATATGTAGGAAGAATGCAATTATCTTCTTCATCATCTTGATCTACCATAATTTTAAAACCATCATCATAATGAAAATGAATAAGGTGATTACATTCAAAAACTTGTGGAAAATAATTTTAAATGCTTATCTCAGATTATACATTACCTATCTCATGGATGATGTATGTTCTAAGATAAATTTGCTCAAATAAAGTGTATGGATCATGTCCATAGGTGTCAAAACCATAATCATATATAAAAATATCATATATTCCCTCAAGCTTAGAGGATATTCCACCATCCATAACAAACTCTTCTTGATCATTAATGATGTAATTGAGATTAGGGATTACTTATACATAGGGCTCAATATGAAACTTATTCAATTATTGAGTTCTAATGGCTACCTTTACTCCATACCTTGTATTCAAGGCCAAGAAGGATCAATTAGCTAAGAGGTAGCCTCCAACCTTGATTTTAAAATCCCTTGAGAGGTAGATAACAAAGTGAGTAGGTAAATCAGCCACTACTATATCTTGAAGGATAGGGAAGCTAAGATAAAAATTTAAGGAAACCCTCAATCCATTGAAACTTACCACTAACTTACTTAGTGTCCCATCAATTTAAAGCACTCCCTTACTATATGGTTCATATTTCAAACACAATTTATATGCCACAATCTTGGGCATGCTTGAGGTACTAGCCCCACTATCCATAATGTAGTTGTGAACAAACTTGTCTCCAACAATGAGAGTTAGGTATAAGGATGGCATATTCTTATATTTTTAAGAGGATTCAACTATTTGAGTGGGAGAATTATTGAGAGAAACATTACTATGATTTTATGGTTGAGGTGAATTTGAGATAGTTGCTCTTGTAAAAGTTCCTTTTGGCAAGGCATGTGAAACACTTCCCAAAGAGAGATATATGTTTTATCACTCTTCAAAGAATCAAAAATGTTAAAAAAATTATAATTTACCTTTTCTTGTGTCCTTAAGGGAAAATAAGTTCCTTGAGATTGAGGCATCATAGAACCTTGAGTAACCTTTTCAACATTGTGATTTGAAAGAGGTGCAAAAGTTGTAGGGACTACCATACTTGTAGTCACACCTTGTTTCCTTGTAGGATGATTAATTAAACTTGTATAAACACCATTAACATCTCTCAAATCCTTCCTCTTTTCTCTAGTATTATCTACCATTGAATTATTCTGATTAACAACAAAGGTGTCTTCTATTAGAATTTTTTTAAGGTTCACCTTTTGGGGTTGCCATCCTTCATTTCCTTACATATAATTCTCAACTTATACTAATAATTGAGGAGTAACTCCTCCTTATAAAAATAAATATTTCCCTCCACCATCATTTGAATCTATGAATTATCCTTTCTACCATTCTTCTCTTTGGACCAAGTTACTATGGATTGAATCCATGAATTATCCTTATATTAGAAGTAAAGGCTGGGTTACATTTATTGGGTGGCTTATTAGAGTTAGGTTTTCCTTGCCCTCTACCTTGACCATATTTTTGAGGTGGGAGACTATTTCCTTGTTTAGGATAGGGTTAAGATGTTTGATTAACTCCATACTGTAGATTGAGTTACATAACTTGAACCTTGAAGGCCTTAAATATTTCCTCCCAATCAATGGTATCTTCTAATTTCTTAGGGGTAGCTCTAAACTTATCATTTGCATTTGGGATTTGAGAAACACTTTGAGCAGTATCAGACTTTTTTGGTATCATAGGCATGGAAAATTTTTGAGGTAATTTTATAACTTTTATTAATCCATTCTCAACTCTAATGGAAAGGTCATAAGCTTCAAATATGGTGTAACCACCCATGGATTGAAACATGATGATTATTTTAGTTTCAATAGCCCTTAGATATATAAGGAATACAAATAGTTTAGGTGATATCATGGGAGGAAGTATCCTATTCCAAGTTCTTTGGAATATTTCATTGAAGTCATGAATTATCTCCTTAGGATCCCTTTGAATTATATTGAGCAGATGAATGAGTAATGTGTGATCACTTTTCTCTTCAAACCTTGAAGTCTATAAATCTCCAAAATCATCCCAACTGGTGATACACCCTCTAATAAATTTCCCATACCAAACAAGTGTTTTCAATCTAAGGGTAATGGCAAGTAGTTGAATGGAAATATTGACTTTAGTGACATTTTGAGAGCTACATAAGTTAGACATGTCCCTAATATGCTCACTAGGGGTAATATGACCTTATCTGTTGAATGTGGGAATAGTCTTCATAACATTAGGAGGTATATCATCATATGCATTGAGTTGTATGGGATTTTTAGTGTTGAAAGTTATGAAGGCATGTTATGTAGCCATATTATTATAAATATACTCTTAAAAATCTTGATCTTATTGGCTTGTAAAATCCTCTTTATCTTCAAAGGTTAATATAGGTTGAGGGTGTTGAAATTCAAGAGGAATTTTAGGTCGAAGGAGTGGGTTTATGGGGTTGATACCTATAATAGTAGATAAACTAGTAAGGACCATGAATTATGAATAAAATAAATGTTAAAACCTGGTCTAAAACAAGATATTACCTTGAATGGAGTTGTCAAATGCTGAGTAAAACACCATATGTAGTTGTGATGTTGTCGAGGCCATCATTCACCTTGACAAGATGTCTTTGACACAATGTCCCACCAGTGTGATAGAATCTTTATCACCAAATCTTGCACCCTAGATATGGTTTTTAAAGCTTAATCTAAGATTTGGGCAACATTGTATTACCTCTAGGCTTGTGGGTTTCCTATAGTAGACGTAAACCTCTAGGTTTAAGGGCTATTTCCATATATATGAATTTGATTGCTTATGACCTACACTACTTGATAAATTAGATGAAAATGGGTAGAATTAACATGAAATTAAAATAATTTAAAGAGGTGATACACTATAAATATCTCCACTAGACTGCCATACAATTTCACTAAGAAACATGACTCACAACACTAGTCTTAAAATCCAGAATTGCTCTGACATTAGTATTTCAAACAGGGAGGTAATATGCATTGAATTAATTAGGATGAGTGAACCATAGGTCATATTATAGACACTAAGGTTATTATTTACACTTATTATAGAAAAATTAACTTGAATACACTTCATGTGACCTATTAGAGTGGAAATTACTTGCATCAAACATGGAAAAGCCGAGAGAAAAAAAAGAATAGATACTAATCACTTGACCTTTAACTATACACCACTTCACACATTTAGACAAGATATATTTTGAAATCTAAACTAGATTGTAAATATTTATTTCAAAGTCAAAATACAATATAAAACTATTAGGTCTTTACCATACTAAGTGTGGATTCCCTTCCAAAAGCCAAAATGGATTGGATTTATAGATTATGTGAGAAGAGAGGGAAGAAATGAAGATCAAAAGTCATAAGAAAAAGTGTCAAGCTATGCTATATAGTTAAATTTCAAGATAATAGAGTGGATAACAAACCATGCAGGTCTTCTTGGGCAAGTGTCCATCTAAAGATGAAAACTCCTAAAACTGGCATAAAGACCCTTCAATTACCTTCTTGAAACTACCTTCATGATGATGCATATCTTAATTTCCAAAAAATAGATTAGGAAGACTTGAAACATATGTAATGACTTAGGAGGGTTGGAAACAAGGTGTGAAAGTCATCAAATTCTTACCAAACTACTATCTTTATTCATGACACTTGTACTCACCATTTGTAGTCACTTACCAGCTTTTTTGACTCCACTCTTCACATTTTTCATCAAAGTGGCCTTTGGTTTCTTAATAAAATACATGGAATAGGTGTTATTACACCTATTCAATTCCTTTTTCCTTCCAATCCATGAATTATACCTTAAAAGGATCCCAAATCAAACTTCTCATCTTTTCACTAGGTACTCACTTTGTCTTTTTACTACTTGTATGAGACTACCTATGATGAATGACTTAGAATAGATGTTTATATGATTATAAATGGTGATAAATGAATATATGGGGTTATAATAAGTCCCTATAGACTTCATTCAATATTTTTCATCAATCAAAACTCTTTTTTACCTATAGAACAAGTCAAAATCTATAAAAAGGCCCTAAATTTATCTTATCCATACAAGTAAGGTATAAAACAATTAGGTTTATAAGATCCTGAGAGATTCCTAAATAATTAAAAATCAATTTATAGGCCAAAATACCCCTCTTTAATGCATCTCCTTTCATATTTTCTCCATCAAGTCAAAACTAGGGTTTTAGAGAGTTTTAGTTCTTACGGATAATTCATAAAAACTAGACATCCAAACCCTAAAAAAATTCCATAGAGAACACATGTAGGACCATAATAAACTACCCATAACTCCTTGTGTAACTATGAAATGTATTTGTATAGGTGTGAGCATTTGAAATTGGCTTATCAAGCTTTCTTCTACATTCTAGACATCCATGTGATGGAATTAGATCAAAATGACCAACTTGTGTTATTACTCAACAAAGTAATGGATATGATCAATCCTTATATTACTAATAAAGGTCATAATTGGTATTGGAATTTTTCCATGATAATTTTACTAAAGGTAGAGGCCATTAGGGTATAGGCCTAGATCTAGGCCTAATAGGCGTAACTATGTTCTAGTTACCCATGACCACCTTTGAGTATTCATGTTGACTGTAGAGTCTTATATACCTTTTTTAATGTCCCAATAAACATTACACACCACTCCATAGTATTTCAAGACTTCTCATCTCATCCCCTTCTTCAATCATAGTCCCTACCTGAAGTCTTCATCTTGACTGGGAGTGCCCTCTGTCTGAGATAAAATAGAGGGAATCTCCAATATTTTCTCAGCCAAAATGAGTCTATGAGGTTTTATATTATGTCATGAGGACCTTATAAACATAATTTACATGACTTAAATCCCTTTCAAGGTCCCCAATACTTCAAACTTGCTAGACTTGCCTATATAACAAATGATTATATACATAATTTTTTTAGACTTGAGAACCTCAAGCTCTTAATGTAGGTTAGGATATTTGTTTCTTGAGAACACTTTGGAATATGAACTTACCAATATGAGAGTGATTTTATTATTATCTATATATCTTACACCCTTTCTATCTTTTCAAACTGTCTCCCTTATTTGCTTAGGTTAGTCTAAGGATTGTGGTTGCTATAGGTGTTCACCTCAAGAAAATGGAATTCTTGTAGGTGCATATTCATGCTTCGGCATTATGTTTCATGCCTGAGGTCATTATTAGATTACTTGAGATCATTTTATGATTTTATATATTCAATTTTGTTTATAAATCATTTTCCTACTATTATTAAGAACTAGTTTTCTATATGTTTAGACTGTAGGTGGCAGTTTAGGGGAAATAAAGACTCCTGTAAGTGAGGATGTGTCTCTTGACCCTAAATTTAACTTTAATTGATATTTATTTAAATTAATTAGAATATTATATACCTATATTAATTAATTATTATTCCTATAAACCATAGTTCTAATCACTACTATAGGTTACTACAAATTAGGTTACTTTTAGTCCTTTTAGCACAATGTTTACCTAGAGTGCCTTAGGTTAGAACTTGTCTAAGTTAGAAGCCACATAAACACCACTTTACATTAGTAAATAAACCAATTTATTTTTTTAAATAGTTACCCTTAGTCTTGTGCTACAAGATGAAAATCATCAGGCCTATCTAGACCTTAAGGCACCTCTCAGTGGGAAGACCAAGTATATAAGCAAATCTTGGTTTAGAGAAGTTAAAGTAAGTTGTACCAATTACAAATTTATTAACTTAAAAGCATTGAAATCAAGTCTTCCTTCATGAATTGACCTTACCATTATCAACATGATCTTCTCCATGTCCCCAAACCTTATTTAATTTTTAAACTGTGCTCATACACATCCATATCAATACTATTCAGACCTCTATTAAAGTTTCTTATAAGTTAATCATGACTATGTACATATTGAATTGGTATTCACAACCAATTTATGACTTTTGAATGTCTCAATATTATTTCCTTCACCTTGGGAGACTTCTCAAAACTTTTAAACCTCCTCTCTTCTTCAACATTACTAATCAAGGCTTATTTTCACCTAACTGTAAGTGACAGTCACATAGTTTCCTAGACCTTTCACATGAACAAGGGCTATTCTTGATAATTAGCATTAAAATAAGGAACTAGTCGCCATTATTAATATATTTTGAATGACATATCACCCTTGTTCTAAATATCATTATTGATACTTGGATTTCCACCTTTGAAGAGATGCTCAGTTCTCTTCATTCAAGTGGCAAAATGGAATCATCTCTCTTTTTATGGGTGAAAATTTTGTTGAGATGAATCTCTAGATTAAGGGATAGCTCACCTTGATGCACCTTTAAATATCTCTCTAATCTATCAACTGTATATGAAAAGGGTTAAGAAAAATAGCTAAGGAAACAAAATTATGATGCACCAATATGTATTATCTTCCTATTTGATTGAAAATCCACTACTTAAAGGTAAACAAAGATGTTTCACACAAATTCATAACAAAAAGACATTGTTGCATTAGTATTTGATAAGTTAGATTTAGGAAGGTTTTTGACACTTAGGAGGGTGAAAAATGATTCCACAAAGGGAATAAACATATACCACTTCTAAGACTCTTATACACTTAGTAAAGATTACTAATAGAAACCTACAACAACATCCATTTTTCACATTGCTAAGTGGCCATGAATTGACATGCTAGAAAAGTAAATTTTCACTAGTCATTATCAACAAGATTCAAACCTATACTCAATAGTACAATGTGTGAATAGTGAAATCACTTGTATATTTATTCAAGAGTTTTGTAAGTAAAAATTTGGCTAGAGTTTTTCCAATAACCAATGGAGGCTACAAAATGAGCCAAGAGAATGTGTGTATATATATATATATATATATATATATATATATATATATATATATATATATATATATATATATATATAGCCTTTGAGAGAGAGGTCAAGCCAAGGGAGTTCAAGGGTCACTTAGACATGTGTCACCTTATGAAAAGAAATAGTTGCATTACATTCAATAAGATGCTTTTCCCATAGTTACATAAATAGAATCAAGATATTTTAAACCACATTTTTCTATAGATGAGTCCATCTATTAAATATGTGTTTTGATGTTATCTGCTCTTTGCTGGTTTATCAAACTATGAAATGGTGTAACTACTCAAATTTTCAACTTGCCTATTTTTGCTTGTTGTGTATTAGATGTTTAAAATTCTACCATGTGTCACTTCCACATTCATCTTCAGGTTACCACACTTTTATTTTTTTAACTCCAATGGTTATTCTTTGTAGCATGAAATTGACATTCTACGAGCCATCACCTTTTGGGTATTTCTTTAGACTTCTTATCTTTAGAATCTTTTGAACAATTTGTCTTCGATATTATTTCAGACTATTTATTTTGAAAGAATTATTTTAGGCTCTTCTTCCTTTCCTCTTGGCCTTTTTAAGGAATAATTTCTCATTTCCTTTGGACAAATTATTTGAAAGAATTCCTTTAGATTTTATACTAAGTGCCCTTTACAAAAATAAAAGTGCCCTTCGACTTGTTGAAAACATGCCTTCAAAAAATACAAGTGATCCTTTAAAATTTTGAAATTTTCCACCTTTTCTCTGAAATAATCCTTCAAAATTTTTGAAAGGTGCCTTTGGGAAAGTTGAAATGCCCTTCAGACTTTTTGTGAAGTACCCTTTAGAAAGGCAAGTGTTCTTTCAGAAAAAATGAAAGTGACCTTTTATAAGAATTGAAAATGTCCTTTAGCTTGAAAAAGTCCTTCAAAAAAGTTACATACCCTTCAAAAAATTTGTAAGGTTCCCTTTTGGCTTGAAGAAATCTTTTGAAGAAATTGAAAGTGTCTCTTTAAAAAAAAGAAACATACCCTTCAGCTTTTTTGAAGTGGACCTTCAAAAATATAGAATGGCCCTTTCAAATTTTATGTGATTGACCCTTATAAAAGGAAAAAATACCTTTCATGAAATTTGAACTGAGCTAAAGTGTCCTTCAAAAAAGTTAAAGTGCCCATTTTGAAAGGAAACATACCCTTTGAAATACTTGTCTAGGCCATTTCTTGTAAGAAAGTACCCTTTAATAAAGTTGAATGGAAACTTTTTCTAAAATAAAAGCCTCTGACAAAAAGTCTAAAAGAATTTGGTAAAGGCTTAGAAAAAAAAAACCCAAAATAATTCATTATATAGGACTTAGCCAAAATACTAAATAATAAAGATTTTAAAACGAAAAAACTAGGGTTTTTTATATGTAAATTACTTCACCTTTGTATCAGAACACTTCTTCTAAATGAAACCTGCATACTAGACTCAAATAAATGTATAAGCATAGATGTTTTTTGCAAAAAGGGGGTGTCCAATTTTATCTTGAAGGGCCAAAATTTAGTCAAAAATCATAATAGGAATATAATCTTTACAACTATTGAAACCTTAACTGTAGACTGTAATGGAGTCTCTTACTAGTAGAATGAGATAATCTAGGACCATTCCTTGATATTCACACATGAAAACTAGACTGATAGCATTTTGAGAAGAATGTTCATGCCCTTACAAAACACATGAAACACTTGAATTTATTAGATCAATATAGATAGAGAAGGAAAAATGAGGTGATGGGAATGTGTAAGAAATAAATAGTCACTAACACTCTTAGCAATAGTTCATAAAACATAGTACACCAATATTCTGACTATTACCATTAAGTTGTAGTAGATAAAGATTAATACCACCCATCAAGTGAAATTTCTCTTACTCAACTCCTCTTAGTCATAACATGTAAAAATTGATTGACATTTTTATCTTGTAAAGGAGAGTGATAGGAAAGATAGGTTAGTTTTTAGCATTTCAAGCCTATAAAAGTTTCCCAATCATAAAATTAAACTTTGGGAATCCCAAGAGACACTATTTAAGATCTCCCATGTGTTAAATGTGTTGTATAGGTTATACAACTAAAAACTATCATTTTCTCATTGATCTTCTTGTTTTAGTGTTGCACTTATATTTTTTTCAATTTTATAATAGTTCTTCTTACATATTCTAACATGAAGGATATTTAGTATGAGTTTGGAACAATTTTCCTCTATGGTAAACCTATACAAGTTCATTTAATGACTCAAAAGTGACCTTATATTTAATTAAATGACACTAAGGACTAATGACCAATATGATAAAGGTTAAAGACACATTAAATGACCTCACTAGTTACAAATTCAACTTAGAAACCCTATAACAAGTTTTAAACTATATATGGGTTTCCCTAATCTGACTTATGGTTAAATTAGTTAATAGTATTTAGGTCTATAGTGAAAACCAATATTTTAGTCTCACATTTGTCAATCCATTGAAGGCTTAGATCTACACCATTTATCCCCACCATCTCTTAGGTTAGGACACCTTCCCTAGTGAAAAATATTTAACCCATTAATCTTCCTATGGCTTAAATTTGGTTATTTGGATTTGACATTGCATTCCTAGGGGATGTGTATGATTTATCAAGGAATCTAGAGAAGTATATACCTTATTTCTCCCCTTATAGAGGAAGAATAATAGATGAGCATATAAAGTCCTTCAAATCTTATTTAATATTAATGAATGTCCCCTATGAAGATGTTGCATCTAGTATTTTACCTTTTACATTATAAGATGTTTCTTATGATTGGTTCCTTAATTTTTAAGAGAACTTAATTACTTCATGGAACTCATGTCAAAGAACTTTTATTGCCTAATTTAGACAATTTACTAGTTTTAGTGTGATATAAAATATTTCCACTAGTGTGAATAGGAAGCATAATGAGACAATATAAGATTTTAATGCAAGGTTTCAAAAGATGTAAGCCAATATATAAACCACTAGTGGTAATATTACTTGAAATATACAAGAAAACCTTAGATCTAATTATCATAGTATTTTTTTGAAGAGATACTATTATTAACACTTTATCACTAGCCTACAAAGAAGTGATCAAAATTGATAGGTGGCTAAATCTGTAGATACCAAGCACTCATAGCATCAATGCTAGTTTCTCAACTTTGAATCCAATGCCTCATGTGAATTAGAATGTTTCCACATTTTACTAAAATTATTTATATGCATTTCCTCCTATGATGTAACACACGATGAATCAAAATTATGGATTCTTGAACATCTCTACACAAATGAATGGTCATTATTAAAACCATTATTTGATCCCATCCAATACTACACTTACCCAGGGTGTTGATTCTACCAAAGTAGAATTAGATTCTATATAGAGAATGGTCTAAAAATTGATCAATGACTTCTTGGGCATATAGAAGAAGATGAGTAATGTTAATGGTCAGAATAAAAATAAGAATTCTAGGTTTCAAAGATATAAGATACCTTTCAATAGGTCTACAAATAATGTAGAGTAATAGTAGCTTAATAAGTTACCAAAAATCAATATAGTGGAGAAAGCTTTGACCAATTGGTGTAGAGTTCATAATACATCACAACACGATGAACTTGAATGTGTTTATTTTTATTTAGAATTTGATTTCTTCCAAAGATAAATGGTGAGACAAGATTTGATGAATAACCCACTAGAGTTATCCCATGAGTCTAGTTCATCAAACACCACTATGGTTTTTTAAAACTCATGAGTTTCCTTTCCCAAAAAAGGATTATAATGTACCAGAAGATAATTTTGATGAGGTGCATGCCTTATAATAGTATATAGAGGAAATTGAAATCTAAGGAATAAGTAACCCTTCTTAACATGTAATCTTAAAAAAAAAACAATTATTCCATGGAATATGAAGGCTAATACTAATCCACCTCCCCTAAATGGGAATGATCTACCCTATAATAAGGAAGAATGGAGCAAAGGGGGAACAATATTATTGAATACATAAAAAAAATTAAATCAAACATCACTCTTCATGAATTGGCCTAGATTAGTGAATAAAAGGAGCTCTTATAGAGGTCTTTCATAGGAAATTTTGTTATAGAGAAGATAAAAGCTTCCCATATGAATGTAATATACAAGATTAAGACATAAGTTTCTCATTTATTATTAACTATCAGAACATTTAGAAAGAATATTCACAATTATTTAGTTGATTATAGAGTTTTAGCTATTGTGGTGTTAACTTATATTTGTCAAAAGCTTGGAATTACTCTAAACCCATTTAAGAGGATTTTTTCATAGCTATATAAAATAGTGGTACTTATGGTTGAAGAATTAAATGATATACACATTTAGGTGGAATATGAACCACATGTGTAGATGAATTTTGATATAGTTGTGGTAGATATCCTAGAAGGATATGGACTACCACTATGTTTAGATTGGTCAAAAATGCTAAATAAATATGTAGTAACATATTTCTATCATATTTGACTATCATGGAGAGGTGTTGTAAACCATACTCAAATTGATTAAGAACCAATAATGAAGCACCCCATCATGAAATACAATACTAAGAATTAAGAGGTAGTTTATAAATCCCATAATCTTGGAATTTATACCTTTACCAAAATATATGAAGTGAATGAATTAGAAGTCTAGGGACCTTGATTGTGGACTCTCCATTTTGACGGTGCAAGATCTAAGCAAGGATCAGACATGGGTGTTGAAGTAGTTGACCCATAAGGTAAAAATTTCCTAGAAGCCTATAGGTTGAAATGCCCTTACACAAATAATAAAGTAGAGTATGAGGTATTAACTTGGAACTACAATTCACTCTCAAGAATAATATTAAGCAATTTCTAATATATAGAAACTCAAAATTTGTAATTAATTAGGTTAGAAATAAATATTAGTGAAAATTATCATATCTGAATAGGTAAAATCATAGATCCTATGATTTTATTGAGGAATTTGAGGTGTTAAACATAGTATCTATTTTTATAGAATAGAATCAAGCTACTGACTCATTAGCCACTTCAGTTGCCAATTTTGTGCCAATGCAGGAATCCAAGGTGCATAGATTTTCCTTTGATCTCATGCCCTACCCATTTATTCTTGATAATGTGTAAAATTCATATGTATTTGATTATGACCAACATATTGTCCAATTTTTGACCAATTTAGGACAATTTTATTCTCAAATCATTGATTATAGATACATTAGTTAGTTATGGCAAGAGGAACTAAGAAAAGGAATTATTCAACTTAAATAAAATAGTCTTCCTTTAGGGATGGTTTATTTAGAGATATAATTTGATATAGACCCCTAGACTTGGTAGTTGAGGTAGCCCAAAGTCAATGAATCTGAGTTCAATAAATAAAACATGGGAGATGAGACTGATCGTCATTATGTCAATATTGGTCTTAGTTGTACTCTAGAATAAATATTAAGTGTAAAGGATTAACTCACCTAGTATAAATATGTGATTACATGGATGTATGAGGACTTGAATTTTTTTAATCCAAGAGTCATCACCTATACAATCTTGTAGAAGCCAGACCATAAGCCATTCAAGAAAAGATAGAGACCAGTCAATCCTATCCTAAAACCACTCATCCAAAAGGAAGTGGAAAAGATTTTAAATGAAAAGATAGTGTAAACTATCAGACATTCTACTTGGGTTTCTAACTTGGTTTTAGTTAGGAAAAAGAATGAGGAAATTAGATTATATGGTGCTTTTAGGAATCTAAATTTAAGGCTTCTAAAAAAGATAATTACCCTTTGTCTTCTTTGGATGAGGTGTGTGCACCAAATTTAGGATTCAATTTTTTTTTATCAAATTGATAACAAAACCCAAAATTAATGACACTAGTAGGAAGGGATAGAAAAGGCAAATCAGATTAATTAGAATTAACTTACCATCACCTTTACCTTTTCTCAACTCTTATCAAAGATTGAGACTTGTATGTTCTTTTCTTAATTTGTTGATTTGTTGGATTGCTTCAAGACTTGAAAATTGCTTTAAGAGGCTATGGATGTTACTAATAGCTTGATAAGAGTTTGGATTGCTTGATGGAAGTCAATATAGCATGCACACAATTGTTCATTGAATCCCTCATTAGCTTGAGTAAGAGGGTGTCTTTGTTTTATAGATTGATGGAGGAAAATCATATGGTCCAAATTTGAATTTAGACCATTAAGATCTAGGGTGGAGGATTTCCCATGGAATTTTTAATTCCATGGAATCCTATAGATTAGAGGATTCTAGAAGAAGAGGGATATAATGGAGATATTTCTATAATTTTCCAATTCTATGAATCTCTTCATAGTGTTTAGGGGTTTAGGAGAGGCTAGTTTAGGGTGGTGTGTGGGTAGTTAGGATTTTCTTAAATTTTAGATTGGTTAGTGGGATTAGGGAATAGGTTAGTATGTAATATGCCTAGTTATGGGTTTAATAGTGGGATCAATTGGTTTTAGGATAATGTAAAGGTTTCATGGGATATAGGAATGGGTATGGAGATTAGGCTAAAAAGTTAGATATGGATAGGGATATGGTAATTAGGCTAAATTATCAAGAATTAATAAAATTAGTGGGGTGAGCATATTTAAATAAATAAATTTTGCCCCTCTTTGAAAGAGTGTTATCAGCAAAGTGAAGCAAAAATATTTAAAAGAAAAATTGTAATATGGGATATGATGTTGATGCCCCCTTAAGGGAGCATGCAGGGAGACTAATGAACTCAGATGGTCACTTGATAAAAGATTCCATGGTGTAATTTAGATATTGATATGGATGGAGGTAAGAGGCCCCAAAGTGGATTAAAAAATTCCCCAAGGCTGATTAATGACTCAAGTGATAGGTCTAGACAATTGACGTTCTTTCCTAGAAAATGATGTGATTGAATGAGATTGGATGGGTTTGAGAAAATGATAGGTTTGATAGCAAATACACATGATATAAGAAGTTCAAAAAAGAGGATAGAGGTTGCAACTGATAGTTTGATGAGATTAAGCCATTTTCTATTAAATCTAAGGCTTGTAAAAATAAAGGATTTAAATCTATGTTCAAGATGATAATGATGATTGTAGGATAATGATATCAAGGCTAAAGATGTTGTTGGGGGTTAAAAAGGGTTTTGGGTCCATAGATGAGAAAAATAAAAAAATTGATGGGCACGGGCATAACATGCCCTAGGATATTGGTAATGAGATTGAGGGCATGGACATGATTAGTTGTATAGAAAAAAAATTGTGGGGGATGGAGGGGGGTTGATATAGGCCAAAGGGGTAATTGGGAGGCTCATTTACACAATAAGCCTTCTGGAGATCTGGATCTCCTATCAAAGACCATAGACTACCTTCTATGATCATCACACCATGGAAAGAGAGTACAAGCTCATTAGAGGGTGACAAAGGCTAGAACAATAGTAAGTAAACATTGTAATTTATGATTTTTGTGATTTTTTTTGGTTTTGATAGATTGTTTAGGGTTTTTTAGGTTGGAAAAAAATGAGCCCATCAAAAGTCTGTAATCTTGTTACTGGGTTTTGTGCCCATAATCATAGGGTTGCAATCATAAGTGGTGGTAAGATTAAAAATATCATGGGATTATAGGGAAAAAGGATGGGATTGCAATCCTACTAGGGGTACTAGTGGAATTACAATCCTATAACTAGGAAATGGTAGTATTTTAATACCATAACTAGGGAATAGCAAGATTTCAATCCTGCTTGTAGAGAAAGGGTAAGATTACAATCCTATGACTTAATGTCATGGGGATTTAATCATATTAATGGGAATTATGGTATTACAATCCCATGATTGAGAAGTCATAGTATTACAATACTGCTACAAGGCAATGGTAGTATTACCAAAAGAGTGGTGGGATTGTTGGATAGGATAGATTATCCTAGTTTGAGGTTAGGTGTTAGAAAAAAAGGGACATTAGGCAAGATTAGGATATTTCTAGGGGATAAGGGGGAGGTGTTTTGATAGTTATTTAAGGGTTTGATAGTTGGTTTATGGGGCTTAGAGTAAGGAAATAGGATGAGAGGGTACATATGGGGGGGGATAGGAGGAGGGGTAAGGATTAAAATGATTAGATGGGAAATAATTGGGGGGAATGTGGAAAATAGGTTATTGATGTTATGTGTTGTATGGTGTAGGATTGTTTGGGGATTTTAGTGTCATAGTCACATCATCCAAATATTCTTCATGAGATGTGGAGGGTGACACCTATAGAGTATGGCATTCTAAAGCCAGTGGGGTTATATGAGATGCTTACCATGCCTTCAATTCACATTGATTGGTCCTTCATTATAGTGTTGGTAGAGTGATGGCACTTAGAGATGAGTAACTTACATTTTTTGACTAAGGAGATGATAGTCACTCTTAAGGACATGTATAGGATTTTCCACCTACTTATGAGGGAAAGGTAGATATACTAGAGGTCATAAATGATAATGTAGACATTACAATGTCTTAGTGATAGTTTATAGATTGGGGCATATAATGGGAACATTAACCTTGATTGATGCAGATAAGATAGGACCTTCAATTGATTGAATCTAATGGTGATGGATTTGGTGTTTGGCATTTGGTTTCTAGACAAGAGTGGTAGGTGGTTTCACTTGGGATTGGGAGATGTGGTTACTGACATGGTTTAAGAGCATACATTTTTTACTTGGGGTCTAGTTATTTTTCCCCACTTATATAGGGATCTCCATCTTGGGTCATACATAGGGGCACATATCTTTGGCCCATTAGTTTCACTATAGATATGGAGCTAGGAGCATATTGTGATCCAAAAACCTTTAGGTACTCTCATAGATTTAAAGCCTAGTCAACCCTTAGTTTTTATATGGAGGGTGATTATGGGAGTTACCTTGGGCCATGTAAGGGACATAGTATATTATCAAGAGGATTATAACAAATTATGCCCTAATCACATTACTTGGATGCCATATCATGACATAACATTAAGATGGAATGATGAGGATTGTATGTATTACATGCTCACATCATGTTACATCACAGGGAGATGTGATTATATCATTGAGAGATATAGACCAGATTGGGTGTAGTGGCAATTCAGGTTTGTTTAAGATGTGCTACCTCTAGAACATATCTTTGTAGATAATGAGTAGGAGAGGCTACACTAAGAGAGGCTAGTGGAGAGGCTAGATTCCATTTTTGGTTATGACAAAGTGGCTCCCTAGAATTAGGATTTTTCCATAGTTATTCCAAATCCTAGGGTGATTGCTACATTTAAAACATGGTGGTATACTCAAGCATCAAGATGACTGACATGACCTTAGGTAGTAGCTAGTGAGGTGATGAGATAGGTACTGGTGGTTTAAACATAGATTCATTATCATGCATGGTAGAGGAGACAAGTAATAATTCAAGAGGTGCTAAAAGTGGAGGGGGAGAGGATGATATGTATATTGATGGGGAGATAGCTAGGGGTAGGGATAGGTGGTGGTATAAGTAGTGCCTCAAGTGGTAGTCTCCTAGGTACCAATACAACAAGTTGTGATAGGAGTGGTGTAGGGTCCTAAGTATAGATAGGTGGAAGAGTAGGTCCCTTATGTCCTCCTAGATCTATAGATGATGAAGCCTTGGTAGTTAGTTTGCATGCTGATATCGAAGCCTATATCATCAAGATTATAGGGATCTTAAGAGAGAAGGACCAACTACATGATCATCTATAGGATTTGAGGATATAGGAAGATAGGAGGCTGACATAGGTATGGGGGAAGATATAGGTATTATAGACCCATATTGCCTAGAGGGATGGAGACCTATCCTAGCTTTAGGCATAAGTATGATTATTATAAGGGTAGGTGTTATAGAGGGATGCCTAGATATCAATGTTATATGAATAGGTGAGCTAGAGGGATGCTCAAATTTCCTCTTTACATGCCTAGGTTGGTCAACAAGATATCTAATTAGAGTAAGCCTAGGTGTAGATTATTTCATTATAGGGGCAATTAGATAAGATCCTAGGGTAGACAACCCTTTTGCAGTCATAAATTCAAACACTATAGAATGAGTTGGCCATTTTGGAGAGGGCTTGAGACACAAAAAATGAAGGATTATAGGGATAAGGAATGGTGGGTTTCATGGGATAGATCATGTTAATCACTTAGGAGGCTCATTATTAACAAACACTATATGAGGTGTTTGTTCCTTCCAAGAGGTGAGTAGGATCCTTTCGAGCCAGCCAGTCATTGATGAGATAACCATCCAAGAGTCAAGGATTGAGGCTACCACCTTCACCCCATCATTGACATTATTTTTAGACATTATTGTTATGTATATGTATTCGGGATGTATTATAGCTCATTCTTTCCCCATGGATTTATGTAATTTTTACATATATTTTTGGCACAGATTCTATGTGGATGTTGTATTTTATTAATGATACATATGATGATTTATCTTGATGGTTTCATGTGGATGTATGAAATTATTATGAGATGGTATATGTATTATTGTGATGTGATGATGTTACATTTATGATGATGATGTGTATTGTTATGTGTTATGGCATTATGAGGTGATGCACTTAATGTTATTTTTGTGATATGATGATAATTATACATGATGATATTTTTTATGGTTTTTATTCATGCATTATGATGACGTGATTCACCTAATGTTATTTTTTTATATGATGATGATTTTTATTGGTCATTTTCATGGGTTATTAATATTATAATGATCTAATGTGTGTGATGCACTATGATTTGATGCTTATATGATGTTAGTTGAGGTGATGTGATGTTATTTGTGATTAGTGGCAAACATGATTATGTCATGTCATGTCATGTCAGTTGATATTAATGGTTGATTAATGCATATGTGATGTTTTAGGATGCTAGATGATATGGATTATGGATGTTTTGAATATGTTATAATAGGTGCTTATGTGAGGTGATTTGGATTATGGAGGGGATTAATGTTATGATTAGCGCTAGATGGATTTAATGATGGATGCATAGCGATGTGATATTTTTATATTTCATATTTTTATAGATGGATAATGCATGTGTTTTATGGAATATGACATATTTTTATTATTATGCTTAGTTAAATGGATTTTATGATGGACTCATGATAATTTTATATGGTTAGTGTTTTATGTTGTTATTTATGGGTGATGCATATATACTATGGGATGTGATGGGTTTATGATGGATTTATGTGAGATGTGATGGCTATTTTTTTATTATGTTATCTCTTTTTGTCAATATAGGATTCATCCCCTTGATTAGTGTTGTAATCAAAATAGGAATGATTCTACACCATGTAGGTATAGTGGGTAGGTGGGAGGGATTTTGATATTGTCTTAGGTTAGGATGGGGAAATGGGTGGTTAAATGTTGGCTGAAGGGTATGAGAGGGGTAGGGTCAGGATTGAGATTGCCTCTTTTATAAGGTTGTCAAGCAATCAATTTATGCAATCCTTTTTGTTGTTTCATCTTTGTGAAACATGCCAATGGTCATGGAAAGGCATTGGAATTAGAAGAATGATGAATAAAAGGGACTTCAATTCAAGGGATGACCAATTTGGAAATGAATACCTAATGGTCATCCAAGCCATCCTTATCCCTAGTAATAGGTACAAAAACTATGCTAAAAATAAAATAGTACATTCATATATATAATCATACATAACCATTCACAAAATAAACATGTAACTATGTAGGATGATGGTGGGTGGATATAGGGTATAATGGATATCAATAGGGAGGATAAATGGGGTAAGATGATGAAGATAGTGGCCAAGCTATCCTTGGTCATGGAAAATGTGGCCAAGTGCTACCTACATAGTCTAAAAAGACCTCAAGCCAATGTAGTTCTTGTTAATGGATTGATGATGATGATGATGATGATGATGATGATGATGATGATGATGATGAGGCCTTTAGAGTGTAAAGGATAATGTTAGTGATTATAGGATGTAATAGAGGTGACAACATTGATAATGATAAGTAGGTAGGAGATGTAAAGGATATATAAATTATTTACAAGGTGTATGATTCTCAAGAACTTGGGCTTAGGATAAGGCTCAAATCATAAATTACAAGAGTAGGGATCCAAAAGACACTTCAAGAATTAGGATTGCAAAGATTTTCTTAGGAGCCTTTAGTAGAGAATTATTATATTATAGGATGACCCTCCATAATGATAGTGGGAAGGGATGGATCGTAGGCATATAGATTATACAAATTTTACATAATTTTTTTGTGTACTAGATGAGGCTAAAAAGGAGACATATCTATCAAAGAAGACTTGAAAAGGGATGATAGGGATATTTTAGATTGGAGATGGGACTTGGGGAAAAGGAGATATGGTTTTCCAAGTGGAGAGATGACTTTTAGGAGGATCTCTTTAACAAGTGGTCCTTAGATAGCCCTTTCTTCAACACATGATAAAATGATGATATTATCATACTAATGATTTAATCAATAGGTTCCCACTATTGAGACCAAGGTTAAGATATCCTTACTATGGAACTAGGAGCTATTTTTCACCATAGTACTTTCCCAAGGTCCCAATAAGCTAGTTTTCATCATTGGACATTTATGTTTTTTTTAGGGGTAAAAATGAATGGAGGAGACACCTTATAGATAAAGGATATGGATGTGAGGATTAGGCATAAAAGTGTTTGAGGTGCATGGAATTCATGATATCATCTAATTCATCTCCTTCCAGTTTGGCCAATTTTTAAGCATTTGATCCAAACTTAGCAATGATAACATAAGGGCCAAGCCAATTCGCTTCAAACTTTCCTTTCTTATCCTAGTCTACATTAGTATTTTTATAATTTTCTTTAAGAACTAGGTCACCTACCTCAAATTGTTGAGTTTGGAACTTTTTACAATATTTATTCTTAAGCTTATTTTGATAAGACCATAATTGATTTAGAGCTTATTTTCATTTCTCATCCAGGAGTTCTAACTCTTATAGGCATTCCTATTAGAGATTATGATTAGTGATTATGCCTTATAGTGAGAGATGAAGAGAAGGGATTTCCACTTCCATAGGAGTATAGCTTTAGCTCCATAGAACAAATCATAGGGAGTGGATCCTATAGATGTTCAGACACTAGTGTGATAAGACCACAAAGTGGGATAAAGATAGGTATGTTAGTTATGCCCAGTTTGGTTGACAATCTTATTCAAGATTTTGATCAGTGTCTTATTCATTACTTCTTCCTATCCATTGACTTGGGGGAAATATGGGGTATGGAAATGTTGTGTGATGTGATATTTGTGACATAAGGCTTCCACATATTAATTTTTGAAGGATTTTCCATTATCTAATATTATATTGGTAGGAATGCTAAAGCAGAAAATGATTTCATTAAGGATAAATTCTGAGATCTAGAGGCCTATTGTATATGTCAATGACATCACCTCTACCCATGTAGTGAATTATTCTATAGCTATGATAATGAACTTATGTCCATCTAAGGAAGTGGGATTTATTTTACCGATTAGATTTAGGCCCTATATAGAGAAAGGCCATGGGCTAATGATAGGATGTAGCTATTATGTTAGTGCATGAATGAGATTCCCATGATTTTGAAAATAAATGTACTTTCAAACATACTGATAGGTGTCTTACTCTATGGTTGGCCAATAATAACTAGTGTAGAGGAGCTTTTAGCTAGGGCCATCCCATTGATATGCCCTCCACAAATACAATTATAGACCTCCATGATGGTCAAAGTTGCCACATCTGATATGAGACACCATAGGAGGGTTCTATCATAGTCATGTTGATAGAGTGTGATTCCAAGAATGGTATAATGGGTAGTATGGTGGATGAAGGCTTTTCATCAATGGTGTTTTAGGTTAGGTGGGAGGATATTATCATGAAAGTATCGATAAATGTCATGGTACCAAGGTAGACTAGGAGTATTGATAGCACCAATTTGAAATGGGGTTAATAATTGATGAGCTAGATTGAATAAATGTTTAATCAAAAAATTGTCTTCCAATAAATCTTCAAGAAGGTCAATTAATGAGCTGAGAGTTACCATAAAATCAATTGCCCTATTTCTTCCCCATGGAACTTGATCAAATGTGATGGATTGGAAACTTATTTCTAGCTAATCCACCAATTATTTGTATGGAAACAATTTCTCATATTTCATTTGAAAATATTCATTGACCTATTTAATGATTAAATGTGACTCCCCAAATACTTACAAATCTAGATATTCCATTGGATAGAAATATAGAGTCTTGCTATGAGGGCCTCATGCTTAGATATATTATCGGTGCAGGGGAAATTAAGTCAAAATGATTTTGGAATAAGGTCACCTTTTGGGGTGACCAAGAGGATACTTTCCCCAAATTCATGAGTAGTAAATGAACCATAAAAATACCATTTCTATCCTCTTTATGATGTATGCATAATGGAATCATCTGAGAATGTTGCTACAATCAGCTCAATTGATATCAACAGTACTAATGTAAGTTGATCCATGATGACTTATCACTTGATAGCCTTCTAATTGACATATTCAATCTCAAAATCACTAAGTAACATGATCCATTTTACTACTTATCCTATTAATGTTGCTTTAGATAGTAGATATTTAAGAGGATCAACTTTGGATATTAGTTATACTTGGTTGTTGAGCATATAATGTTAAAGCTTTTGTGATGTGAAGATGACAACTAAATAGGACTTTTTTACTAGTTTATAATTTAACTCATATGAAATGAGGGTACAATTGAGATAGTAAATTACTTGTTCCTTGCCTTTATCATTATGTTGAGACAATAATGCACTAATGGCACATGGTGTAGTAGATATGTATAGGCGTAAAGGTTTTCGTAGAATTGGATGTGATAAAATAGGTGGATTTTCCAAGTATTTTTTAATACTTTTAAAATATTTTTGGCATTATTTATTCCAATTGAAGATAGCCTCTTTATTAATAAGGTGGGTAAAGGATTGGCATTTATCAGTGAGCTGAGAAATAAATCACCTGATTATGTGAAGCTTACCTTAGAGAATTTGTAGTTGCTTGAGTGTGCATAGAGGTGGCATTTTAGTGATGTCTTGGACCTTTTCTAGATCCACTTCAATTCAAATTCATGAGATAATAAACCCTAATAATTTTATAGATGTTACACCAAAGATGCACTTCTTAAGATTTAGCTACACCTTATATTCTTGAAGTCTTTCAAATATCCTTTTGAGGGTAATAGAATGTTCAGATCATAATCAAGACTTTCTCAATATATCATCTACATAATCTTCGACTATATCATGCATCATATTATGAAAAATGATAGTCATTACTCATTGATAGATGGCCCCAGCATTTTTGAGGCCAAATGGCATTACTTGATAGCAAAATGTACCATATGGCATGATGAAGGACATTTTATATTGGTCCTCAAGTGCGATCTTGATTTGGTTATAGCCTAAAAATCCATCCATGAGGGACAACATTTCATAGCTTGTTATTGAGTCTATGCTCATATCTATGTTAGGTAGTGAGAGTTCATCTTTTAGGAACACTTTATTAATGTCTCATAAATATGTACATATCCAAATGCTACCTTGTGGTTTAGTAATAGGAACAATGTTTGATATCAAATTAGAATAATATATGGGGTGGATGAATCTTCTAAAAACTTTCATAATTCTTCCCTAACTAATAGTGCCACCTTTGGATGCATTTTACACAATTTTTATTTAATAGATTTGGCATTATGATAAACATCAAGGTGGTGGACCACTAATGAAGGATCTAATTTAAGCATATCCACATAAATCCAAGCAAATACGTCAATGAACTCTCTTAATAATGTGATGAGAATTTCATGCTCTGAGTGAGTAAAAGATGCCCCCAATTTGACTATCTTAGGATTTTCTTCAGTTCCAATGTTAATTTCTATCACTTCCTAGATGAGTGAGGGTGATTATTCTTGGAGATAAGGGGGATATTTGAATTTTAGCATTTCAGAGGTGAAAATTCTAAATAACTCAGTATCAATATCCAGGTAATCTTCTAATTGAATAGAATTAAATGGGATGTCATCTGGCTCTATAGAAGGTTCTATATCATCTTTAGAACATTCTTCTTTTTCTTTGATATGCAATGATTCTCATTCTCTCAAATAATATGATTCACATAAATTGATAGAGAATCCCTTCTTATGATCATTAGATAGCATGAAAGTTCTTTCCCCAAGTATTCAAGGATGGCCTCATCATTTTAAAACATATCAAAAGTAGGATCTTGTTTGGAGTCCCAATCTATGAGGGTGGGGTAATGAAGGAAAACATTGATAGTGGATATGGTAGTATTAAGAAAGAGGTTCATGGCAACCAACTCTTCAAAACGACTAAAAATAGATCATGTTTCAATATCCTCATCTTGGAGAGACCACTCATTAGCCAGGATAGAATCCATGATGATATTAATAAAGTTACTACCATATGGTTTTTAGCCTACACCATAATAAGATGAATTTTATTGGACCTCAATTAGCTCTAGTCATCCTTGTTTTTCTTTGCCTAGTACTTTGCCTTTATAGTTCATATTTTCTATCATACAGTGGACCTTGGGGTAACTTTGTTCAGAAAAAATAACCATGTCATCATCAAGTAAATTATAGGAGTCATCACCATCATTAACATATTCATCAAATAAAAATACTATACTTTCAAAAGATGTGGGTCCAAAATGATATTGAATGGGTCTATTTTCCTTCTTATGGGGGGACCCGTAGCTATGGGGAGATAGTGGAAGATGGCCAATGCATAAAGTTTTATATTCATATTCTCCATAGCCAGCAGATGTGATTTTTAGTTTAGTAACCTATGGTGTGGGCATGGATGTCAATGTTATTTGATCATGATAAATATATTTTGTAGCCATTGGACTAAGGATATTATTATTAGTGTGATGTAATGGGGAGATATATTGATCCATATGATAACAATGATGGTTAATGACTCCTAGAATAGTTACCTCCATGCCTAAATGTAGAAACTTGAGACATTGATGTAGGGTGGATGGAACATCTTGCATTTCATGGATCCAAGGTCTCTTAAGAAGCATATTACATGGTAAATCCATATTAACTATGTGTACCAGAGTTTGATGCACCACAAGTCTCATAATGATAGGGAGATAGATAGACCCTATTGATGGTATTTCATTATCATCATAGGAATTTATCATAATCAAGGTGGGTCCAAGAAATGATTCAAAGTACCCAAATTATTTAGAATGTCCACATTACACAAATCAATCACATATCCTCTATTTATAAGGATGTGGTAAACACAATGATGTGTAATGGTGACTTTGATGTATAGTAGATAATTATGATGGGGGCCAAATGCTGGTAAATCTTGAGCACTAAAAGTGAGGTATGGGGAAGGGGATATATGTGACAAAAGTACCTAAAATTGAATTGTATCTAGGTCACTCGGTACTTTTAAATTATTGAGCACTTGGTTTAATATTTCCCTATGCAAAGCAGATGTCTTAAGGAACTCCATGAGGGAAATATGAGTAGGGGTATTTCCATTTATTGAATGATATCATATGATTTTTATAACCCATTAATATTTTTATTATAAATATTCCCCTTAGGCATAGTGGGTGATGTAAAAGGCTATTATAGAGGTGTCATAGGAATGACTATTTTATTACACTAAATGGTGATGGTGCAATTGGTAGTGGCATGATTAATTTTCAAGATGGGAAAAGTAGATGGGGTGGATCCAAAAAAATTCTTTATTTTTATGGTATTAATGTACTAATAGGGGATGACATGATAATTGGTGCAATTGGAGGATGATTCCTGACCTTGGTCTCATTGTAGCCTCTAATTTATTTTCTCACATTTTGGAAGAGGATATTTATAGAATCTAAGTTGTGCATTTCTTGACTAATTTATGACGAAATCCCCTTCAAGTTCTATGTCTCCTTTCTCATTTACGTCTTGGATATAATGCTTTAGATATATGCAATTATTAGTTTCATGCCCCTTTTAACCTATGGGATTTGTAATATTCATCCTCATGGTACCAATTAGGTTTAGTCTCTTGATTATTTAGAGGTCAAATTTTTGGTAGAGTTATCATATTTTTTGCAATTAATTATTCCAAGATGGTTTTTAGTGATACCCCCAAACTGGTTAGGGGCCTTTTCCCTGTATGAGGTTTAGGCCTTCCTCATAGAACTTTGATGGTAGAGACATTAGGTGATTGTGTGAATCCTTTTCTTTAGATGTTCTGCACATTTTGTGCTTTGGAATCTGTCACTCCATCACCTATGACATTCTTGCTTTTATTAAAGACCTTAGGATAATTAGAGAAGGAGTTTTCTATATTTTGATTATGAGAAAACAAATTGATAGTTCCATTTTCAATAAGGTCCTTTTTGATCTACATTCCCTTCTATATGATTTCATCAAATGTATTTATACATTTTAATTTAAACTAATACTTTAGTTCCATGTTGAGGTTGTTGACAAAGATTTAGTTAATTCATTCTCAAACACACTACATCTTAAATAACCTGCCAATCCTTACCATCATTATAGGAAGTAGATAAGGCTTTCCCCATTTCTCTATTTTGTGTTATAAAGGTTGATAATGTCTATGTCATTATCTATGGTAAAGGAGAAATGCTTGAAAAATTACTCAGTTAGTTCTCCAAATCTTGAAATTGACCCTTTAGGTAGATGCATGAACCATTCTAATGCTCATCTAATTAAAATATTAGGGAATAAGTTTAATAGTTAAGAATAGTCATATGTGACCTCATGGTAGGAAACATAGAATTATTTTACATGATCCCTTGGATCCCCCTTTCCTTGATACTTTTCAAATTTTAGGAATTCAACATGTAAGGGGAAAGGGATCTATAGAATGTTGATGTCTAGAGGTGATGAGCAAAAATCCTCATATTTGTATTTAAGGGCTTAAGACTGAGGATCCACCTATTATAGGGTTTATTTCATCATCTTCCATTCTTGAGCAAATGTAAGATCCCCAAGTCGATTGATGGGTTGACTGTGGCCTCCTTATGGAGTATGGGTAAGGGGCTTATTAGTGCTAGTGTGGTTGGTATGGTTAAGTGTATTGGGATTATTATTAACATCATTAGGGTTGTGTATATTTTTAGAGGTGTTGGTATTATGTTGTGGTGATGATGGTTTTTTGTTATAGAGGAGGAGATTAATTTGTTGTGTTAGTTGGTCTAGGTAGTCTTTGATAGAAACTTATTTCCTATTATCCTCAATATGTCTATTAACAAAAGGTAGTTATTCTTCTTTTTATTCTAAGAACCCAAGGTCTACTTCTTGATAAACATGATGGAAATGGGAATAAAATGGGTAGATGATGTTATTCAGATGAGTGCAGTCATAGTTTGGAGGCAAAGTGCCCCCAATTATTATGGTTTGGGCTGATACTTTATCTTAGTTTTCATATAAGTAGTGGTTGATGAGGTGACAAATGTCATCATTATTTAGGAGATTATTTCTATCATTCTCTACCCTAGGTGAGGGGATATCACTATTAAAGTCCTCATATTCCTGAGTTGGGTCTTGGATCCTAGTATTATTATCTTGATTTGGGCCTTGTCCTAGGTGGAGTTGAGCTCAGGTTTTTATGGCCATGATAAAAGAGTGAGAAGATGGAATATGATATGGGTGTTTTAAATATTAGTCCTAATGAACATATTAGACTACTGGTGGTCAGGAAATGAGAATGTTGATGGATGGGATAACTAAAAATTATCAATAAACAAGAGTCTTTTAAGAAATAAATCTAGTAATAATATAAGGAGGTGATGGGATCAAATACCTTTCTCAACTAGAAAGTGGATAAGTGGATGGGTGCTAGGGAACAAAGATGCTTGATAGAGATAAAAGGATAAATATGGGTGCTAGATTTAGACCTTATAAGGCTATGTTTAATAATAATTCCCATTTATGATAGGAAGATGACCAATGATATGTGAGGGATGGGTGACCACCAATAGTTTGGTCTTTTGTCAATGACTAGTATCCAAAATGGGGATGAGGTAGGAACAAATGGATGGGTGATATATATAGGAGGTGTAGAAGATGTTGGAAAGGGATACTTATCAATATAAATGGATGGGAGAGAGGATAAGTATGATTAAAAAAAGCTAATATGGATGGTATGTACAAGAGCAAAAGAGGAGAAAATGAAGAATATGTAGAATTATTTACTTATGGATGGATGGGCATAAGAATGGGATAAAGTGGATATGGATGAGTAAATATAATATATGGAGAAATAAGATGGGTTAATTATGTGGATGAAAGATATTCTATGAGTGATGTGAATTTAAGTGGGGATACGGTAGGATGAGTGAGGTGATTATTGACATTCAAAAATAAGGACTATATGCACTATTGATGGGATGATGCAAGATATGAATTATAAGGGGAATGGAAGGAAGTAGAAATATGGGATATATAGATGGGTTGCTGATGCAAAGATTGTAATGGGGATAGATGTGGATATGTATATGGATATTCATGGTATATAAATAAATGAGATTGATTAGATGTTTATTAACTTGACAAGGTGGAAGGGAGATGGACGAGTAAGGATAAAATGCTAAGTGGGAGAAGAATTATATGGGTGGACTATGAATCAACCAATAAAGAGAAATGGGGTATGGATGACATAAAGATGATATGGATAGGGCATTGATATAATTTCATAATAATGATATGGGTGGGATAGTTATCTAATTGTGAAAAAGGATAAGAAGGTGGATATGTAGGTATTGTAATGATGATGGGATGGGGTAAGGTAGAATGGATGTTTTATGATGAAAAATGGGGATGAATCAAAATGGAATGTAAATGATATATAGGCAAGAGGATAAATTTTTGATTTAGAGAAGTTATGGTATGTATAGATTAGTAGAGTCAAAGCGTAAATATAATGGACGATAAGGATAGAAGATGGGTGAATTGATATGGGTGAAATATGGATATTCAAGGATGTAAGGTGGATAATATGTATCAAAATATGGGATTAGAAAGATATAGGTAATGTGGGAAATGGTATATTGAAAAAATATGTGAAATGGATTTATGACTATGGGATAGATACAATATAGATATAGGGATGACCAAATTTGAGCAAGGTGTAGGGTCTAAGTGCTACGAGATAAATGTGATGTGATACTCAAAAGGAATATGGATAGATATGGACTTTATAAGGATTAAGACCTATGAGGGTGTATGCAAGAGATAATATGTGAAAGGGATATGGAGTGATAATGGAAGGATAAATACTAAGTGGGTGGGGGATACAAAAATACGGTAATGGAATGATATTAGGTGTGGGATGATGATGGTGTGGGATGGAGATAAGTGAATCCTATATTATTTTTCTAAGGTTATGTATACATAAAATTCAAAGGTGTGGTCAACTTGGATTATCAAATAAAATGGGTATTTTCACAACACCCAATCAATCATGCACAAGTACGACCCTATTTAGTAAACCATATGAGAGTGTAACATAATTCTGACACCATCTAATAGATAGACAAGTGAGGCTATAGGTTTGTGACCCATTATATAATTGGCTAAACCCTCTCAACCTTGCTTGGTCCTGATGGTAACTTGGGTGCCGATACTGACATCAATAGTGGAACACCTGTTATGGCTGAAGTCCCCTACTCTAAGGTATACAAAAGGATCTAAGGGATTCCTTGATATATGTGATGTTACATTGGGGCCCAAGTCCATGTAGGAGGCTATCAAATTGCCTTGAGTATATGGACTTAATCATCCTCACTTCAAAAAACTCTTTATGTGGAATTTTTCTTAGGCCATAATGAAAATTATCTCCTAATTATTATACTCCACTAGAACATGGAGTGTGGTTAGTGTGCAGTGGTGGAATCGATGACATTAACCCCTAAAGACTAAGCCCCATGCATGGTGATGAAATTCACATCACGTGTTATCTTAAGGGAAGGCTTAGACACACAAGTAAGCTCATGATAGAATTAATTAACCATTTTTAATTACCTATGTGAGTTTCACACGATATGACAAATTATGTACAAATAATAGAGACACACACAGCAATCAAATATATACAAACAAGAATACAATCATTCATTCAAATCATAATTTTGTAACTATGATAAATGTTAAGCAAAATTAATCAAAGTGGCACCCTTCCTTGTAAACAAAAAAGGGGTTAAAAGTAAATAGGGGTGCTTCCAAAAGCTTGATAAAACCTAAACAAAGGTTTAGTTAATTGAATTCTTCAATACCACAAGTACATAGGGCAATACCACAACTAGAATAGGAAATACCACTACTAAGATGTAATATCACAAATGATTAATGGTAGGATTATCTAAAATACAAATAATGGAATTGACAAAACCATTACTTAAGATAAGATTCCAATAGAAATTTTGTAAGAATTGATCCATCTATACCAAACTTATCCTAATAAATCTAAAAAAAGTTTGTAGATTATAAAATAATTATAAGGATTTGTTTTTAATACAATTAATGATAAGTAGAGGACTATAAAAGCCTAAGATGACCCTAAAGATGATATCCTAAAATATCACTACTCTAAGTAGTAATCTTACTATTTGCAGGGAAATCTTGCAACTCTCAAAGTAGCGGTATTGTAACGTTCACTTGAATTGGCCAAAAGATGTTTCGACAGCCTCTTTCAGTCTTAATAGACCCTATAGGGTAGAATGTTTTCATAACCCAATATTTTATATTTGAAAATAATAATAAATAAGATACAAAGGGAAATGTTTGCTAGGGTGGGTTTTGACAAAAATGATGTTCTAACTTAAAAGATGATGTTTGGAAAATCACTACACCTAATACACTTCCCTATCTATAAATAGAGGTTAGATTGAATACTGATGGGGTGACAAAGATGGTCGAGGAGGAATCTTACCAATTTTTAATGAGTAAAAAATATCACTAATCAAACGACAATACCACTACTTACAAGTTATTACCACTATTTAAGGAGTTACAGGATTGTTAGAGACTAGAAAAACTTACTCCTTGCTCAAAAGTGATGTCCTAAACTTATTTTTTGCATATAGTTTAGACTACAGAAGACAAGAAAGATACAAAAACATAGAGGAGTAACAAAAAATTGATAATATGGATTTAACAAGTATTTCTAGAAATATCACTATTGGAATCTATGCTACCACTATTACCAGGTTAATACCATAAATTACAGAGTGGTGGGATTGTTGAAACTATGTGATTAACCTTACTTGTAGCAAAATACCACTCTAACCTACACACAATAATCAAACACACCTGCTAACAAGTACATAGCTAGTTTTATATGGTCAAAAATGCAAGATTATTAATAAGGGACATAATACTACCACTAAAATTAGCAATGCCACAAGAAGCAGGGCAATACCATGACTGGTAGAGTCATTTTATTTTCAAACCTAAAACCCTAATAAAGCCCCTAACTGTTAATCGTCTAGCTGATAATACCCTAATTTGGGATGATAATATCACTATTTAAACTAACAAAATTACTACTTATAGGGTAACACTATGACTTTCTTGGAACACATAAAATATAAAATTTGGACTTGCTTCCACATCTAGTTGGTCCTTTAAGCACTGGAAAATCTTCCAACAAGTATATTAGCCTAGATAAGAGGGGTAGGTCCCACTGTAGTCACCAAAATGTGCACCAAATTTGGGATTCAAACAAATATTAATAAAATGATAACAAAACCCAAAATTAATGACACTAGTAGGAAGGGATAGAAAAGGCAAATAAGATTGATTACAATTCACTTACCATCACCTTTACCTTTTCACAACTCTGATCCATGATTGAAACTTATATGTTCTTTTCTTGATTTATTAATTTGTTGGATTGCTTCATGTCTTGAAAATGGCTTCAAGAGGCTATGGATATTTCTAATGGCTTGATAAGAGTTTTTATTGCTTGATGGAAGTCACTATTTCATGAACACAATTGTTCATTTAATTCCTCATTAGCTTGAGCAAGGAAGGGTGTCTTGGTTTTATAGATTCACAAGCGAATGTCTTATGGTCCAAATTTGAATTTGGGCCATTAAGATATAGGGTGGAGGATTTCCCATTGAATTTTTAATTCAATGGAATCCTATATAATAGAATATTTTAGAGGAAGAGGGCTAGAATGGAGAGATTTATAGAATTTTCCAATTCTATAAATCTCTTCATAGGGTTTTAGGGGTTTAAGAGAGGCTAGTGTAGGGTGGTGGGTGGGTAGTTAGGATTTTTTTGAATTTTAAATTAGAAAGTGAGATTAGGGAATAGGTCAGTAGGTAATATTCCTAGTTAGGGGTTTAATATTTGGATTAATTGGTTTTAGGATAATGTAAAGGTTTCATGGGATATAGGAATGGTTATGGGGATTACGCTTAAAGGTTAGATAGGCATAGGGATATGGTAATTAGGCTAAATTAGTGAGAATTAATAAAATTAGTGGGGAGAGACTATTTACATGAATATAAGGTGATGTATATAGTAAGTGGTTTTATAATCATGTCCTTCTTAGATGTCTTATAATATAGAACCAAGTGCTGATTGAATCTAGAGATAAAATCAAGACTACATTTACCATAAAGTGGAGTACTTATATATACAAGAGGATGCATTTTAGCCTAATTCACTTAGGATATACCTTTTAGAGACCCATGTAAAATTCATTTCAAGTGCTGATTGGTAAATTTATAATCATTTTCATGGATGACCTTATTGTTTTCTCAAAGAACAAAACTGATCACATAGGTCATTTACAATCAATATTTGAAATATGTAGAAGGTTTGACATATCACTAAATATAAAAAAGAGAATATTTAGTGTTACTAAAGGAAATTTATTGGGGAAAATCATTAAAAAGTATGGTATCACCATTGATCCAAGTAAAATTCAATGGATTTCTAAGTTTGTGTTCCCAAATAGCAAGAAAGATCTCAAGTCTTTCTTTAGAAAAATAAATTTTGTAAGGAAGTTTATCTCAAGTTTTACATAAATTTTTATACCTCTAAATGAAAATTTCAAGAAACATGATAAAGTGGAGTGGAAAAAAATTTCCCAAAATTATTTTCAATACATTAAGGGTGTCATATATTAGGTTCTAGTGTTAATAAGACTAGACTTCTATGAAGACTTTTTATTGTATTTGTTTGCTTTAAGACACACAATTATTGTAGTGATTAATTAAAAGAAATATGGAAGTTAGAATCCTATTGTATTCATCACCATGGATTTAAATGAAGTGAAGTTTAAGTAATCTATGATAGACAGGAATATTTTTTCTCTAGTCAAGGTAGTGAAGAAATTTTAACATTACATATTGAGAAATAGGACTATCACCATTGTGCCATACCTTGCCATTAAGATCACTTTATAATAAAATGGATGGAAAAATTACAAGAGTTTGACCTAAAAATAAATCCTACCAAAACTATTAGAGGACAAGACATCACATAGCTTATGATTGATCCTAAACCATACATTACCATTGAGGAGGTTTATCAAACCCATGTATCTAAAAGAGATTAGTATGATCATATCATTTGATAATTATTCATAGGTAATTGATCCCATAAACTTAATAGAGAACAAATGAGAGCTTTGAGGCTCAAATCTACTCACTACATCATAAAAAAAGGAATCCTTTACAGAATAAATTATGAAGGCATCTACATAAGATGTGTATCATAAGAATAAGCTCAAAATATTTTAGAGAACTTAAAAAAGAACATTAGTAGTGGTCATCCTTATATAAATACCACAACACATAATATCCTTTGAATGGGTTACTATTGGTCAACAATATTCAAGGATACACATGCCCATGTAAGAACATGTCATGAATGTTAGGTCTTGGCAAAAAGAGAAGTGTGTGTAGTAATTATATTGTATCCTATTATTAAAGGAAGGTTATTTGATCAGTGGGGCTTATATTTCATCAATGTCATCAATATAAATTATTTGACTAGCCACAAATCTATACTTACCATAATAGATTATTACACTAGATTGACTGAAGAAATAGCTACAAAACATTCTAGATCACAAGATGTAATTAGTTTTCTAGAATAAAAAATCACAAGTGGGTTTGCTACCCTTATTTACTTATTTTGTGATAATAGGTTTGCATTCCATTTATTTAAGCTCATTAAATGGGAATACAATAATAAAATTACCATCAAGTCATCTTCCAACCATTACCCATATGGAAATGGATTGGATGAATTAACAAATAAGAACCTGATCAATGCCATTAAAAATTTAGCTATAGGAAAACCCCAATAATGGTATCATTTACTAAAATATTCACTATGGGTAGACTAAACAAGATTCAAGTAGGACCTCAAAGCTTTGCCTTACTTTCTAGTATATGAATGATGGCTAGTATTCCCAATCATACTCAAATTGTTAACATATCAACTTATGTCGAAGTACATGGAATCAAGTAATAAATAGGAGTCTCATTTATTAGTTATTAAATAAATAGATGATCAAAAAATGAATCATTACTTAATTTTAGTAAACATCAAGACTTGGTCAAAATATGGTTTGATAAAAGAGCAAAGTTTAAAGTATTTATAATATCTGACCAAGTGTTTCTATGGGACAAAACCCATGAAAAAAAGGACAACCTGACAAGTTTACCCCATTATGTACCAAACCTTACTAGATATCAGAGATCTTGGGTGATAATTATTTCTATTTTATTGACCTCAAAGGTAATGGATTTACATATCCAAATAATGGGAATTTTTTGAATCACTACTTCATGGTTGTACCATATAGAAATATCCCTAAATGACCATAATTATTGAGATAGAGGTAGGAGTATGTTAGATTTATTGTTTTCATAGTTTATTTTCTTATTTTATATCATTTGCTTTTATTAGGGTAGTTTTCTAAAATTTTATGTTACCCTTTCTTGTTTTTTGCATTTTACTTTCTTTAGTTTAGTTCCTAGCTTTCTAGAATAAATGTCTTTATTTTTTCATGACAATTTAATTCAATTTTTTGGGGATAACCAACCAAGTGTCCAATCCACTAGACTTCTTATCCATGTTTGAGGTTAAATGTTAAATCCATTAGAGAGTTTCCAAAATAAGAATAAATATGTGAAGGACATAAAATGGAGCACACAAAATGAATTTATTTATAGATTTGACACCCTTGTGGTTGAGACTTTCAAAATTTTGGTATAGAAAAAAAGATTAATTATGGTTATATCATAATTAAATAATTCTATCACGTATGTAAAAGTTTCTCTCATTCCTTTATATAAATTAAAAAAAAAAATCTCGTCTCTTTGGATCAAGAACACTTATAATGTTAATACTTGTTTAAATAATAACCATTGATATGGATATAACTAGTAGGTACATTATGATAAATCAAGTTTTCTTTTTGATATACACCAGCTCACAATGATTCTTACCTTCATTATTTTACTTGCATTCTAAAAAAATTGAGAGAGGCCAAATGTATCATAAAGAGTGATAAATAAACCTAAATAAAATCTAAAGTTGATCAAATACTCACATGATGAAATAAGATCAATGTATCATGTATCATATAGGAATATGAGGGAAGTAAAGGAGGAGAAACCAAAGGTATCTCTATTGGGTCTATATATTCTAGGTTGGTAGTAGAGCAATGCCCAACTTTCCTAATTCTTAATATACTTCAAAGAAATTAGAATGAAACTTACAATTTATTCAAAGTATTTGGTAAAATCCTCACAATAAGTGTGAAATAAAATCACTTCATCACACACAGATCCAAGGTATGATCAAAAATATTATGTTGTATGAAGTCATTTTGAGTCTATTCTATGTTTTTGGTTTAATTATTCTCTTATAGTATGATTCATGTTTGATTTAGGTTGTTATATTATGGGTTCTTGAATAATCAAGAGTATTCGCCTTGTGAGTCATCATTTTTTATATTAAACACACCCCATTATTCATTTTTTAAATGAAGACCCACTATATTATAAAAGGCCTAGGTCTCTTTTGAAATTTTTTCCATAGGTATTTATATGTGAACCTAAATTTGTTGTTTAATATAAACACCAAGAGACATTTTCATTTGTTTGGTTTATTCAGAATAACCTAATAATATTATTTGGGATTTTTTAATTTGTATAAGTTTTTAGAGTATGCATAGTGATTACAAGGTTTTGGACTTCATGTATTTTTCCTTTTCCTAGTTTTGTTTTCACATATTTTTGGTCTTTAGAACTTTTGTGTGTGAAGTCATATTTTAGAATTTAGATCATTTACATCTCTTTGCCTTCACGATAAGTGTTTATCAAAACTTTTGTTTATAGAATTTGGCATTCAAAACTTTGTGTTTTACAACTTGAGTCTTTATAATGTTTGTCTACTTATTTTTTTGAGACTTTTCATTCATGTATATAATAATTTACAAGTTTTTTTTAGAATTTCCACACTTCACAAATGTTATGTTTTAGATATTCTGATTTAAAATCTATGTTCGTAGAAGGTTTTATTCACAGGTTCTATTTTCATGAATTGGTCTTTGAATATTTTGTTTAGAACTTCCTTTTATGAGTTTTGTTTCAATTCAAGATCCAACATCTAACATCTAAAGGTAAAATACATGGCATAGTTGGTATTGCATCAAATTAACAATGACATGCCACATATCTAAGGCTATAATGTGGCATTTATCTAACTTTATATAAATCTTATATGGCATACTCATCAAAGTAAAGAGAAAAATTTTAAATTAAACAAGTAAAATATATTATAGATGTTAGACATTAATGGTGCACAAAATGGATTAAAGTCTTATACTCAAATCTATATCATTAAACTATAAAAAGACACCATGCCTATTTATTGCTAAAAAACACAAATTAACTTGCACTCCAAAGATAAATTGAAGCCCTAACTATATATGTTCCATTGCAAATTTATTCTAGTAAGCCAATGAATAGTTGAATTATCATGAAAATCATGTAATTGAACCAAGTAGTAATGAAATCTTCACCTAAGGTGTTTAGGCAGTGTTACCACCTACCAAATTCTCTATCAAATACTTTATAAAATATACCAACATTGTTTTTTATTCAACTATGTTTAATAATGAATATACCAATTACTAAGCTCTTTAGGACATACTCGAGGACATAAATTTACATTTGCATGAAGAAGCAATGACATCCCCACAATAATAGTTGGTAATAGACTCACTACCATTAAAATGATAACAATTATATTTTGTGGTGGGTAAGCCTGAGGTGATGCCCCACATTGACCTACTAAGGGACCTATTATTTACTAGGAATATGACTAGTAGTGTATTTTTACACCACCTAAGCCATAATATGGTTATTTATTACACCTTAGGGGATGTTTTTTAAAGGTATTTATAATTTCCAATAACAAATTCTACTTTTGATGGATACTAGGTGGAAATGTGGAAGAAGACAATCACGATTGAAGATACTCTAAAGAAGTGGATCACTCCTAGAGAAGTGGTCATCCTAAAATATAGGGAGCCAATACCTATCACTAAGTTTCATATGGGTATCCAAATTGGAATGGATTTATTGAACAAATTTTATGGTCACCTAGAATCCACTATCTCCATCTAGAATGGCTACCATTACTAGATTTGATGATGACTTATGAGTTGACCTTGACAATAGGAAAATTAATTAGTGTAATACTTTAATAAATTATGTTTAAGAAGGATAAGATGCCTTTAAGTGGACATTTATACATGGTGTCCTATATATTAGATTTAGTCATGGGCACTACCTACTTGCACAACAAATCACTCTGGAGCTCAACCCTAGACTCTATCAAAAATTGGGTATGTAAATTATTTTTCTTTCCTCCACATCTATAAATTCATGAAGAACATAGTTAGAATTTCCAAGAATGTTTATCCTCAATTATAGAGGGTAATTCATGAATAACCCCTTTTTAGAATATCAAATAACATTAGAAAAACATTAGAACTAAGGGGGGATTACTAGCTCTATTTTTACTACATGGTGATTATGGCCATGGGGAATAATGTTACTCCATTTTGTCTTCCAAAATATGTCCCCAAAAAGTTACCTAAGTAGGAGATTTACCACTAGTTATGGTGAAGCATGGATAAAGACTTGAATAAAAATAAAGGATTATTTCATGGTTCCTCCTTGATGATTGGATAGATGTGATATACCATCAAGAAAAATTTTAGAGAATTTGGAAAGAAAAAAGATTATTATTCATTGTATTATTTACTACATAGAGATTGGGATCCCCACACCTAATCTATAAGCACATATAAGGCCTTAGCATCCCATACCAACATGAGCCTTATGACAATGGTTTCATTTTTTTTGAATGTATAGGATGATACTGAAGTTATGGAAAATGTAAAGGTAACTAGTTTGAATGAGGATATTTTGATATTTATCCATGAAAACTATTCTATAAAAATTGTCGATGCACATACTAGGGTCCCTCCTCTTAGAAAATGGTCAATGATAGACTATTGAAACTCTCAGAGTTCTTGGTAGTATAAAGATAAAAGAACTTATTCTAGGCCATCACCCATAGTGATAACATAGTCAAGTATGAGTTAGGTGTGGAATAAACCCCATTGGTTTCAATTTCATCACAAGAAGGGCCATCTCAAACACCACCACTTACAATGAGGGCTATGAATCAAGAGCAAGAGATGGAATAAATTTCAGCTACTATTAGTGTTTTTGGTAGATAAGAAGAACCAATTTGTATTGGCTTTTTTAATATAGAAGAGGAGAGCCTTCCTATTTCCACCTTAATTCTAATTACCAAAAATTTATATTTTACTCCTTCATCCACTCCATAGACTTCCCTCTTCCTTTCTAAGATAATAATTTATTATAAGATAAAGCCTAGAGTTCTTAGAACCCTTGTAAATACAATTACTGAAGATCCATTTCAAGAGTTTCTACTTCTAGTATAGAAGATTTCATGTGATCTGATGAGCTTTGAGGGATGCAATATCAATCATGATTTGATACTCCTCTAGTAGATTAATCAAAGTAGTGACCTCAATATTCATACTCTGGCCCAATACCCTGACTATGTGAATTTGTTAGGCTACACACCAGTCCTTTCTAAGCTTAGTGACTAATGTCTTAAGCCTATGTTGGTCAAACATCACTTGGTCCCCAATTACTAAAGAGGTTAAATCTAGGTAGGTGTCTTCAATCATCTTCACCATTTCTTGAAGGAAAACCTTGAGATCCACATTTTTTGCCTTTGATTGATCCCATTCTCATTAAATGGAGGTGGCCTTCTATGTGATTGACTCATAAAAAGCTATGACATCCTCTAGTTATTTTTTTAAAGGAAATTGGGAAACATCGAGTGAATCCTCCAACTTGACTAGGAGTACACCTAATGTGCTTATGGATAATGTAGGGTCTAGGCATGGCATAGTATTAATTGAAAGGGATAAGGTAGTGCACCAAGTAGTGACTATGGGAATGTCTCAAATCTAGATAGCTCCTAGTAACAACTTAGGTTATTGTGATGTTGACTGTATAGTTTTTGGTGCTTATTGTTGTGTTGTGGCCTCTGTTTTTAGTTTAGTTTGTTGCACAACATCTTCGAAAAAAAATCATTTGGATTCCTCCTCCTATTTCTTCTATTTATTGTTTATTTTTTCTTCTTCCCTCTTATTTTCTCATCCTCTTCCTCTCACTTCCTTTTCTCTTCCTCTTATTTCTTTTTCTTCTCTTCTTCTTCCTCTTTCTCTTTCTTCTTTTTCTATGCTTATTCCTCATTTTTATATTCTTCTACTACCAGGGATATAACCTTAGCTTACTCTTTCATATCTTGGGCCTATGCTTGTGTGTGTGCTTAAGCTTGTACCTGCACTTATTTTTTTATAGTGATTCATCATCCTCCTACTTTTTAGTAGCTTCCTCTGCCTGCTGCTATGACCAAACTATTGTGTCTTATTTTCTGTTTGCTTATGCTTATTTTTATTTATTTTCTCTCTCTTATTGTGTTTTATTTATTACATCAGTTACTTCTTGTTCTTGCTTGGAAATATTAGTATCCTTTTTAATGTCTACCTCTATATCCTTGGCTTGTTGTGTGGCCTGTTATCTCTATACTTCTTTTTTTATCTTATTTTCTTCCTTCCTTAGATGGCATTTGGCTATGTAGGTGTACTTTTACTTGGTGGCCAATTTCTCCTACACTATTGTTTGTTATGATGAAAGATCCTCAACGTCTTGAGCATACATTGATGATGGTGAATCAAATGGTCACACTTCTAAGCTTGAAACCTATGATTTCCTCCTTCTGATCATGACTAGTCTACATCTGGGTAGTGGTATAATAGATGAAGGGGTAGGTTATGCTTCCTTTGCAGTGGTTGGTTGTGCAAAAATATTCTCTTCCAAGGTAGGGAGACCTTGGCCTCCTATATTATTCATGGCCTATGCACTAGTTGTTTAGGTGGGCTTTCTAGGAGAGGTGCATAGATGTCTTCAACTATAAAAGTTGGTGTAGGTTATAACTATAAGAAGTCCATTATATGGAGTTGTTCTGCTTCTTCTGAAACTATGTCAATGATGATATAAGGTGGGTAGGATGGGAGTTTTACCCACAGCTCCTAGGGAAATTACTCTTTCACTTGAATTATGTACACTACCTTCCAAAAGAAGAACTATTTTTCATCTTCCTTCTTGTAGTAGTCTCCAACCATGTTTTTCATTAAAACTTTGTGTAATTCCTTCTCATTTATGCCCATATGGATGAGGTCACATGAGCTTGTAATCTATGTCATCTTCAAATCATCCTTCTAGGTTATAGTGTTGCATGTTATTTACTTTGGAGGATAAAATGCTAAATGAAGGTCTTCTTTGTGATTTCCCTTCTATTGCTATGAGTTGGTTGTTGTATTTGGTTATTATATGGTAGGAATATCTATGCAAGGTGGTATAGATTTTAAGGGGATCACATATGTGTCTATAAAATCTTTTTGTCAAGCCATTTTAGCCTATGCTTTATCCATTGTGATGAAGAAGGGAAGCATTGGGAAATGAGATCATGGAAGCTCATGGATGGTGATAAAAACTCCTTTGGGTAGTAGGGTGACTATGGTATGCTATGCTAGGTACTGTATGACATCGATTAGAAATTAGGGATGTGTGGTGATGAGGTTCAAACACTCCTCCCACCAAGATTTTAACTTTCCTTAATGTATGATAGCTCTATGATCATACATTTAAATAGATATCTAAATTATTATGTTATCCAATAATCTATATCTAGATGAACTTTTCCCTCTGGTGACTTCCATTACATGAAACAAAGTAGGAAGATCAAAAAATGATACTAAAATGTTTGCTTAGGGGAGGTATAACATTTCTAAATATTTGTGAGCAACTCTTACATAAATTATTCTGACTAGTTGAAACATTAATTATAGTGGATCATGTGGTGGGTCATGTCCACAATTCCCTTTGGTATCTACTTGGTAAACTTCATCATCTACCAAAATTGTCTAGTTTCGTAATCCATGAGGATGTACACTAGCTCATATAGGATTTCATCAATGGGGATCCCTTGGTTACTTCACACATACAGATCACAAACTTATTACAAGATGAGGGGCATGTTTGTCTTGTATGTTAATAGTGAATCCCCACATGCAGGCATGCCTAAAGCTCAAGCCATGGCTTGTGTGTTGATGATGATCGTCTTATTTAGGACCAAATAAATTATACCCTCATTTTATTACCCAATAAATACATGCATGACTTATCCTATGTCACCAAAGGTATGCATACATAATAAGTACTCAATGTATATATTCTAAAATTAGTGGGGAGCTATGAGGGTGAGTGGTTGTGCAACATCAAGTAGATCAGGGTAGAAAAGCTTAGGTTCAGCTTGGTGGAGATATTTGAATGGCTCTTTATCATTATACTTTGTTTGTTAGAGTGCCATGTTGACACCTATATATTATTTTTGTGCATCAATGAGATCCTTGATTATCAATGAGTTATCCATAGCTATGTAAAGGATGAAATTGAAATTTTCTCTACTCTCTACTCAATAAAATATCTTGGTTATTGATAGTTATATGTTGTGAAAAATATGCTCAAAGATGAAATGATGAATTGGTATTCAAAATTGGATTTTATATAATTTTTGCCTATCTAGGTCCACATCAAAACCATGCTTATATATCCACTCATCTTGAATGTAATGGTGGATGTGGTAAATTGATATCTGATCTGGCCATTAAAGTAATTAGTCATTGCCAAATGTGTGGAATTACATTGTTATGATCTTTGGTGTTCATATAGGGGTATGAATATATAATATTAACAAACCATTGATTTTTTAAAGATCACATCCATCAACCCTTGGATTTGGCATTTATTTCTATTGGATGGTCATTATGTGAAGGATATCTTATTATTGTGACATTTCCATACCTTTCCTAGACTTAATATTTTTTAGTCTCTCCTATTTGACTTTTCTTTTGACACACATGGATCTTCATGCACACATCTAACACATGTGATGATTGGTATTTATAATTAACACTTAGTTTTTATGAGATCATCTAAATTTTTTAAAAAAAAACACACAAACAAAACATGAAAAAACATGGAAATCCTAATCTACATGATGTTACTTAGCATCCACTCAACTTGTATAAAGAGATCAATATACTATTGGCAGTAGGGCTTAATCCTGGTAACATAGTTTCATGAAGATATATTAAAACCATAGTTCCTTGCTACATTAAATCATGTATAATGTAGGTCCATTTCCATCATATTTTTAGCTTGCCTAGGAATGCTTTAAAATCATTGTCATACAATAAGATTGGCTAATCTTTGTGAAATTATTTTTGATGCAAGTTCCTATCATATCATGATTTCTATCTCTACTTGTGCACTTCTTATATAAAGGCTAATCTAAATCTAAACTCATCGATGCATTTTAGGTCAAGAAGCTTGTTAGTAAGAGACTCATGATCTCTAAGTCATATTACCATGGCAATATGTCGGCTGGGTACTAAGTATTCCATTGACATGACTAATTCTAGACTATACACCAATTTAAATGGTGTAAATCTTATATCTCTTTTTTAATACGTGTAATATGCCCACAAAATCATAGGAATGTGATCTTCTTAGTCATCCTGCTTGACATCACAAATTTTGTCAGCATTTTACCTAGTACTTTATTAGATTCTTTAATTTGGCCATTAACTTACAAATGATATGCAATTTTTTTATGATGAGAGATCATAAATTCTTTAATCAAGGCCTTGATGGTATTATTCATAAAGTGTATTCTTATATCATTGACTAATTTTATAGGGCATCCAAACCTTGTAATGATATTTTCATATAGAAACTTTGCTCCATCCTTCATACTATAGCTAGGTGTTACAATAACTTTAACCCACTTAATAAAATAGTCTTCCATAATAATAATGTACCATACTTTGTTATGCTTGTTTGGTGGGTTAATACGTCCAATGAAATCAATGACCTATTGTTCAAAAGGTTTATTAATTAATAGAGGTTGAAAAGGGATATCATATTTCTATAGTGGTTTATCCATACATTGGTAGACATTCAAATGTTGGACAACTCTATGTGCGTCCTAAAATAGATTTGTTCACCATAATCTACTCTATAGTAGTTTTTTTGCTATAGTTTATCTTGTAAAATATCCTCCTATTACTCATTGATGAGCTTCCTCTAGGATTTGAGGTTTTTCATGTTATAGAATAACCCTCCACAAAAATTCATCATTCCCAAAGTGATACATAAGTCCATTAATGATGGTATGTGGTAGTGCCCTAATAACAAATTACTTTGTATCATGCTCTTGAGAGTGCGTAGGGAAGACTCCTTATTTGAGGAAGTTTGAAATAGCTTCAAAATTCTCAAGAATCAAAGAGACACAAAAAATATGTGTTAAGAGAGCCTTCTTGTAATTCTTTTGGCCCTTCCCCATTTGGTATATGGCTGAGATGGTCTAGTCCTACATTCTCTCTTCTTGTCTTTAAATTTAAACAAAATTGGAACTCTTGAAACAACATTAACCACTAAGAGATGCATCCTCCTAAAATCAACTTATTAAAGAGGTATCATAAGGATTGATGATCAGTGAAGACTTTAAATGGTGTCACAAGTAGATAATGCTAGAATATTTCAAGTGCAAACATGATGGCCAATGCTTCTCTCTTAGTAGCTATGTATTTTTATCTACATCAAATAGTTTTTGACTAGAAAAATGAATAAGATGGTCATTGCCACCATCCCCTAGTTGTGCATGTAGAAAACCAACTATGATGCTTGAAGAATATACATGTATGTGAGAAGGCTTGTTATAATCTAGAAAAACAAGTAAGGGTATAGTAATTAGTCATTGTTTAATTTCAATTAAGGTTACTTGGCATTTTGAAGTCAACAAATTTTATGTTTTTATGTAGTAAAATTTCTAGTGGAGATAAAATAGTTGTGTAGCCTTTGATAAATTTATGATAGTAACCTATATGCCCTAGAAAAAAATACACTTAGGTTGAACTAACAAGTGGAGGCATACTCAATATTATTTTTATTTTTGTCTGATCTACCAAAATGCCTTCATTGCATACTATGTCCAAGTAAAACACCAAATGGTGTAAAAAATAAACATTTTTTTAGATTCAAAGAAATGCATAGAGCTCAATATCATTCCAACATTAAATATAACTTATATAAATGTTCTTTGAACAAGGAGAAGACTTCCCAATCATCAAGGTAAACTTATAAGAAGTCATGAATGAAATCCTTGAATGTCATAACCACTATATGAGAAAACACCATAGGTGCATTCTTAAGGACAAAAGTGATGACCTTATATGCAAAAGAACCCCATTATATTGTAAAATTAATTTTGGATCTATCTTCTTCTATGATCTATATCTGATGATATCCACTAGAACCATTTGTGAAAGAATAGACTTCATGTCTTGTGATAGACTCCAAAACTTTTTCTTTGAATGGAATTAGTAATGGATCATTAATGCATGCATTGTTAAAGATGTGATTGTCCTTAGATACTTGAATTCATCCTATTTTATTGGGATGAACTATCATATGGCATACCTAATCTACCTTTTCTACTAGATAGATGATTCTTGCATTCTACATTCTATCCAATTCAACCTTTGCTTTTAGCTTCATATTTGGATTGAGCTTTTATGGTCATTTCTTTGTAGGTTATGTGTAATCCTTTAGTTCAATATGCATCTTGAAAAATATGGGTCAACACCTCAAACCTTTGAGAATTTTGTGGGAAAAACATCTTTATAATTCCTCAAAATTTATAGCACTTTAGAGATCTCAGCTTCTTTCCAATAGTCATCGATGTTTACCACTTTTAGGACCTCTTCTATCTTGCTGTTTATGACATGATTTTTCAAGGGTTGCTGATAAATGTTGAATTTTTATTCATAAATGGATTCATATAACCTCTATTTACCTTCTTTTTTAGGAATTTGGATATTGTGTAGCTTATCTTCTTAAGTGGGTTCTATACTAGTGTTCTTGAGTGGTTCTATAGGTTACTCAGGCTCAAATAAATCCTTTAAGTCTAGGTCACTATCAGAATCTAATCCTCAATGTCTTCTAACTCAAATTTTATGTGGTGTCATGGTTACATCAGATCTTGTTATTCATTCTTAGTAACATCATACCATTGCAATGTCTCATTAAGATCAGAGGTTGTATTCTTCTATGTAGTGGATTCAGTTGTGGTGCTCAAGTCTTCTATGCACCCATGGTATAAAAAGTACTTAAATTTCTATAGTTAATTTTGAACTAGTGGATTTTCATCTTCAAATACAATTTTTTTTTATGAAATCACTTTGAACTTGTGTGAACTACTTTATTTCCCTTATGCACTCTTGGTGCATATGTCAGGCTGTTAATAATGGAATAAGTATATAAAGGAAAATGTGAACCCAATATTGTATTGCCACACATTACTCATTTTAGAATTCAAATAATTTATGTATATGAATATTTAGGCACTCACCTTCTTGAAATAATGGATAATTTGTGTGGATGAACTATGGAAATTGAAATCTATGGATCATGATCTTGTAGATATCATCCAACTCAAATGGGTCATTACGATGAGTTGCCCACCATATTAGAACAACTCCTTTTAGAGAATAATTTAGAGCACTAACCCATTGGTTGATGGTTGGTATATGAAACTAAAATCATATAATTGAATTATTAATGTCCTCTATTTCTTAGTATACAAGAAGTTGTCACTTGTGCATAAAGACCATTCACATTTGTCAGAGTTTATGATCACCTCAAGCCCAATTGAGAAGGTGTGTATTTAAGTCACCACTAATAAATGAATCTATTTCCCATGTAAAAGTTACTTCCCTTATCATATCTATGTAGTCCTACATGAAATCATTAGCTTGATAAATGAAATCAACTTCTGACCAAGTAAGAAATTTTATAGATATAGACCTATACTCTTCATTGCCAAACTAGTTTAATACTAGATGCATAGCTACTGGTTTAGGCCTCCATTATTATGATGATTTGAGTTATTGAGTGAGAATTAATTAAACCTAAGGTTTGGTATGCTGGTATAAAATTTGCATTTAACTGCATGTAAATATTTTGGGTTTTCTCATAATTCACCTTCATCCAACTAGTTTCTTACGTAATATATGGTTTTCTAGCTCAACTAGAATTATGCAAGGCTTGTGCACTCTATTGAGAGTAATGAGAATAAATTTATCACCTTGATGTGATTTAAGCTAATTTTGCATGATATTGATAGTCAAATGACCATCATATCCCCACTTCTTACTTGTTAGCATAGGGTATTTTTTTGTTTTGATCTTCATGTAGATGACTTCAAAGTAACCTCACAAAGACAAGTCTATAAATTTTATCTCAACATCTTATATTATACCAATAGGCTCAACCTTCCCATAATTAGTTAGTCTCAAAATTACTAGGTTGTAACTTAGAGCTACTCATTTGATAACTTCCCATGTAGATATAGGAATCATATTAATTATGCTACTAAAACCAAAGACAACATTTAAGATTTCATAAATAGAAACATTAATATCAATTCATTCACCAACATCCCAAGGCTTCTCTATTTTGACATACCAGACCAATTTTTCTATCTTTTTTTTCCCACACTACACACATTCTAATAGGTTATGCATTAGATTCATAATGTTCTATGATATATATTCATTGCATAGTGAACACAATATTTTTGAGAGGTCTTTGAGTGTAATTATAACTCCATATTGATGCATATTATGCTTGATTTGGCCATACATTTGTGCATTGATAACTACAACATCACCATTAGTAGTCCCTTGATGTTGAATATTTTTTAACATATACATAGCTTCATACATGCAGATATTTTATATAGGTGGATCTAGGTATTTATCCTATTTATCTTTTATAATGCCTTAATCTTGAGTCATTTTTAGTAAAGGCAAACATGTATCTACATGTTGTTGTCGTGTTACAACATTCAAGAATGAATTTTATTTAGGTTGTGTACTCACCATATTCACATTTTGAATAGACTTATCTTTCCTTTTCTTATCTATAATAAGATAATATTCGATGTCATTTTTGTTAAATATTATCTAGTATGCACAATATGGCTATCATTAAGGATTCATTAGGCAATTAAATTGAACATGATTGTACTGATTACATAGGTAGCATTATAGAGGATGTCATTGATAGTTATCACCTCTACCACCATGGTATCCTCCTCTGTATCCACCTTAAACTCCTCTATTGGACTAATATCTCCCTTGATACCCTCCTTATGGCATCACAATGTTCCAATGTTGGTGATAATGATTATTATCTCTACTTTTGAATTATTATTGTCTAGTTGGTGGGACCCAAATTATTTGTCTTTATTACATTATGGGTGAGCTCTAGGGTGATACATATTAGTACTGAGGGGATGGAGGTGTCCAACTTTGTGAATAATGGGTCCATCTACTGACACCTCAAGGCTAATACTATGGTGAACTCAAAATCCATTATGGACCTGTCTGGGTCACACAACCTTTATCTACCTCTAGGCTTGGGATCACGAGCTTCATTGAGGACATTTTTTTCATAATAATGGTAAACATATTTTTATTTATGCCTTCTTTAAGCTCCTATAAAGAAAAAAAATATTCTCATCATGATTCAATGATTTATATAAATTATAATACAAGTTATGTGGGTTATTGATATATTGATATAGAAGATGGTATTATGTAGTGGCATGCGCAACTACTTGATAGAGTTCAAAAAATTATGTCTTATCTTTAGGGAAATCATTTATATGGTGTCCTTATTTTCTACACTCTATACACCATAAATTAAATTTAGGCTTATCTTCCTCATGGTATTGCTCCATTTTTTTCATGAAATCTTGTAGTATATTTTCAATCTTGGAATTGGAAACATGAGCTTCTCCATAATCTTCAATCTATTCTATATGTATGGCAACAACTTTGTCATCTAATTTCACATCATATTGAGTTTGTGCAATGGCAAACCTAATTCTAGGGCATAATCCTTTGAAGAATCATGAATATTAGTTCATATCTGTTAGATTAAACTTTACCTTATTCATTACATCAAAGAAGATGTGATCATAGCTGTAGACCAATTACCCAAACTTTTGTTGTATCTCCTTTAGATCTTGTATAGTATGACTAGTACACTTTTTGATCTTGAATTTTGTGACTAGCTAGTCCTCCATGTATTTTAGGCTTGCATACTGAACATTTATTTGGTATATAAACTCTAGTTATATGGTAGTTAGTTCCCCTACTAATTCACACTTTTGGACAAATTCATTAGTAATAACCTTAGCATCCCATTTCATTTTATAAATTAGTATGTATTATTTAAGATCTATGGACCCATCATAATGGGCTAAGTTTATGAATCTTCCTAGATGAGTCATCATATTGACTGGTATAGATGAAATATTTTACACATATTTTATCAAAGGATGCTATGTTTCGAGTGATCCTACCTATGTACTACTATGTGAACTAGGAGAATTATTATGTGCACTTCATTTACATATGCTTCCTTCTTTTTATTATTTATATTTAGCCAATTCTCTAGATTTCAAAACCTTCCTAATATGTTTAGTATTAATTTTAGTACGCCAATGATTCATGTGTTATAAAAATGGTCCTTCCCAAGTATCACCTTCCTATCCACCTATCTAAAAGCTTCTACTATAATATAAAAGATTGGGTTATGGTGAAGTGTGTTCTTTTAGTGAATGGTCCTTTCCTATGTCTTATTCTTCTACTATGCTTGAACTTACATTTAACCTACAATAGTATTCTATTTCTTTGAATAATTTTTATTCTTCAAATAATACCCTTTCTTTTAGCTAGGTACTACCTCTATCATCTATTTGATCTACTTCTAAATTTTTCTCATCTTCTTTGCATGTCTCATCTTCATCTCATTCTTGATATTTACATTTTATCTATCAATATTCATCATCATGTTTCTTCATCCTTATTTCATCCTCTCACTCATCATATATTCACACTCATTCATCATCTAATATACTACTACTCTTACCTCTACTAATAGCTACTTGGGTATTCTTTTGGTTATTCCATCTATTATGTTGTCATAGTTCCCTTTTTAAATCTAGACTTTTCTTCTAACTCTTCTTCTTGTGCATATATATATTATAAATTTAGGTTCAAATTTTAGTTATTCATCTATCCATCATTCACCATAATAGACACACACACACACACACACACTCATACACCTAAAATGACTAGTCCATATTGATTGCAGTAGGCACCATGGCCTTATCCACAACCAACATCTTTATCAAGAGATATAGTTGTTCTAAAGAATTTCCTCTAATTCATCACAAAAAATAGTCCTATATAGCTTTGAATGATATATACCCTTACACTATATATTTGGTGATGTATCCATCTATGATGGTGGTAACTCAATATTCTATTGCTCTTATCTATTTAGCTTCTAGTTTTAATAACTGGTCTATCTTCTCTTCAATCTAGGTAATTATTTCTATCATTCTATGATTGAAATAATAATACTCCAATCTTGTCAACCAATTATTTAGTAGTTCAAGTAGTTTTCACTATAAAATATCATATATTTCTCCTTAGATATAATTTTGAGTAATTTCAATTATGATAAGACAAGTCTTTTTAGATTTTTCTTCTATGAAATTCCATACTTTCTGGTCTTACCATGTTTTAATGTCTTAGTATCTTGGTAACCATCTTAGCATAGTTTCCTTTAGAAGGAGGGTTTCCACACTCACCACACCATTATTAGTAGATGTTCCTAATATAACATAAAATGTTAAAGATGAGGATAGCTAAGTTTTCTTAAGTGTGCATGATAGTGTAGATAATTCATATTTAATAGAATCATGACAAATATGAATTATCATGTGATAGGAAAGAATTAGGATTAACCAAGACTTAATGAAAGTGAACAGATCATTTAGAGTAAATTAGATGAAAATAAGACTAACATTAACATGGAAACACACAAAAGGAACAAACAAAATAAATACTATAGGTAACCATAACCACATAGTCTATATTGATCTTAAAAAAGGTTTGTCATCTTATTCATACAAGCATACATATATAGTCATTTATAGTCCCTAACTATTCATATTATTCTTGTACTATGGCATCAAAAGAGGAGACTATTTATATTCTATACTTTTACAAGTCATGGAAGATAGAATAAAATGCATATATCTACATGATTATCTAAAGAATATCTTATGCATCTTTACTTATCTATTTTCTTCTCCAAATAATTACCAACCATACAATTCTAGATAGGATGATTATCTTTGTAGACTCATAAAAATAGTGCATATAAGTCTTTATCATCATCAATAATATCTTTCTTTAAGAAAGTGATGAATGGTCTATTCAGAACTATAGTGTGTTACACACAAATTATATTATGTAATGGGTGTGCATCCTCTATAGTAGTGTGATATAATGCTAGTGGTGGATGTTACAATATGTGTAGTGAACACCTAAAGTTCTCCCTACCTCATTTACTATGTGATTTGGAAATTGATTTAAGAATATTTTCAATGCCTTAACTTCCATTTTTTAAACTTTGGAAGCCTTTGTGAGTGAGCCCAAATCAATATTGTTAGCCTTTATCAAATATTGTGTTTTATATTTCAAGATAATGCATTAGTTTTTTACATGTCCTGGTACCTTGTGATATTTATAGAATGCATTAGAATCATATTTATTTGGAAGAGGCCATGCTGTATCAACCTATTTGATGGGAGGGAGAGATATGACATTGCATTTCAATATCTATTGTAAAAAATGTGGTGGTAATTCTATAAGGTTGGTGAAAACTCTATGTGGAGTTGATAAATAATAAGCAAGGAGATGGTTTTGAAGTTGTGTTAACTATGGCATTTATATCACTCTTATTTCTAGTGTCCCTTACCTTATATGGAGCCTTATTATAAATCTTAGTAGTTGATTCTGATCCACTTGTATATTTTATTTTTCCCATAAAGATAAGGTTGACTTCTATTTCTTTCAATATGTGGCATAAAAATGTGAAGGTTGGAAACTTCTTAAACAAGATAAACTCATATAATGTTGGTAGTAGGATATATTTGAATATGTCCTAAAGCTCTTTGTCTATCATGAGGCTAGTCAACTTGGCCATTATAGTCTTATATTGTAATAAATATTTTTAAATTGGCTCATTTGACTTTTGTTTTAGTTGGGATACTTTAGTATATGAGATCTTATCACTAATGTTTATTGATAAGTATGCTAAAAGCATATCTGCTAATAGATTGAATATTGTGATAGACCAATTTGATATATCATAAAATCACTATAAGGAACAATCCTTTAGATTGTGTGGAAAAAACTTAGTGAGGAGCCAATCATTATCCATGTATTCCAAACATACTTCATTTAAATCTCAAAGATGGTGCTCTAGTTCACCTTTACCATCATACAATGTAATCTTAGGTGTCATGAATCTAGATGGCAAAGGAGTTATCGGTATGTGATGTGCCAAAGGTGTATGTAAAATAACATGAGAATCCAAGGGATATGATGGCCTAATGGCTCCCTGAATGAGATGTAACACCTTAGCATATAGAGCATGAACCTCTTGCATAAGGGATTGTACACTTGGAGAGGAAGAACTAGTCATAAGATGTGTAGCTATCACTAAAGTTTGTTGAGTTATAATTGGTTGTTGTGCTAGTTGAGTTCACCCCAATGTAGGTGTGATAATGTTATTATCTAAGGGATTCAAAGATTGACCATTGTTTAATTTTTTAAGTTATTCATGGATAATATTTATAAGGTCATCTTATATATTTGAATGTTTAGAAATAAAATCTTACAATTGTCTCTTATCATTTTCATCAATTGGGTTGTTGAATTGTTCCATTGTAGTTTGGGGATAGGAAAATAAAATATTATATATTTAAAATTTTAAATAAATTTAATCTATGAAATATTACAAAAATCAAACATTGAAACAAATATGAGATTTTAGAACTAATATCTAAGCATATAAATAAAAAGGATATAAACCCTATGAGCATATAAGGTTAGGGCTTAAATCGTATTCAAATTAATTTGGGTTCACCAAATGTTTCAACATTTTAGGAATTATATTCATGTAAATCCTATGTTTTTAAAGAATTAATTATAGTAAATTAAGGTATAAATATGCAATAAATACAACCACTAATTTATTATAAAATTAACTTAATTTGACCTTTTCTAAAAGTAAAAATAAATAATACAAATAAGAAATTAGATACAAAATGACTAAGAAAAATTATTTGGAGGCTAAAAACTAATTTAGAGACTGGTCTAAGTGTAAAAATTAGGAATCAAATGTCAAAATCCCTCCTAGATAGTAACCTTGTAATTTGATAGTAGTGCCATGTGGTACTAGTGTACTAACTCTGGTGGTAGTTTTCTATGTGTAGCTCTATCTTGAGCTTCTACATGCACCTGTGTTTATATGTTTAAGGTGTTTTCCTACATGCACAAGTTTTTAAACCCTATAGATGGCCTATTTTGACTAACTTCATGAGTAAACCCTAATCCTCCATGTTGTTGGGATATTAGGTCCATAAAATAAGAAAAGTATGTTTATTTTTGGGATAGGCTAGACATCCTCAACACCTCACTATGATGAGAGTTTCCTAAATACCAATACTCTAAAGAGGGATCAATATCAATGTAGTTATCCCCACATAAGTGATAGTGCAAGTTCAAATGAAGCTATAATTATAGTTTACTTGAGTGCTTTGAATATACTTGAGCCTAAAAATATGAGTAAACAAAGCTTAAGAATGTTTTAGATGGTAGTATGCCTAAGTAGGGTATGATAAGAGTTGATAACCTTAATTCTGTACAACATGTTCTAAGTTTACAAATATAATTTTCATTTAGTTTAAATCTAGTGGATAGAAGGATAAAATTTTGGTGCTTGTGCAGGTGCTAAAATAAGTCTAGGCCAACCCTAGGAGGTCTAATATTTTAAAAGATATCCACTTATGGAAAAAGGAGGGAAATGATAGTAGCACTGATCTTGGGACACTAGCTTCATGTGGTGATGTTATCCCTATTATGATGCTAGTGTTTGGGATTGCTTTAGGGATGGCTAGGGAAGCATTTTTCCTACATTAAGGCTAGATAAGTGTGAATATAACCCTATGATAGGTTTGGAACTAACTAGGGATAGATGGTCTCAAGTACCACTCAAGTTTTAGTTTTAGGTGATTACATTTATAATGAATAATATTAATAGGTGTAATAGGATACATGGAGGTAACATGCCCCCATTTTCTATTTCAAACTTATTTTTCCTTGATTAAATACTCTTAGGCATCCAAATTCTAATAGAAGTTAACCCAGTACTTTATAATTCCTTGATACAATTTAATAAGTGGTATCAGAGATAAAACTATTGATTATTAGATTATTTCATGTGATATGAGTGTATGCATCTAAATTTAATTGTTTTGTCACTAACATTTCTAACTTCATCTAATTTGTCTTAAGATTATATTATCCTAGTCCTAGTCTAGTAGTTTTAATATATTTCCCACCCTACACTAACCTTATAACATCCCATATCTAATTAATCACCCTCTTATTAACCTTACTTACCCACTAACTATGTCTTATCCATTATATTATGAATTTTTAATTCATAACTCTAACTACCTACCTAATCTTAGGGTTTCATACAAGCCTACCCCTATTCCTCATCTAACCCTTCTTCTAATCTAGTCTAATCTTCCCTAACCATAATTAGATTCTCTAATGGAATTTAGAACTCTCCCCCACACTTTTCCTTCTCTATAAATTTCTCTCTCTAGATAATTCTATGGAATTTTAAATTCCTTAGAATTCTCTCCTTCCTCTCTATATTCTTCTTCACTAGAGGCTTTCAATGAATTTTTAATTCATTGGAAAATCTCCCTCCCTTAATTATTTAAATCATGATTTCTTATATTAAAAACTATTGAGTGGAATCTGCATGAAATATATTAATCTAAATCTATCATATAATCTACTAAATTCCATAATATTCAAACACTCCATTGTCCATGAGTCAATTTATTAAGCTAATATCATGTAATCATAAAATTTGAGTTTATTATAGCAATCTAACATATATAATCTTTAGTCTTTATTGAATCTTGATTGGGAATACTTGGATTTAGAATAGAATGTTTTTATAAATGTTCATGTTATTTCATTTTGATCTAATGGTTTCCAATTTTGAATTAGATTGATAATTTGAGAAAGCACCTATTTTCAAGTTTTGGTAGTGTTCTCATTTGGACCCACATAGTTAAAGCATGAAATTGGTATATTTCATTACTTTCATGCTTCAAAATACATTCATATATATCATAGATGTAATATTATAGGGGGTGTTGAACTTATTGTAATAATTTGTAGGTCTTAGGATGGTTTTCAAAGAGAGAGCATAACTAAGTAATAATTTTCAAGGTAATTTATCAATGTTGCAAACATGTTTTAAATATATTCTATATGGTAAACAAGGAGGTAGAGATAGTTTTCAAGTTTCCAAGATCATGACAAGACTAAAATAAGGTTTTAAAAATACTTCTTGATGTGTATAAGAAGAGGAAAGCCAAGAGAAAGAGACATTGGTTATTAAGGCTTATTAGGTATGGTCATGGATATCTATAAGTAATTGGATAGGTTTCATGCTTCTCCAATTTTCCACCCCTTTAATGTGCCATTGTATACATGAATACAGGTCCACATGAGGAGTTTTAGACATGGTCTCAAACACATTCCATGGTGAAATAAGCATGTATGGTGCTAAAGAGTCTCCATGACTAACCAAGAGACATAGAGGCAATGTTTTAAAGGTCATTTAAAGCCAAAGACTTTCATCTATAGGACTAAAATCATATTTCAAGATTTACATCAAGTGGTTAAATTAAGTATTGTGAAGTTATTCGTAGGTTATTTGAGTAATTTTCAAGCCATTATGAGGATTTAAATGCTTATCAAGATTATCATATAGGCAGTTTATTTCATGGTTTCAAAAACCTAGGACAAGATCCATTAATGCTTACAAACAATTTACAAACTCTATTGATATTATATCATAAATTAAAAATTAGGGAAAATTTTATGATGTCATGATCATAGCAGGGACATGCATGATTTCTTAAAGGTTTTGAGAGGCTTGAAAACAAGGAGTAATGTGTCTCAAATATCATAATTTTCTTATAGACTTATGGTAATGTAATAATCATGAAAGGTTGTAGGAGATTATAAACTTATGTTTTCAAAGTTCTAAAAATTTAGGAAGTTAGAGTTTTATGACCTCAATACATAATCCAAAATATAGCCCATTCTCCAAAGTAAGTGTCAAGGTTTGTAGAGTAATTTTGGAGAAAGATTCTAGATTTATAGACTGCAAGAAGAAATTCTTGTTTGATTAAGATGGAAAACTATTCTCAAATATTTTTAAAGTGTGTTTAGGTCAAGGTTTAGTTTCCCAAGAAAGTTTAAGGAAAACATGAATTAAGTTAGAAGGTCCTATTTCTCAAGGATGTAATTCTAAAATAAGGAATTATTATCCCAATGACTCAACCTATAGACCTACAAATTTAGTAAGGATTGTGTGGCTATTTTTATCATCAACTAAAGAAAAATCAAGGATTTCATGGTAAGTTATGAGGCTCCAAGATCATCAAGACATGTTTCAAGAGTCTTAGGGTTCTTAGAGACTTTAAAATCTTGGTGGGTTAAATATTCATAGTTATCAAAACATTAAAAAGGTGATTACAAGTCCAAACATATCACCAAGGAATTTTTGGTGTAAAAATCAAAAAATCCTATATAAAAAACCTCCATATCATTCAAGGTAACCTTCCTAACCATCAAGAACCTTTAAAACTATCTTATAATTTTCATGATGTTTCATTACCTCTTTATTGTCAAATTTGAGTTGCACCCTTGAAGAGGCTTATTTCAATACCTCCTCACCCAATTGACATAATGTGATCTATATAAGGCTAGGGTTGGCATATAACTAGAGAGAAACTCCATAGAGGGTTGGTTACCTTAATAAAAACACCTAAAACTAACACTAACCTACTCAAATGGCAAGGAAAAGGGAAAGAGAGAAACATGAAAAAAAGAGGGGTAATGCACCAAAATCTTTACCTCCACTTGCCCATGTACTTATAAAGTGAATCAAGACGAATCCAAACCACAAAACTCCAACTTGAGGTTTTCCTTACATCACTATTTCAATATGGAGGTATTTTGGAGATGCTTGAATTAGGAGGGACAACTAAGAGATGAACTAAATCAATACTAATGGCATATTTCCACATCTAATTCCCTACACAACTAGATACAACACTTCATGTGACCTCCAAAGAGTCAACTCACTTAGAGAGAGAGAGAGAGAGAGAGAGAGAGAGAGAGAGAGAGAGAGAGAGAGAGAGAGAGAGAGAGAGAGAGAGAGAGAGAGAGAGAGAGAGAGAGAGAGAGAGAGAGAGAGAGAGAGAGAGAGAGAGAGAGGACACAACCACTATCAATCATGCATAATCAAAAGCACACATAGAAATAAATCTTTAATAAGGCTAAAAATCACTTATTATTCATCTCAAAAGGCAATCATAAGTGTTAAATTTAGTATGGCTTTGCCATGCTCATATTGAGGATCCCTTTACAATATATTATAGGCCACTTATATATAAGAATATGAGAAAGAGAGAGGAAGAGGATGTGGGAAAATTTCATGATGAATATCATCCATTAGTTATAATACTTATGAGAGTAATAAAAAAGTCTCATAATTCCTCCTCTCCATGTGTTGGATTGGTGTGATAGTATTATTCATGAAAAGGTGGCATGGTTTTAAAATGAAGAGTTACAATTCATTTCATGATGATTTGTTACAAAATGATCTCTTGACCTTGATTCTCATTTCATGATTTCATTACCTCCATGCCTCATCATGGCTTTCAATTCTTTTTTATGTAGCTCATTTTGTTCATTGGATTCAACTCCCCTTGATCATTTTGGCACTTGGCTCATGCCTAGGCATCTTAAATAACTGATGTATCTTGATTCAAGACTACCACAACAACGTTTTCACTCCATATAGGTCCTATAAAAGGTTATGTAATTATTATTCAAGCTTATAGGTCACCTATAATTGAGTCTTCATAGCTTGATTAACAATAAACATTAAGATAGATGCAAACATTCATGTAATAGAGGATTCATATAGCCTTTTTTAGACACTTAAAATTATATTTAGTGTTTAAATGAACCTAAAACCTACTAATTATTCTTCCTAAGTTCAAATTTAAATTCATGACATCTCCATCCTTATTTAAATAATTTAATAAATCAAATTTAATCAATTGTGTACACTTTCAATCCAAATTAAATTATTAAATCTATATTTTACACCTTACCCAACATCCCCCACCTTTATCTCCATCACATGTTGATTCACACAATAAATCCCAAAACTTCTTCAACTACCCTTGAGTCATCCCTTGAATTGTCAAAAAGTTTGACCCATTCTTGGTGACGCAGCTAACCATCTCCATGTTTCTCTCAACCATTTGAAATAGTCATCACCTATATGGATGAGGACTCATCATACACCATATATTATTTGGATAACTTGAAATATTAAAATAATCCTCCACCACTATATCTTTCCTACAAAAATATATAAATAGGCATGGAATCCATCAATTTCATTAACCTGACTTATGATAATGAATTTTAATCAAATGCACAAGTGAATCCAAAGTGAATCAAATCCATCAAAGATTTTTTTACATCAAAATGATACTCATTTTACCTTTTATTAGAATAGTGATAAACTAAAATTGAAAGAGAGCTAATCAAATTTCTCTCGCAATGGAATAATATTTTTGGTACTAAGATACAAGTTTTTGTTGTTTCTTTTATTTGTAGATCTATCTTAGGTTGAGATAGTTTAGATTAATATTTCATAGTTTAATTTACATTTTTAGATTTATTTCATACATTTGGCACACTTGATGGGATCTTACCTTATATTTTTCATCTCATAACCATCATAGGTGCATTTAGAAGCATTTTTCAATTGATTATTACTTTTTTTATTTTGCATATATAGTTAATCTTGGTCTTGGAAATGTGTTTGAAGTTGTAGGTCATTTTATATAATTTTAAGATATGTTGGGTGTTTTTTCTATGTAACTATGAATTTAAGGATTCTAACAGTGAAATTGCAATAAAGAACAGTGAAATCATTATTTTCCCTATTTTAAATTCTTGTTCATAGTTTTCTTTGTTATAGCCTCTTTTTTCTTTGTTTTCACTTATATCTATGTTTTATTTTTTTAAAACTCTTTATTCTATGTAAATTAGTAAATCATCAAATTCAACAAAAAATCATAGCATTTAACTACGAAATCAGTCTAATCACCTACAAAATCATTCTAAAACCATAAAATCATTCCATGAGTTTTTCTATCTTTTCTATTTAACTATGACTTTGTTCAATTTAGCTATGAAATCATCATTGTCAACTATGAAATTTAAGATTATATTAGTGAATTCAATAAGTATAGCTATGAAATAATTTTAAAACTATAAATTCATTTTTTCTGTGCTTTCTACATTCCCTATTTTTTTTTCTAATTACTAGCAATTTTGCATTTCTATTTAACTGTGTATCTATGAAATTGAAATAGAGGCTTGTTTTTCTCTTGTTTTTGTGGTTTTTTCTTACTTTATTATATGTTTCCTTGACTCTAATCCAAAAAAATAATCTAACAATTTTTTTTTAGGACATTAGTCAAAGTAAAGTTGCAAAAAGGCTAAAATAAAACAAAAATATCTCCATTTTTGTTCTAACATTTTTATTTTTAATAATTATCTCACACTTTATTTTCTTGGAGTAAATTAATTTATATTTTTTATCATTTTGTGTGTGTTGTGAAATTGTGTATGTTCTTCCCTTGGTGTCATATTGGTGATGATACTTAGGAATCAAAATCAATTTCATTATTATTTTTATTTCTCAAGTTATGTTTATGTGTATTCTCTTCCTTTGGCATCACATTGGTGACAATACTTTGGAATTAGAGACAAGCATTAACTTTTTATTTTTATTTTTCTATGAGAACTATCAACCATGGATTTCACCACAACATGGTAGGCTAAACCCTGTGTATCGATAGGGTATATAAATTAAGATATAATGATTTCAATGGCCTAAGTGTTTGTGTGTTCTAAACACACCATGATGTGATGGTATTTCATGATTCAATACCTAGGGTTTCAATACTTATCTCAAAATATCATTTTGCCAATTATCAACACATATAGACCCCTACAACTATGTTGGGCACATTAAGACAAAACATAATAGTGTGTGTATACTCAATTAATTTATTACATAGAATTAACCTCAATGTATACAAAGGTATATCAAAATACTCCTCTGTAGATAAGCTTGTGAAAACCTTAAGCCTAAAAAATCCTATTTTCTATTTAGCTCAGGTGCATCGGTTAGAGGTCAACATTGAGAAGTTACCTTCCACACAACCTTGAAATAGAACATAGTAGGCCATATGAATGGTAGATTCTTCCTATTTAGTGTCTTGAAATATTAGGATGCAATTGAGAGCATAGACACATAATTGACATTAGAATGTTCAAAAGTTGTTCATGACCTTAATCCTAAATTTTAACTTTTTTTTGTGTAATTGCATGATTATTTAAACTAGGAATTTAATTGTTTTTTCCTTGTGATTTACCATGTGATAAATTATCCTTTAGTTAAAATTAAGTTATTTAGAGTGTTAAACCTACCAAACATCTTAAAATCAAACTTTCCTAAAACTAAAATGTAATTAGTTAGCAATAAAAAATTTAGTCACTCTAGTTCTTGTTCTTAGTTTATTTTTTATTTTCTTTGAATCAATTTATTTTTCCCTATCCATGTGACCTATCACTAGGAAAATGACCAGGATTAATAATCCTTGTGCAAGGTTTCCACCATTTGGCAATGACCCTTTTCAATTCAAATGCTAAGAGCATCATATAGAAATACATGAAATTACTAAATAAGAGGAATAAGGAGGGGCTTATTAAGATGAGGTAGCCCCAAATATATCCTACATCATTTTTCCTTTTACCAATACACCATGTATAATAAAAATGAATTTTTGATTCAAGATTTGGGCTTAGGAGAAAAATTCCCACCTAATTTTGATGTATAAAACTTGCAATATTTAATTGTAAATAAAGAGCCTTCACTCTCCATTCATGATCAATAAATAATGAAAGGATATTTATAGGGTATTAATGCCCTCTTAGTATATTCAAATTCTAATCCCCACATCTCTCAAGGAAAATGAAAATCTATCCTCCACGAGGAATCCTCCCAAGTAAATCATGGATTTTTATAGAAACCCATGTATAGACATTTCAACCAAGAGATTATGAATCTCTAATCCCATCAGATAACCAATCCTTTTGGTAATCTAAATCCTAAGCATCCTAATTTGAGCATATATACTAATTTGTATTGACATATCAATCCAACCAATTCAAGTTTGAACATGAATTCAAACATACTAATCAAAAATACAACTAACCTAAGATTGAATCTTCATTCAAGTTTTTAAATCATGCATCAAAACAATCCAAACTTAAATATACATTTAAGTTTAACAATCCCAAATATAATCACCCCAAACATGAATTTACATTCAAGTTCACAAATCCATGATCAAACCAATCCAAGTTTGAATGTTCATTCAAACTCAAAAATCAACTCAAATCTGAGTCTCTAATGCTCACCAATCATTACCAATCCAAATCAAAATTAGATCTTCAGTTACCATTCTAGCTCACTAATCCAACCATCTAATCCAAGTTTAAATATCACTTCACATATGCTCAACAATCCTTATCCAAATAGTAATTTACAAAACCAGTTTTTTCATCATTCCAATTCTATTAGATTAGTTCCATCTAGTTCAAATCCAACCCCACCTAATATTGATTCACTTAACTCTAATCCAAACCTTTATTTCATTCCTAATATCCATGCTAACCATATGAATAACTCACATCCAAACCAAAAGTTCAACCAAACTAATTAAAACAACCCTAACCTCAACAAAAACCTTAACTAAAACAATTTAAACTTAGACATAAATCTTAACTTTAACCTAAACCAAAATTAGTTTAATACAAACCATAACCAACTTCACCCAAGTCAAACCAAGTCCAACTTAAAAATGAGTTCTAACCCATCCAACTTAAAATATAACATGAATCCACAATAAATTAACCCCAATTTGTGGTCATATAATCAGAGGTCAAACCCTTGAATGATTTTCACACCTTTCTAAATGACTGATCTACACTTTTAAATACCTTTTTGATCATTTTTTTTCATTTTTCCTATAATATTAAAAAATATTTGACCACATTGGACATACATAACACCAAACAATGTAATGGCAAAACCTTTGCTTCCCACTATGATCACCAAATGTAAGATGGAGATTTTGAGAAATAATATTTAGATCATGTAATTAACAAAAATATAATGACAACATCAATCCAATATTAAAATTTAGACCCAAAAATATCATACTGAACAATAAACTAAAGCATTCATACTTACATCATGATCCTTTATCCAAATGCTCCAAATCAAGATCTAATAGAAGAAGGATACAATGCTTAATTGATTGCTTTATTGTAGACTAAATTTTTCTTAGAAAATTGAATATTGGCTTGATTAAAGACATGGATTAGTTGATAGTTTGATAAGTATGATTAATTAATTTTATCATGAAATGTCATTAATTTCATTTTTGGTTCAATAGAGGATGATCTTGGTTTAAATAGGCAAGGGAGGGGGATTTTTTAATGAATAAAAAATTAATTATAAGCCTATAGAGAAGAAGACTCTATAGATTAAAGAGGTAATTATACGGAATTTAAAATTCATTAGAATTATCTAGAGAGATAACTCTTTAGAAAAGGAGAAAGGTCATGGAGACTAGGCACTAGGCATGTAGGAGAGCCTAGGAGATATGTAGAAAGGTTTTTAGGAATTTGAAATTTACAAGTGAGCATGGGAAGATTTATTAAGAAAATGGGATTTTAATAAGATAAGAAATGAGGAGATTATTAATAGGTGGTATATATGTTGGATATGAAATATGTAGAGGGAACTTAGATGATTTAGTAGGAAGGGGTTACATGGGAAATGCTTGGTGGAATACTGACAAGAGTAATTAATTAGTGGATTATTAGATGGAATTAGAGGGGAATAATTGAGATAGATAATTAATAGATAAAATTGATGTCAACTAATATTAATATTAGTGATGATAAATGAGGTGAGTAAATTTAGGTGCATACATTTTTCCCCTCTTTGAAAGGGTATTATGACTGAATGAAGTGGAAGGACTAATGGTTTTTCAAATATAAAAGACACTCATGGATGAATGTTAATAAATGATGTTAGTTGAGAAGAATGAGATAGATGTCCACTTTAAAGAGGGGTGGGATATACAAAGAGATAAGGGTTTTAGATGTTATTTTTGGGATAGATGATGAATAAAATGAATTTGACATGAGTAGTGAGCTACACAGTGATGATTACCTTTGTAAATATCTATGCCTAGGGATAAAAAACTATGTCATGGTTGTTGACACAGACTATTAGGGAATTAACCATAACATGATGATGATAAGATAAAAGGTCATAAACTTTAGACATATCCTAGGCAAAGACAGATGCCAAGGAGAGATACAAACCAAGATGATTGATAGATAAGGCCATGAGATATCAACATATCCCAAGTAAGGACACATATTGGGAGAACATCAAGCCAAAAAATATAATGAATTTATAAGATGAATTATGAGTTTAGATCAAATATAAATTTGAATGATATGATGAAGGAGATGATAGAGAAGAAATGATATGATCAAGTGACTAAAATATGAAGGGGGGAAATTAGAATATAATGCATCAAATCAATGATCCGTAATGTGATTGATTGTAACAATTCCCCTAACTAGGATAGATTCAAGGGAGCAAGAGATGATAGCAATTTTATGTCATGAAAACATACCAATTTAAGGAAGAACTATAAAATTTAAATGACGAATTAATGAATTAGTGATAATGGATAACTGATGGAAGAAAATATAAATGTTATGATTTAACAAGCCCAGTTGATAGGTGTGGGAGAATGATGAAAATATTAGGGATATGATTTCATGGATGGTGATTGATTAATATAATACTTATTTAATGATTAATATTCTATCTCAAGTATTTGACTCATAAAAGAGTTGAGGATGGTGAGGGACAAGAGAGATGTGATGAGGAAAAGGAATAGAGTGACCAAGCAAACCTTGGACATGTTATATGATTAAATTTTGCCTACATTATTAGAAAATGCCTCAAGATAATGTTTTTTATAATAGATGATATATTATAAGATAGACTAGAAGAGGATATTTTTTATGGATGCCAGACATACTAGTTTTGAGATAGAGGATGTGAATTAGATGTTAGAAATGAAGATAAACGATTAATAGAAATGATTGGATATGAGATGTTAGATGTTATGACATGTGGTTGGGTTAGATTATTAGACATGGATGATAAAAATGATAATGGGATAAATATGGTTAGTCAATTAGGTAGCTGATAGAGGATAGGAAAAATGATGAGTGTGGTCTATTATCAATCCATCATTAATGTAATAAGGCTCACCATAGTATAAGCAATCCTATGTAAATATAACACTAGACAATATGTCCCATGATATAAGTATGACCAAGAAGACATTGTGCCAAAGTGCATTATTATAAAAGGGGTAAAGGATGAACTCTACATAGGACACCCAAAAGCATTATTATAGTTTTTTTCTTCATCATAGAATCCTCATTCAGTGCACCCTTGATGAAAGAGACATGATTCAAGAATAATTAAAATATGAATAAAATAAGATAAAAACATATAATTAAACAAACATACATAGATATATAAAAGATAAAAGATATACAAACAAGTCAAATAATACATAGCATACAAGTAACACACACAAGTATCTACATGTAGTGTTATTATGTCTTATCTAATTATCATAGTGAGAGTTAATAGGATGATTTATTAGGTGATAAGTTGTACTAATTTGGTTGTGATGATGTGAAATTAGATTAAGGTTATATACTTGGAGAAGAGTATGGATTTTAAGTAGACTAGTAACTTGGATTAGGATAAGGTTACAAATAAGGACTTGGATGCCAAAATTAGGACATAGGACAAGGCAAGATGAAAATAATATTAAAACCACTAGGAAATAAGATAAGACAAGATGAAAAGATGACAAGATGGAAAAGACATTAGATAGTATGACTAGGATATTTAGGACATAGACAAGATGACTGAGATGTTTTGGGAATTTATGGATTTTATAATTTTTAGGGTTCTTATAATATTTCAATTTATAGGGCTTTTGGGAATATGTATGCACACTATATAAATGAGGTTACTAGAAAAGGGAATACTAAGCCTAGAAACCAAGATAAGTATAGATGGAATAATGGATCGGATGACAAAAGAATGAGGATGGTGTGGAAAATGGGTTAATGAACAATGAATACTAGACTAGGGATTACCAATGACCATATTGTGAAGGAACCAAATATCTAGTTTCTCGAGTGTCTATTGGAAGATATGCCAAGATGATTTAAAAATAGTTCTCATGACACCTTATACTCATTTACAAAGGTAAATACTATAATAAAGGGTGGACATAATAGGATTAAAGATATGATGTTAAATTATGGTTAGGATTAATGGACTGAGGGATAAGATAGATAAGGATGACATGGATGGGATTGTAAAGGATGGATTTTACGACCAAGTTATGAAGTAAAATGTAGAAAATATAATATTTTACCATGATGTTGAAAAATAATTGTCATCATGATACTTTTACAAAGTGCCATAAGATCAGTTTTCATCATTGGAAAAATATTTTTATTTTTATTTATTTGGCATCTTGATTTATTGGATATGGGTGCGCGATGTAGTATGCAGACATTTCATGATCCTTAATCAAAACCTATTATAGAGATATGTGATATTAGGATCATGTAATCAATGTTAGATGTATTTATTTCCTTGTGACATTTTTTTACTCTTGATTGAGACCCCTCCAAACATCTAGACTAGGTGTCTTCATAACCCCTATAAGTGATAATGTTTCCTAGGTTTGTGAGGTGTGGAATGGATAAAATTAGGACTTGGATTTAAAGGTGATGTATGGGACTTTAGTGATTGATAAAATAATTATAGGGAGGTGTGGTTGGTGATTTTTAAGTGGGATTAGTAGTTGCATACATCAATGGAGACATTAGACATTGCATGTTTGGTTGGTTCCATATGAAAAAAGACTTTAAGTGATCTATAAAACTTTGAATTTGTAATGTATCTTTGATATAATTATTTAAAGGATTATCAGTGATATTGATACTAATTTAGCCATTATTTTCATTTTTATAATTGATTATATCTCAAATTAACCCTTGTGCTTAAATTTTGGCTTCACCATAGGAGATTTATCTTTTAATTGATAGATGATGAGTATTTTAAATTTGATGGTCCCCTAGTGCCTCAAAAAGGATTTAACTAGGGGAAGACACTTGTTGATGAGGATAATGATTTGAATTTTCTTAATTTTTAATTACTACATCAAATATGATTTGATCATGTATTGAATTTTAAATATGGTCTTGAACCTTTGTATTTGTAACACATATTATGCTGCTCAAGGGAGTGTCCAATGATGTATGTTCATGTTCATCCCTATGGAGGGAAGTGATTAAATGATAAATTATGGGAATAAAATATATATGATAAATTAAGGTAGAGGATATGGTAGGATGAGGTCACTGAGTTGTGATGGTGGGTGGTTTGTCCCTCATAGGGGTTCCTAGGATACCCAATTTTGACATCAGATAAAATATCCTCAAGATCAAAAAAAGGATAAGTAAGACTACTTTTAGGACATTCATATAATGTGGGATCATATCTAATTTGAATATATTTTTTATATATAAATTTTAATAAATATTTTATGACTTTATAATCCTAATTGTGATCAAAATATATACCCTTTGATTGGTTAAAATTTGATTTGGAGGTAATCTCAAATAGGTAGATGTCATCATGAGTTGTAATATCTATGAGGGATGATGTTTATGATGTGGAATATGATTTGGATATTGGTGTTAAACATTATCACAATGAAAATAATATTTTTATTGACTCCAATGCTGACTTTGATGTACATGATGCTATTAGAAGTTTCGTTGTTTACAAGTGACCCCTCCAAATGGGGTATTTAATGTGATGATGTGAAGATAGTGGGATTGAAAAAGATAATCCCATGTAAGAAAGTATTATTACACTAGGAATGATTAGGCTCATGGGAAATTGATTCATTATTAATGGAGGATTTATCAAAGATAGGTGGACCATAGAAGATGGACTTGGTGTCTTAACCTTAGTTTAGAAAGGAAATGGATTGATCATTATTAGGAATGGAATCTTATCATACATATTATTGTTCACCATTGGTTGTAGACCCATATAATTCATTATCAATTTCTATGTTACCATGGTTGATGAGGTCCTAGACATAGTTTTGAAAACTATGACATTAATTAATGGTATGTCCACCATGTTTGGTGATATATACATTAGTGGTTGGCTTTATACCAAGAGGGATTAGGCTTGACACGATTAAGATGTCATATGGGTGGATATTCCATCATTTTTTTGGAAATAATTATGTGAAATATGGATTCTAAGGATATAGGAAGAGGAGTATAGGTCCTCTATAACTTTGTGACTTGGATGTGGAAGAATTGGTCTTTAGATCAAATTTTTGTTGACACGACTGCATGGGTATATTAGTAATAAAAGAGGTGGATAGGATTAGGTTCAATTTCATAATAGATAAAGGGGTATATGAATAGATATGATAGGTGGATGGAAGATTTTAATAGGACTAGGTAGTATGAAGACTAGGAGTTGACTGATGGGAATGAGTGCAAACTAGAGGTAATGTTGGGTGGATGGGGTTGAATTTTATAGGATGTGGAGTGCTAATCTTAAGGATGAGGGAAATGAGTACATACCTATTAGTCATGAGGTATTTATCAATCATGGTATCAACCAAATATATTTTATATTCTATAAAGCAATATGGGATAAAGTATAGATGATGTGATTTATCATCCCAAATTTATAAGTATGGGCAATTGAATGGAAATATCAAGGGATAAATATGGGATATGTTGAATTTTTTTGGACAAATTATTGATTTATTCTGATCTCAAGATTGATTAGAAATTTTGATGTAGTATGATGTTGAATGAGGTAAGATAAGATTAATTAAAACACATTAGGATGTAAGCTAGACATTGATGATTTTGACTAGATTTAACTAGGTGAGATATGCCAATCTCTAATATTTGACTAGTCCAAGAGATTGATTTTGATTAAGAATTTATTAGATTAAGACTATATCAAGACTAGGATAAATTACTTAAGGAGGATTAGATGATGAAATGATTAAATTCAAACTTATTTAAACATAATAAATTTGATAGTAAGGACCTTAATGTAGGAAGATTTGTTTTCCAACATAGATGAGGACTAATGTATGACTAAAAAATTAAAGAGATGCTTGGTATAGAAATGAGGATGAATAATGTAAATATGGGTTGGACTATGATTTGGCTAGGTTGATAAGATGGTGGATAAAGTGACTAGTAAAGACAAGGTCAAGAGAAATGATCAATTTGGAATAGGACCATAAAGATGAGTAAGACAAGATGAAGTGGGGAAGATAGAAAAATATGGACTATAATATGAAAATATTAGAGGATTACTAGAATGTGACTAGATCTAAGAAGATGACTATGAGTAGGTGATAAGTTCTAGGATAAGGGATAATGATGATGGTTTACATAAGGCTTATATTTAGCTAAGGAGATGAAGTTTCATGTGTGGTGTAAGGGATGCAAATAATATTGGTCTCCATAACACAAAATAAAAGTAAGCAAGATAAAATCATAAAATTAGTGACTCACATGATAATTACACTGTCTAATATCTTCATGGGTATGTCCATAGGTTGGTAACCCAAAAATATATCTTCCAAACCCTCTCAACCCCATATACACTTAAAAATCACTTTGGAGTTGATATTGACTCTAACATCAAGTCACCCATTATAGTCAAAGGTCTAATTCTAGGTTATATAAGATCTCTAAGGGTGTTTCTAATATACACTAGGTATATGGAACCTAACTCCATATAGGGTATTTTCTGATGCTTAGGTTGGATAACTAACTCCTCACCTTCATAAGATATTATATGGGATCTCCCACTTGGCCTAACAATAACTCTCCCTATTATTTAGAATTTACCCAAACATAGAGTATGGATTTATGCATGGTGGTGAAATCCATGATCATAATCCCCCTAATACTATGGAAAGTGTATTAGTATCACTTCCAAAACACATTTCCCCCTAAAAAATAAAAATGGAAGGGTTTGTTGGTGGTTTTTGATCCTCTAAGACCTACTGAAAGGATTTAAGGAGGAGATAATGCACCATTTTATCCCTTGGGTAAATAAAAATAGAGAAAATTTTGATTAAACAATTAATTAAGTATGATAGATGTTTTTTAAAATTCCAAAACATTTCACAAGTGTCTTGTAAAGTAATTGATTAGTAGTTTCAATTTGGAAATCTTAAGGGGTGACCTGCAAGGCAAGATGTTAGATAAAAAAAATGACCTATAAGACAAGATTTTAGATTTCTTAAGCAAGATATAATTACCACTAATGTTACCCTTGTAAAAATATGAATAAAATATTAGCCTAATAATCATTAATAAAAACATTGAAAAAAATCATGATTTTTACCTTATAACCCTTTGAATGAGGGGATAGGATGCAAGGGCCTAGTGGAAGTAGTCCCTATCAGGGTTAAGAAAACTTACCACTTTATATTTTAAATCATAATGCCCCATATGGTGTCAAGGGTAAGTTCCCCTTGTGGGGTATAGGGGAGACAAAACCCTTGGAATGACTTAAACTTATCTAAAAAGTTCACTAAAAATACAAATTTTTGAGGCAAATAAAAGGCAATTCAAAATTTTTAGTTATGTAAATGTTGTCACTCAATTTCTCACCCTTGGAGAGGTAGTTAAGGCGTATTACAAATTTATTGGAATGCAATATTAACCCTAGGCCTGTGGGTTGCCTATAGTAGGGGTAAACCTATAGAGTAAATGGTTGGCTCCATAGATTTGTCTTGATTTCTCATCACCTATACTACTAGCTCATTTGGATGAAAAGGGAGAGATAAAACATAAATTAAACATATAATAATTATGTGATTCACTAATTTAACCTGATCAATACCAACCAATTGCCATTTTACTTCAAAAAAAGGCCTAACCTACACATGACATTACTCCAAATCTACCTCTTTCATTAGTATTTCTCATGGAGTTTTGTGAAGTGAACTTAAGATCAAACAAGAAGGTAATAACATGACACTAGTGTAGATAAAACTTTATAAACTCATGAAAACTTCATTATAACACTTCAAGGGACCTATAAAATACTTTCAAAGCTGAATATGAATGCTAATAAGGATAAAATGCTAAGGAAGATAATCTATCACTTGCAAGATAAACTAGCCTAGCATACACATTGAAACAACTCATAGAGAAGGTAAAATAGATTTTTATTTATTTATAAAAGTTTGAAAATGAGTAATGCTTCCCCATCCTCAAGTAGAGGATACTTTACAAAGCTAAAAATGGTTCAATATATAAAAAAAGTGAGATAGAAGAGGAGAAGGGTGGCATATGAGAGAGAGGGAGAGTAGACATGTGTCCATATGAGTTAAAAATAATATAGGAGTTAGGTAACTACCTCAATAAGTCTAAGATTCCATGTGCAGCTCCTTTGAAGATGATATAACTCTCCAAGTGGTGTGGGAGTTGAAATACTTTCTTGACACCTTGACTAGCTTCTTGAAAATACCCTTTACCTTGGCATGTTGAAAGACAAGTGGTATTATTTATGGTTGGATCAATTTATCCCACCTCTTTGATCTACTCTTGATATATCTCAATTAACCCCATTAAGTTTTCTTTGACACATCATCTCTTTCTCTTGCAAGGTGTCTAGACGATTCTTCATCTCCTTAGGCCAACTTTTCATACAAGTTTCAAAACTTGGATTTGTCTTATTAATCTCATCCTAACTTCATATATGGCCTATTAAACTCATATATGACCTGAAATAATCAATTTTGAGGCCTCAAACTAGCCCCAACAATTCATTCTCTACCAAAATCCTGAAATAGTCCTCATTCCTTATAGACCTAAAATAATACAAACCTTCTTATGTAAATATTTTTATGAATTATGATAATTTGAGGTCATATTATAAGACCCATTATGGCCTTACATCTTTAGGTTCAATTTAATTCTCTAAAAATGAGTGGAGATATCCCTTTTCATAACTTCTCTCTCCTAACTAGGACTCAATTATGCCTCCCTACCAAGAGATTGAAATGGATCTATAGGCTTCCAACACATGAAAAAAACCTAATTTTTTGTGATTCAGTTAGATAACCTCCTCATTTTCCTCCATGCCAATTTAGAAGATATAATAACTTGTATGGATCTATTTTCTAGCAAAAATCAATCTTTTTAGGTGTAATCCATATAGTTTCATATAATAATGTACCAGAAAATGGCATGAGATGATGATTATGGGAATTTTAATGATGTTATAGGTCATTTATAAGTCCATATAATTCATATAGAGGCATAGAAGTTGATTTCTCTCTCATCAGGTTGTTTTAGCTTTCTTAAGAACCTTGAAAGTGACTTGAGTTCTTAATGATAGTTCATATAGCTTAGGGCATGAAAACACAAAAAAAAAATCATAAAATGAAAGTGTAATAGGGTGGATAACTTCCCATAGGATCATAAGGTCCCATGAAAATCCTTTGGACCATACCAAGAAAATGAAACTAGCCTCTTAGTCTAGAAGCAAACATTTGGTGAGATCTGAGAGAAAATTAGATTAGTGAGAGGCATCCTAAAGTTATTTTTAGCTCCAACGACATTCATGAGTTATGTTATTTCCTCTTTAACATATTCCAAAAATTATTTTTCCACATTCCTTTATTAGGTCTCTTTTACATCTCATTAGAATATGCTTAGGGTTTATATGCCAAGATGCCCAACTTACCCTAATTAACTGTATCCACTTGTTTCCCTCTCTATCAGATGTCTGAGCATAATTAAATTATTTTATCTTATTTTAATCATCTTATCAAGTTTCTTTAAGTCTTCAAATTACTTCCAACTATCACCTTTCTTAATTAACTACCTATATAGGTTTGAGTATGTAATTAGTCCTGCTTGAGACTGAACATGGTTTGATTATATGATGTTTCACTTTGTGATGGGTTTTAGGGATCTTATGAGATAATTTCATCACTTCCCTATCATCTTCAAATATTCTACTCTCTCAAATATCCCTACAATCTCTTCAAGCTTCTAAATAAGAAATTTTCTCTATGAGCCAATAGAGTTGTGTCTTGTCTTAGCTGAGTGGGTTTATTTCACTTAAATTTTGAGTATGATTCCTCTAATGGAGATATTATATCACCATGAAATAATATTCAAACATTTATATCCTTTTTACTTATCAAAAACTTCAATACCTTTCAAACAAACATAAACTTCAAGAGTGATGAAGCTTGTGTTTTGCTTACACTGAGAAAGTAGAGTTTTAATGTTCTACTATCCTCAAGTGAGTTAGAGATTTTGTGAGGAAATATCATCATCATGAGAAATTATATGTTAATTTTCAACTCCCTCTCATGTTCCCATAGATCTCTATAGTCATTATAAGAAAACACAGACTTTAAGAGTGATCAGGTTTGTAATATAGACTGTGTGAGTAGCTTATAACCCCTATTTGGTATTTTTTATTACTCCTTGCTTAGGTATACTTGGTATTAAATGAATTGGGAAAACAAATCATATCTTTAATCAAACTTAAACTCTCCTCAATAACTTTATCATTCTCCTTAAGGCTTGAAAATAGCCCATATCATCTAGTATTGGCTATAGGTCTCTCTTAAAAAGTACTGAGTATGTTTAGGATTTAGGACCACATTTCCACTCTTAAAACTTATAAATGAATATATATTGTCATTTTGGATGTCTATAAACCTTCTTCAATGACTTTAAACCCTTTTACTCCACCATCATCACTATCTTAAGATCAATCCTTCAATAGGCTATAGGTGACTTATCTGGAAGGGTTTGACTATGTTTTGGCCTAAATTTATTAGGTCCTCAAGAAATTTTAAGAAATTATTAATGATTATAACAGTAAATCCATCATTATATTTATTCCTTAAGACCCTCTCACTATCTTGTAACTTTACAACATCAATGTTTAAAGCCAATCCTCATAATTGGTTGTATGTGACTGTCTACCTATTGACTGTATATGGTTTGGAATTGACTTTTTAAAATAGTTTATTGGAAAATTATAGTGAATAAACAATCATTAATAAATAATTCTCACTACACTAATAATTCCATATCATCTTAAAGACATCTTAAAACTATGTGTTCATTGTCTACGTAGTCAGAATCATATAGGTGACTATCTTACTAGGTTTGACTGTGTTTTAGGCCTTTTTCACTACTACATCATGATCACTTATAGTGTTCAAACCTCATCAATATTTAATTCTCACTTCATTTAAATCTAATTATATTATTCAAATTATCTTTAAACCCTTGTGTTCACTTGCCTTCCATACGCAGTCCTATGGGTGACTATGTTAGGCTAGTTAGCTTGTTTACAACTTTCATTAACCTTCAAATGGTTGGAGACCTCATCAATTCATGACCTCTTCAACTTGGAAAAATCATAGTATTAGTATACCATGAAAAATCATAGTGAATATTCAAATTTTTGGAGACCTCATCAATTTATGACTTATAGGTATACCATGAATATTGGAAAAGTAGTATTAGTATACCATGAATATTCACTTAGATGAACTTGATCACCTAGAGAGATCAAAAACATATAAAAATGAAAATAATTTGTAGATAATGCATAAGAGAGACTTTACTTATGTTTTTATTCACTAAGGGGAGTACCTATAGTTAACTCTTCATCATAAACACTTGAGTCATCTTCTTTATCAATTGCAAATTTAGCATGATAGTCTTCACTTATCTCCCATAGGATGGGTTATCCTTTAATAAGGTATGAGGTGGGAGGATGATTTATAGGTTCATGGGTTGGAGAGAGAGTATGAGGTGTGGTAGATGACTTAGGTATGGGCTTAGGAATAGAGGTTTATTGAATGAACACTTGGGTAGATAACAAGTTGGGTTGGGAAATGAGAGAGACATATTTTTTAACAAGAGCTTAACTCTCCTCATACCCTTCTTGAGGATATTCAATATATATAAATTGATTCTCAACCATTTTAATTTCACACCTCTTTAATCTATCTACCCACCATTAGATATAACATCTAATTTCATGTAAATCATCATTGATGACATAGTGGGATTCCTCTTCAACTAACCTACACTTATCCTTAAATAATTTATCCAACTTGCTCAACTTCTCTATGAGATGATTAGTGATCATATCAAGTTTCTTATCCCATTCTCAAATCACTTTTTCTAAGTTTATCATATTTGGCACAAGTGTCAACAAGGATTTATCTTGAGGTGGAATTAAAGTAGGAGGAGGAGGGGGATAGTATGGGTTTTGGTGAGCTTCAACATATTGATTAGATTTCCTATTTAAATATTCTAAGACCTTATAACTCACTTACAAATTAATGGTATAATTTTATTCCTCATGATAAGGTTTATAGGAATCATGTTGAGGTTGATATAGATCATAGGGATGATAGGAGTCATATTGAGGCTGATAGAAAGGTAATTCTTGATACTCTTATTCATAGGCTTATTCATAGGTCTTATCAACAACATCATGATAATATAGAGGGGTAATATGATGACCATAGGACTTCCATGACTCATAGGACTAATAAAAATATCGATATGGATATTGAGATACATAATTGGGGTCATGAAAATGTTGGTAGGGAGGTGTATAGTAGAAATTATCATCATACCTAGCCATCCCAACTTCATTAGTTAAATAAAAACAAAATATATTATTAAATTGTTTTCACAAGAATTACCTAGGCTTCTAGAACTAGTTGATTACATTCAAAGTCACCATTGGTTGTTGTTGAAGGATGATGGGTAGAAGAACACACCAAGAATTCTTCCACTATCTTGGACCTTAGTCCCACCAGTCATGCCAAAACTATTGTCACTCAATTTTTTACCCTTGGAGAAGTATTTCAAGCCTACTCCAAATTTATTGAAACATGAAATTACCCATGGGCCTGGAGGTTGCCTATAATAGGGGTAAACCTATAGATTGAATGGTTAGCTCCAAAATTTATCTTGATTTTTCATCACCTATACTACTAGATCATTTAAATGAAAAAGGAGTGAGAAAAAAATAGGGGTAAGCCTATAGATTGAATGGTTAGCTCCCAAATTTATCTTGATTTTTCATCACCTATACTACTAAATCATTTAAATGAAAAGGGAGTGAGAAAATAAATAAATTAAACCTATCCTAATGATATGATTCATTAATTATAACTTGACCACTACCAACAAATTATAATTACAATTCAAAAAAAAGCCTAACCTACACATCACACTACTCCAAATCTACTTCTTGCATTATTATTTCTCATGGAGGTCTTTAAAGAGAACTTGAGATAGAAGGACTAAACAAAAGGTAATAACATGAAACTAGTGTATATATAACTCAATAAACTTATGAAAAATTTAATATAACAATTCAAGAGACTTGTAAAAGAATTTCAAAGCTAAATACAAATGCTAACAAGGATAACATGCTAAGTAAGAAAATCTATCACTTAGTAAAATTAACTTTCCTAAAATAAACATTGAAATAAATCATGGATAAGGTAAAATAAATTATTATTTATTCATAAAAGTATTAAAATGATAATGGCTTTACCATACTCAGGTGAAGGATATTTTACAAAGCTAAAAGTGGCTCAATATATAGAAAAAAGTGAGAAAGAAGATGAGAAAGGTGTAGAATATAGAGAGAGTAGATAGGTGTCCATATGAATTAAAAATAAGAGAGGAATTAGGGAACTACCTCAATAGTTATAGAATGAAATATTTATCTCCTATGAATATTATCTAACTCTCCAAGTGGTATGAGAGTTGAAATTCTTGCTTGACACTTTGACTAGTTTCTTAAAACTACCTTTTACATTGGCATGTTGAAGGAAAAGTGGCCTTATTGATGATAAAATTAGTTGATGTTATCTATTTTATATGGTATTGAAACCTCTCAATTGAACCCATAAGGTTCCCTTTGAGACATCATCTCTTTTTCTTGTAATGTGTCTAGAGGACTATTCATCTCCTTAGACTAACATTGCATACAAGTGTCAAAGCTTGGATTTGCCTTCTTTAGCTCATCCAAAATTCATGGAATGCCTATTAAAATAATATTTTAATTAAAAAAATCCATTTTTAGGCCTCAAAATATCCCCAATAATCTATTCTTTACAAAAAATCCTCAAATAGGCTTCATTCCTTGTAGCCCTAAAATAATACAAAGCTCATTGTGTAGATATTTTTACAGATGATAATAATAATTTTAGGGAATATTAAATGACCCATTATTTCATTACATCTTTATGTTCAATTTCATTCTTTAAGAGTGAGTGGAGATATCCCTTTTTGTAATTTCTCTATCCTAATTAGGCCTCAATTAGGCCTCCCTACTAAGAGACTAAAAATGGCTCTATAGACTCCCCACATGTGAAAAACCCAAAAAAAGTGTTTTATTAAATTATAAAACCTCCTCATTGTCCTCCATGCAAATTTTTAATATCTGACAAGTTGTATGGACTTATTTTCTAGTAAAAATTAGTATTTTTAGGCCTAATATATATAGTTATGTATAATACTCTACCAACCAATGGAATGAGATGATGCTCAGGGGAGTTTTTATTATATTATAATTCATTTATAAGTTCATATAATTCATCTTGAGGAATATAAGTTTATTTCTCACTCATTAAGTTATTTTAGCTTTCTTAGGTAACCTAAAAGTGCCTTGAGTTCTTAGTGATAGTTTATACGAAACAAGGCATGAAACCACCAAAAAATTACAAAAAAAGTATGTTTAATATGGTTTATAACCTCCCCTATCATACCAAGGTCCCATGAAAATACTCTTTACTATACCAAGCAAAATAAACTAGCCTCTTGGGTTGGAAGCAAGCATTCTATGAGGTCTGAGAGTAAATTGGTTTAGTGAGATGCATCTTGAGGTTTGAGATCCAATGAGCTTCATGAGGTATGCGATACCCTATTTAACATATTTCAATATTTATTTTTCCACATTAATTCATTAGGTATCTACTACATCATATTAGACTAGGCTTAGGGTTTGTAGGCCAAACTACCTAACTTACCCTAATTGACTATATCTATTTATATATATCTCTCTCTTTCATATGTGTGATCATCATGAAATGTTTGTATATGATTTTAACCATATTATCAAGGTTATATAAGTCTTCAAGACACTTCTAACTAGAATATTTCTTAATTAATTGTCTATACAAGCTTGAGTATGTAACTAATCCTACTTGAGACTAAACACGGTATGATTTGTTGTACCCAACCTCCCCTTTTCTTTAAGGAGAAATGAGGACCCACCTTTTTTAGATTATGGTCTTAATTTTGAGCCCCTTTTCTATGTGTTTATACAAATTCTAAGAAAAACATTGATTAGTATTGTGTTTTCATAAGCTAAACTCTTTTATTCTATCAAGTCTATGTTTATTAATCTTATTCTATCAAACTTATGTTTTTTATAGTATATTTTCTGGGGTATTTGTTTGAGACCTATTATTTTTGAAACTTGTTCCTTTAAGACTTATGTAATTTTTATTTTTGGGTTTTATGTCTCAAGTGTTTTGTCTATTGAATTTGTTATTTAATTATTTGTGTACTTTTTCCCATGAACTTATTCCATTATGGAAATCATTGTGAACATTTTATTAAAAATAATTCCCTTGAATGAATTAGATCTTTAGATATTTTATTTGAAACAAATCCTCTGACATATTTCCTTTAGCCCTCCAAACCTACCCTTCAGAACTTCTACAATAATCTTTCCAATATAATTTTATAGAAATAATGACCCCAAGGGAATAGACCCTTTTGGCTTTGTGTAACCTATCCTTTGGGACTTTTGTCCTAGACCCTTTCCATACTAAAACTTTACCTTATGAAGTAGACCCTTTAGATTTTTTTACCCTATGAAGTAGACCCTTCAAGCATTTCTTCCATGAAGTGTATCCTTTAATCCTTTTAGAAATGACCACCTACCCTTCAGGACTTTCTCCTAACCCTTATCCCTTCAAGACTTATCCTTCGAGGCTTTATCCTAGACCCTTTGTCATACTACACCTACCCCTCAATAATTGTATCTTGGGCCCTTTACCCTCAGGAACTTACCTTTCAAAATAATTATCATGGGCATTTTCCCCTACAAACTTACCCTTTAGACTTTTGCAATAGCCCTTTGGCCTTTACAAAGTAGATCCTTCAAGGATTTTGTCATGGATGAAATGCCCTACAAAGTAGACCCTTTGGATTTTTGCCTAATGAAAATAACCCTTTAGGACTTTCTGAAGTGACCTTCAGGATAACTATTTTAGAACTTTTTCCCAATGAAATAGGTCTTTAGGGAAATTATTGCAAACATTTTGTTTGAAACAATTCCTCTGATGGAATTAGTTTATGGACATTTTATAGAAACATTTTTCTCAATGAATTCCTTACTACCAATAACACTACTATCCATTTCTATACTTACTTGAATAAAAGGTGAAAATACTTCCAATTAATAGTATGAGACCCCTACCAACTTGAACTAATAAAGTTTGAATTATACAAGAATTATAAGTAATGTGAACATTGGGTATTTATGTCACATGAAATAATATTCTATGCAAAATTATATATATTTGATGTGCAATCATCGAAGCCTTCACTGATTTCTAACAAACTTGCAATTGAAGTATCCTTCTATCATATGAATCAAAGATCCCTAGCTAATCCCTACAAAGATAATTACAATTAAAAAGTGATCAATATAGAGTGGAATTAAGCATACAACATACATATAACCTAAAAGGAAATTGTAAGTAGCACATAACATATACAATAATGGTGTATTCATTCAAGACATTCAAAAGAGCAAATCTACCATCACCATACTCAATAAAATATTCTACAAAGTTCATGGATACAATGTTTAATGCTACCATATTCAAAAATAGATACACCAGCTATTCAAAGTTATGGGACATAGTTGATTTTGTGGACATGTTTTTAGAGGAGGATGAGATGACACTTGCTAATAGGTTGTTTGTCCAAGAATTGTTGGCTTTCAAATTTCAGAAGTTACATTTTGTTACTACCAAGTTAGAGGTTATACCATGCATCAACCTCCTATGGGATCTAATTTTATTGGGTAGGATATCATAGGATTTTCTCCTTCATTACTCTAGAAATGAAATAGTTATTGCATACATTTCAAGACCTGACTTCCAAATATACCTATCTTTGAACATATCAAGTGCATAATTTGACAAGCATACATTGCCTTAGTTCAATGAAGAGAGCTCAATAGAAAAGGCACACTCTTCATGATTACTCCTAGACCAAACCATCACATGTAAAGGGAAGAATCCAAAGGGAGCTATTTACATTGACAAGTTCATAATGGAGATATGCATTGACACAAATATCTTGAATCGAATTTATGGTATGCCAAGTGTTCATTTTTTTAATCTAGACTAGGTGCTATTGTTATACATTATGTTCATCCATAATGTTGTGTATGCCCTAGTAAAGATAATAAGATTCCATCTAAGAGAATAGATAATTAACAAGTACAAACATCCCTTTCCTTTGGGAAATTTCTATATGGTTTCCTATTTTCTAGATGGCATTATGAGAACTTATTATAGAGACCTCATGGATTTGTGGAATCTAGCCACAAACTATATAAAAAATAGAATTTGTGACTACTACCAATTTATTCACATATATTCCTACACCAATAATATGGATAGAATAGTAGAGGATGCATATCTATAGGTTTGACAAACCATTCATGGCTCACCGATGCCCAAAATTGGACCAAATATTGTAAATAACTTAGACAGTGAAGGGGATTACTTCCTCTATCTGAACTTCATACTCATTATGATTTAGGGGAATAAGGTTAATCCTCTTTGTCTCCTAAAATACATCCCAAACAAGTTGATAGATAAATAAATTTCTTTCCAATTATGGTGGAGTATCGAAGAGGACCTATCCATGCAGAAGAAAGCTTTATACTTTGGCCACCATATAAAACCTGGTAGAATGGTCTACATAATGAGGAAGGATTTTGGAGAAGTGGGAGGCAAGCAAAGGATTTATCCTTTCCAAATGTTTCCACATAGATATTGGGATCCACATGGGGTTTTTAAAAGGCATCTATAGGGATTTAACATCCCTTATAACCATGCTCCCTATTCTTATGATTTTTTGTTTCTTAATGCTAAGTCAAATGAGGATGTTTTGGATAGAGCTAGGGTCATTAAACTGAAGGAATATCATTTAAGAACTATCCAAGATGACCCCTTAGTCACTATAAGAGAATTGGATAACAAGAAGGATCTATACAAAGGATGGGAGCATTATGAATTTTGGAGAAGATAATTTAAGGAACAATCTAAGGACCATGTGGGTCCCTCATCTCAATATCCCCCTTTGAAATTAAATGTTATCAAGAAATAACCCAAGGTACTTGAACCCATTTCTAGAAGGGGAGCATAGGAATGTGACCCCTTTAGTTTAGATTATGATGAGGATGAGAAAACATAAGAACAAACCATTGCAAGTGCCATTCAAGTGACTAATGAGATGTCATAGGTTAATATTGATACATCTATTGGGATAGAAACAAAAGAGGTAGTGTCATATACCTAGAAACATTCCCCCACATAGTTGAAGACCCATCTAGTTTACACAAGGAAGCCTAAAACTCTAATAGGTAGTCCCATAGTGGAATCATCACAAGGCTTCCATGTTACACCTTCACTCTTAGAACTACCACAATGAGAGGTTTTGATAATTAAGGATATTGAGGATTATTCTGATAAAGAGGTAGAGCTATAAATAACTAAGGCCATGAGCCTTCAATCAGAGCTTGCAACACCTAGTTCCCTAGGTCTACAACTATTCATAAGTGTTCTTTTATCTTTCATGCCAATTTTTGGACATGTTTCATTTATTTTATGTTGAGGGCACCCCAGGTGGAAGTGCCTGATTTCACCTCCATTGATCCCTTCACCACCACTACCATTGATCCACTCTTTACTTCCATCCCACTCACCATTCCAACCTCCTCTATCCCTTCTGGTACTTCCACTATCAGAGACTTAAAGAAGAAGAAGGTGTCTAAAAAGGTACATACTACATTACCACTCCACCATGTCTAGTCTACCTAGATCACCCTTATAATGTCATCCACCACATCTATAGAAGAAACTATTGTGCCAAGTTTTGGTAGGGTAAGGAAGGCCAAACCCTAATTGATCATAGTCTATTGACTCCCTTAATTTGGAGGTGTGGATTGGTCCAAGATTATATGGCCTTGCCTACCTGATGTACTTGTTAAAGTACAAAACATATAGATAAAAGTAGAGGAAGATAAGGAAGAGGTTAATGTTATAACCTCAGATGCTTCATAGTTGGACATCTTCCATGGGAATAGACCTAAGAATTAAGGCTTCCCAATTTCATAGCTTTAAGATAACTAATCTTTTCTCTATCTCTACTCTATTTAACCCCCCGATCTGGGAGTATACAAAGGGTGAAGAAGAGGAAGATAGAAGATGATAAGGGAACAAAAATAATTCTTGAAGAAGGACATGAAATATTATCCCTCACTAAGAGGCAAAATAGATAGTCTAGGCAATTTCCTTACATTAAAAATATTGTAGACCTGGCTCAAGCCCATACAGATGTTATAGTATCCATCCATGAGGAAATAGAGATGAATAAACTAGATTTTAAAGTTGAGGTTTATATATTGGAGGCTAAGGTGGAGAAATTAAGGGAGTAAGTAAGAACTATGAATATCCCTATAGACACAAAAACTAAGGTGTAAGAATCAGCTTCTTGATGTTACAACTATTTGGAGGTAATGGAATTTATGAAAGCCAAAATGGCCCCTCATATAAATAATGCCAAACAATTATATAATTTATTAAAAGATGATAATGCTAATTTGAAGATGTTAGTTGCATACATAGGTAACTCATTATCCAATCATCTAGACTTAATGACAACACTAGAGGCATCTAATGCCTTAAACTTAGTTGTCATAAGGTAGGAAGAAGAAAAGGAGTGGTTACAATTAGCTGGGGCCTTAATCTTAAAATATCAAGTACATGAGGCCCAAATCCTTTAGATTTTGCATTATTTAAAGATATAGAAGGTGAAATATGCCATAGGTAAATTTATCAGTAGGATCAATTTAAATAAACTCTTTTAAGAAGTGGTGGATGACTTCAAGTAGAATTTTCAAGGCTTAGCACTAAAAGAGATAGAGTCTAAGTTGAGTGTTCCTAGAAAGAAAGTTAAGGAGGTGTAAATTTTCAACAATAAATTCTAGATTGCCAAAGATGAGCACGTAAGACTCCTTGGTCAAGTTAAAAGGATACATCAATGACCGCTATTGAACTTAAACATTATATGACAATATCATGATGTGACATATAAAGTTTATTAAGAGAAAGAGGCTAATAAAAACCAAGCTTCTTGTGATGCATCAACATATATAATTTCAAATACCAACATTACAACTACTACACTGAATAAATTATATGTAGTGATTCACATGATGCATCCTTGATAGGATAAGATTTTATGCATGTATAATTTTGTAATGGCACATAGTTTCCTTATAATTTGAACTTTTTATTATAAAATTAACCTTATATTTTGTACACATGAACATGTTGCATGGATTTGAAAAGGTCAAATTATTTAATTATTAACTATAATATTTCTCTTATAAGGTTTTAACTATAGATAGAATTCATGTTCTAACTACCACATGTAAACACTTTGCATGAACTTGGAGGATGATTCACCCCTTCCCCAAGCCTATTTAAAATTTTTTAATCTAACTTGGATTTTTGTCAAATAATTTTGAATACAAGATCAACATCAATTTTGATCATTAGTAAATGTGTCTATGTATTTTATTTCCAGTTTATGTGTAATTAGTTATTACTTTCTTTCTCTATATGTTTCAATAATCTTTAGCATGCAATAACTGTGAATGGATTCTTGATTATTTTGATTGATGTACTAATATATAGATGTACAAAAACTATTGAAAGATTTGTAAATTACATTAATTAGGGTGATTAATTTATTTGATTCATAATTTTGATTGTTCATGAATGCTTTTTTGGATGTAGCTTTTTATGTGTGCAAAAGCTACCTTAGATACTTCACGAGCCTAAGCTATAATCTCCTAATTAAGGGTGTGCAATAGCTACACTAAAAGGATCAACCTTTGTCTGAGGCTTGTGAATTTCTTGATTCATTATCTCCTTAGAATTCTTAGCCATGTCTGATTATGTGTGTGAAATTTTTGCTATCACCAGGCGTAGGTTTTGAGAGAACTTGTCCTTTTAGAAAATAGCCAAGGGAGTAGTTATTGAAAATTGTAAATATTTTTTTTGCCTTACCCTTCCCTCCTTTTTGAGTTTGTTTTTAAACCTACCTAATTTAGGTTAGAATCCAACCATCTATTTAAGTCACATAGAGATTCACTACCTTTTAGTAACCACACCTCCATCCAAAAAATCATGTCAAAAACTTATGTGCCCTATTAACTATTACATCAATATGTTGTAATAGACTGCAAACCTACAACTCATACTTTAGAGTGTATTTTACCTCTATTTAAATCCTAAAACATTAGAGGATACCTCATTACACTATGGTATGCATAAAACATGCATTAATAATTCACTATCACTATAAAGAGGAAAACACCCAATAACAATAGTTATTCTTATGTAGAGTTGTACTGGAGTAACCCAAAAGAGTGACTAGATCTAATTCCTAGTCTAGTTTTATAGTCTCACCCCTAATAAATCATAGGAGGCCTAGAACTAAGCCAATAACCCTAGTTCAAAATAATCCACTTCAAATGACTCCTTCTCTAGTAAGGAATCATTTACCTATTAATTAGCTAATGACTCAAACCTGGTTAGTTGTATCTACTATTGTCATCTTGGAAGACATGCATGACTTACATTGGAATCTCAAAAAGTACTTGCCATCCATTTCTCCTTCAAGAGAAAGGATAATAGAAGAGCATATCAAATCAATTAAATCTACTTTAAAACTAATGAATGCCATAGATGAAGATGTTACATGTAAATTATTCACTTTTACTTTAATGGATGCTTATGATTGATATTTAAATCTAACCAAAAATTATATAACTTCTTGGGATGAATGTCAAGAAGATTTTCTTATATATTTTAGATAGTTCACCAATCCTAGTTTGGTATACCATCACTTCACCATCATGAAGAGGGATCCCAATGAGACCATCCATGGTTTCAATCCAAGATGAAAAAAGATGTACAACTAGTTGAGCCTAATATATAAACTAAAGGAAGAATTAGCATTGGAAATGTACAAAAAGGCCTTATACCCTATCACTATCATGTTCTTGACAAGAGCAATTATGGATAGCTCTTTGGCATTAGCATTAAAATAATCTATGAGCATAGATAGGAAACTTAATCCTCACATGCTTAGAGTGCCTAATGTCAATAATGGTTTTCCATAATTAAATATGGCACCACACATGAAGAAAAATGTTATCATGTACAATCAATACCAATTTTACACAATGTCTTCACTAATGTAGACAACACACAACCAAATTTTATCTATGTAAATAATCATGTGATGGGTAATGGTTATCAATAGAACCAACAAATAAATGCACTTCACACTACCATTTTACAAGGTAAAAATTCCACAAATGTATAATTGGATTCTATTTAAAAGATGGTTTAAAAGCTAAGCAACAATTTATTAAATATGTCAAGGAAGATGGGCAATGAAAATTCCCCAATTGGAAATCAAAACATTGGATTCTATAGATACAATAGACCTAAACAACCTAAAAAGCTTCCAGATATCAATGTATTAGAAATGAATCTTCCCAATTGGTGTAAAATTCATAATAATTTTGAGCATGTTGAGATTAACTACATTGAGTTATATGTAGCATTCAAAATATTTCAAACAGAAGTGGTCAGATAAGACCAAATGCATAATCCACCACAATCCCTCTAGGATCTTGGCTCTTTAAGTACTATTATGTTCTTCAAAATTCATGAGTTTCCCTTCCAAGGCAAATATGACAATAAATTAGAACACAATATGGATGAAGTTCACACTTTCTAGTAGTTTTAGAGAAGTGCATACAATCTAATGAATAAGCATCCAATTACAACATTGACTTATCTGAATACCATGATGATTCCTCTTAATCCCAAGGCCAAAAAAAGCCACCCCTTCAAAGGGGACCAATTAGCTATAGAGTAAGGAAGAGCCAAGAAAATGAGGATACAACATTATGGAAAATATGAATAGCATCAAGGTGCATATAACTCTTCATGAGTTAACACATATCACTAAACAGATGGAGCTTCTATGGAAGTCCATTAATGGAAAGGCCCCATGGAAATAACTAAAAAATATATAGACAAAGTGAAAGAAACTGATGTCAATGTCATCTACAAGAGCAAACTATAAGTTTCAACCTTTCTTCTAACTATCAAGGCATTTGGTAAGAAAATTCACAACTATTTAGTTGATCCTAGAGCATCTATAACTATCATGCCTACATCCATATGTCATAATCTTGGTCTCACTCCAAGCCCCTCAAAGAGAATAGTTTCTCAACTAGATAAAATAGTTATATTAGTAGTTAGAGAATTGACTAATGTGTGCATTCTAGTAGCATCTAAGCCAAGATTCTAGATGATCATTGATATTATAATGGTAGACATACCCAAAGGCTATGGTCTACTACTGAGTAGGTATTGGTCTAAAACACTCAATGGATATCTCTCTATGAACTTTTATCATATATGGCTTCCATGGAGAGGAATTATGAATCAAATTAGAATTGATAGAGAGTTGACAATGAAGTATTATATTATGGAGTACAATATCAAGAATGAAGAGGTAAATTAAGAGTCCCCCAACCTTGGTATTGTTACTACTCATAATCAAATATATAAGCCATAACCTAAAGGTTGTAATCAACTATGGACTTTACACTTTGATGGTGTTATATCCAAGTAAGGATCAAGCATGGAAATTAAGCTAATTTATCCATAAGGTAAAACATTTTTGGCAGTATACAAGTTGAAATTTCAATGCATGAATAACATATTTGAGTATGAGGCTTTAGTTATGGGACTACAGTTTGTACTCAATAATAATGTGAAGTAAATATTAGTATTTGGTGACTCAGATTTGGTGGTCAATAAGGTTAGAAATAAATACCAATGGAAGTTGTCTTCTTTTAGAAGATATAAGCATAGAGCATGGGACCTGATTGAAAGCTTTGAAACTTTTAACATAGTAGCACTTCCTAGAGAGAAAACTAAAACCATTGATTCATTAGCTACAATTTCTACTAATTTGGAGCCATTACAATAATCTAATGTAAAAAAGTTCTCAGTTAAATTGGTACCTTGCCTCTTTGTTCTAGATAACATATAAAATGTCTAGGTCTTTAATGATGATCAGTAGATTATTATATTTTAAACCAATTTAGGGAAATTTGAATCCCAAATCATCAATGATAAGGATATTAATCACCTCTATCAATAGGAATTAGATAAAGAGGTTATTCTTCAGCTTAAAGAGAATCAAAATCTAACTAGGTTAGTCTATTTGGAAAGACCATTTGACATAGACCCTCAATCTCAGTAACTTAGGTAGCCCAAGGTCAATAAATCCAAGTTTGAAAGACAAAATATAGGAGATGAGCATAACCCATGTTATGTGAATATCAGCCTCAATTACACCCTAGAAGAAAGATAATGAGTGAAGTATTTTATCATTTGATATAGGGACATCATTGCCTAAACATATGAATATTTGAATGTATATGACCCACAATTCATTAATCATATGATTAATTTAAATATAGATCATAAACTATTTAGATAGAGGTAAAGACCAGTCAATCCTATTCTAGAGTCTCTCATTCACAGAGAAGTGGAGAAGATTTTAAATGCAAAAATTATCTTCCTAGTTTAACATTCCACCTGGGTGGCCAATTTGGTCCCAGTATTATAGAAGAATAGTGAGAACAAATTATCTGTGGAATTTCAAAATCTAAAAAAGGATTTTAAAAAGGATAATTATCCTTTGCCTTCTCTAGATGAGGTGATACAAATAGTAAGTGGTTCTGAAATGATGTCCTTCCTAGATGTATTTTTAGGCTACAATCAGGTACTGGTACAATCTAAGGATATAATGAAGATGGTGTTTACCATGAAGTGGGGAACTTATGAATATGAAAGGATGCCTTTTAGCCTGATAAATGTAGGAAATACCTTTCAATGATCCATGGATCATGCTTTCAAGGGATTAATAGGAAACATAATCATTTGCATGGATGATCTTATGGTATTTTCAAAGAATAGAAAAGACCACATAAGTCACCTACAGTCCCTATTCAAAAGATGTAGAAGATTTATTGTTTCATTAAACTCAAAGAAGATAATATTTAGAGTGACTGAAGGTAATATTTTGGGGTACATCATCACCAAGGATGGGATCACCATTGATCTATACAAAATTTAGATGATTTAAAAAATTAAGTCACAAAATAGTAAGAAAAAACTTAAAAAATTATTTAGAAAGATTAACTTCATACATAATTTCATCTCAATATTTTTATAAATCATTAGATCTATGAATGCCATGCTCAATAAAGATTCCAAAATAGAGTGGACAACTGAAGCATGCAAATCCTTCTAGGACATTAAAAATTTAATAGCATAGGCTCTAATATTGATTAGTCCAGATTTAAATAAATATTTCTACTTGTATTTATTTTCTTCAAAGCATATGATTGTAGTTGTCATCACCCAAAAGAAGGATGAGACTAAGCATCCAATTGCATTCATGAGCATGAACTTGAAATATGTGAAACTTATATATTCTATGATTAATAAATATTTTTTTTCCATTATCAAAGATATGAAAAAGTTTTGGCATTACATTTTGAGGAATAAAATCATTTCCGTTTTCCCTGATCCTACAGTCAAGCTCACCATGTCACAACATGAGATAGGGGAATGCCAAGGCAAATTGATGGCCAAGCTACAAGAATTTTACATAGTGATCAAACTTGTAAAGATTGTTTGGGTCTAAGGCATTGTATAACTTATGATTAAACTAAATCCATGGATCGTGGTTGACAAGTATCTAAAGGAGAATGTTATATTGATATAATATAGTATTTACTTATAATAACTTGTTCTCTAGAGCTCAATAGAGAGAGAAAATGATATTTAATGCTCAAATATACTCATTACATAATCAATGAGGGAGTACTTTATAAAATAAATCATGAAGGTATATATTTCAGGTGTGTATCTTTAGAGGAAGCTAAAGACATCCTATATAATTTGTATCAAAAGTTAGGTAGTGCTCACCCATCTGGAAATACCATATCCCATAAGATCTTAAGAATGGGTTACTATTGGCAAACCATTTTTAAGGATGTTCATGTTCACATGAGAACACATCATGAATGTTAATCTTTAGCCAAAAAAGTACACACAATAATACATTTATATCTAGTTATTAAAGGATGGCCATTTTCCTAGTGGGGTTTAGTCTTTATTGGTGTCATCAACCTAAATTATTTATTAGGCTATAAATTTGTGCATAATGTTATTATTTGTTGCACTAGATGGACCAAGGCCATATCCATAATGAATAACATAACACAAGATGTGATTCATTTTTTGGAGAAACACATAACCACCAAATTTGACACACTCATTTCTTTGGTTTGTGAAAATGGACTGGCTTTCATATCAACATAATTTATTAAGTGGTCACATGATAAATATATCATTATCAAGTCAGATTATAACTATTACCCCCATGGAAATGGATTAGTAGAATCAAAAAATAAGCATTTGATTGATCCAATCAATAAATTAGCAAGGCACAAGTCTTGGGACTGACAGAATTTATTAAAGTATGATCTTTGGGAATACAGAACTAGATATAAGAAAAACCTTAAAGCTTTACCTTATATGTTGGTGTATGGATGTAGACTAGTTTTCCCTATCATGTTGAAGCTACCCACTTATTAGTTTATACAAGACTACATGGAAACAAATGATAAAGTAGAATCAAGACTATTTGATATAATATAATTGGAAGATTCAAGGATTGAATCCTTACAAACATTGAACAAATAACATGATGTAGTCAAGAGGTGGTTTGATAAGAGAGTAAAAATCAAAGCATTCAGGATTTTAGATCTAGTACTACTTTGGGATAAAGGCCATGAAAAGAAAGGACGACATGATAAGTTTTCTCCACTATGGATTGTACCATAATATATTTTGGAGATCATGGGAAATAATTCATTTCATTTCAAGGACCTCTAAGGTAATGAGATTACATATCTAGTCAACAAACAATTCCTAAAGCATTACATTAGGTTGTGTCATCTATTGATGTTACTGAGTAATGAGGGATATATGAATGTATTTTTAGTATTAGATTAGATTTCCCAGTTTCTTATATTAGTTTATTTCTTTAAAATATTATATTTCCCACTTTATTATATTAATTTTTTTTCTTTCATAGATTAGTTTCTTGCTTTCTATATTAATCTTTCTTACTCTCAGTTTTTTGCCTTCATAGATTAGATTTCATGTTTTCTAGATTAGATTTCAATGCTTTTTTATATTAGTTGTTATTTTATTTCTCTAATAATAGTAATTGTGTTTGCTCTAGTTATAACCAAGTTAAAATAAAAATAAACTTAGTTTATGACTTATAGGAAAGAGGGAAAATTAGAATCTTGACACTTTGGGACTAGTTTGTAGATTAGGTGTATTTTTTCATTTTCTCAGTCTTTAAGATGAAGGTAGGTAGTCATGGATTTTTTTGGATTGTGTCATAATTTAATAATTTTACCAATCATGTGGACGTTTCTCTTAGATTACTGCATACAAATTTAGAATTTTTTCTTATTTTATTGGATCAAATGCACTAATCACATTAAATACCTATTAGAAATGATAATTCTAGGAATAGATGTGGCTAGAAGGGATGTTTGAGTAATGATTTTTTTTACAATGATACCTGATCACTAGGGTTTCAACTCTTTTCTTTTCCATTCTAGATCAGAAGAAAAATAAAAGAAGAAAAGAAAACCAACAAGAGAAAAAGAACAAAAAGAAAATTTAAACAAAATCAAGAGGCTCACATGATGAAATAAGGTCAATGTACCACCCATCATGATTAAAATAAAATAATGGAAGGAGAAGAAAAGGATCCCAAGGTATCTCTATTAGGGATATAGATGCCTAACTAGTAAAAGAGTAATTCCTAAGCTTCCATTGATTTCATGAGCTTTAATAGATACTATAATGAAACCTAGAGATTCATCAAAACCTTTTAAAAAATTCATCGTGGCAAGGGTTAAATAACTACAAATTTAACACACACATATCTAAGAAATTAGAAGGTAATTATGCTATGTGAATTAACTCAGGAGTCTCTTTCATATTTATGATTTAAGTATTCTTCTATAACACACTTCATGAATGATTCAGGATTGACAAACTGAAGTTCTAGGTTTTTGAATACTCAGGAGTATTCCCATTATAAGTCACCATTTGTTGTACCCAAGCTCCCATTTTCTTTAAGGAGAAATGGGGATCCACTTTTTTTAGATTATAGTCTTAAGTTTTATCCCCTCTACTATGTATTTATATAAATTTTGGGAAAAATATTGATTGTTGTTGTGTTTTCATAGGCTAAATTCTTTTATTCTATCAAGTTCATTCTATTAGGTTTGTGTTTATTGATTTTATTCTATCATACTTATGGTTTGTCTAGTATTTTTGCTATGGTGTTTATTTTGGGACCTATTATTTTTATAACTTATTCTTTTGGGACTTAAGCAATTTATCTTTTCAGGTTTTATGTCTTGGGTGTTTTGTCTATTTCCTTTGTCAACTAATTCTTTGTGGACTTTTTCTCATGGACTTATTCCATCAGGGAAATTGTTATATAAATTTTTTTCAAAATGATTCCCTTGAATAAATTAGGTCTATAGACATTTTATCCAAAATAAATCCTCTAATAGATTTCCTTTAGCCCTTTGGAACTACCCTTTCTACCTTCCACAAAAATATTGCCAATACAATTTTGTCAAAATAATGACCCCAAGGGCACATACCCTTTAGGATTTATGTAACCTACCCTTCAATACTTTTACCCCATACCCTTTCCCCACCAAAAATTTACCTTATGATGTAGACCCTTTGTATTTTTTTACATTATGAAGTAGACCTTTTGGGATTTTTAACCATGAAGTAGATCATTTTTTCCTTTTTGAAATGACTGCCTACCCTTCAAGACTTTCTCCTAACCCCTTATCCCTTCAAGACTTATCATTCAGGACTTTATCTTGACCCCTTTTCCATACTATACCTACCCTTTAGGGACTTTTTCCTAGGCCCTTTAACCTATAGAACCTAACCTTTGGGATAATTATCATGGGAATTTTACCCTAAAAACTTGCCTTTAAACCTTTTTTAATAACCCTTTGGATTTTATGAAGTAAATGCTTTGGTATTTTTATCTTAGACTAAATGCCATACAAAGTAAACCCTTCAGATTTTTGCTCAATGAAAATAGCCCTTTAGGACTTTTAGAAGTTACCCTTTAGGATATTTGCTTTAGAACTTTTACCTGATGAAATAGGTATTTGGGGAAATTATTGTAGACATTTTGTCCAAAATAATTCCCCTAACATAATTAGTTTTTAGACATTTTACCAAAATATTTTTCTCAATGAATGCCTTACTGATGAGAACAATACTATCCCCTACTATAATTAGTTTAATTAAATGTGAAAATACTTTCCATTAATAGTATGAGACCTCCACCAACTTGAACTAATAAAGTTTTAACTATGCAAGAATTATAAGCAAAGTTAATGTTAGCAATTTATGTCACACAAATTGTTATTCAATGTAAAATTATATATATTTGATGTGCATCCATTTTAGCATTCATTACTTTCTAACAAACTTGTATTTAAACTCTCTTGCTATCCTATGCATTAAGAGCCCTATATACTCCCTACAAAGATAATTATGAGTAGATAGTGATTAAGCTAGAGAGAAAATGAGCATATAACATTCATAACACCTAAAATGAAGCTATAAGTAGCATAGAGTGTATATAGTAATGGCATCTTCATCTAAGAAATTTAGGGGATTAAATCCACATTCACCATACTCAATCAAAGATTCTATAAATTTTATGGATAAAGTGTTTGATGCTACCATATTTGAAAATAGGTACACCAACTATTCAGAGTTATGGGATGTAGTTGATTCTATGGATGTGTTTTTAAAGGAAGATGAGATGACACTCATTGATAGGCTATTTATCCAAAAATTATTGGATTTCAAATGCCAAATTTTACATTTTTTTACCACCAAGCCATAGGTGATGCCATGTATTGACCTCTTATGATTTATATTTTTCTCAGGTAGGATATCATAGGATTATTTCCTTCATTACATTAAAAATAACATAGTTTCCATGTGCATTTTGAGACCTAACTTCCAAAGACACTTATATTTGACATACCCAATGCACACTTTGACAAGCATACATTACCTCAGTTTAATGGAAAAGGAACTCTCTTCATGGTTTCTCCTAGACTAAACCATCACATGGAAATCAAAGAAGCCAAAGGTAGTTGTTTTTATTAACAAGTTCAGAATGGGGATATGCATTTTCGTGTCTCTCTTTAAATGACTTTATGGTATGCCAAGTATTCATTTTGTTAATCTAGACTGGGTGCCACTATTATACATGATTCTCACCCATAATGTTGTGTATGCCTTGGGTGAGATAATTATTTTCCATCTGATAGAGAAAATAATTCACAAGGACAAGTATCCCATACCTTTAGTAAATTTTTATATGATGTCCTATTTTTTATATTCCATTATGGAAACTTGTTACAAATACCTCAGGGAATTGTAGACTTTAGCCACAAACTATATCAAAAATATAATTTTTGACCACTACCAATTTATGTACATATATTCCTACACCAATAATATGGTCAAAATTGTATAGGATGTATATCCAGAGGTTTGGAAAGCCATTCATGGCTTGCCCATGCCTAAAATTGGAGCACATATTGTAAATAACTTGGATGATAAAGTAGATTACTTCGTCTTTCCAAAATTCACAATCATAATGATTTAGGGGAATAAGGTTAATCCTCTATGTCTCCCAAAATAAATCCTAAACAAGTTGGTAGAGAAAGAAATTACTATCCAATTATGGTGGAGTGTCGAAGAGGACCTATCTAGGTAGAGGAAATATTTGTACTTTGGCCACCATATAAAAATTGGGATAATGGTCTACATAATTAGGAATAATTTAGGAGAAGTGGGAGGAAAGCAAAGGATTTATCCTTTCCCCATGATTCCACATAGAGACTAGGATCTACATGAGTTTATTAAAAGGCATCTACATGGATTTAACATCCCCTACATGCATGTTCCCTATTCTTATGATTTTTTTTAATGCAAAGTTAGATGGGATGTTATGAATAGATTTAGGGTCATTATACTAAATGAAGATCATTTGAGAATGATACAAGATGACCCCTCAATCACTATAAGAGAATTGGACAATAAGAAGGCTTTATACAAAGGATGGGAGCATTTTGGCTTCTAGAGAGAATAGTCTAAAGAGTAATCCAAGGACTAGGTAGGCACCTCATCTCATGATCCCCTTTTAAAATTAAAGGATATCAAGATATAACTTGAGGTACTTGAACCTAATTATATTAGGGGAGCATATGCAGGTAACTCCATTAGTTTAGATTCTAATGAGAAGGAGAAAACACAAGAATAGCTTACTATAAGTGCCATTCAAGTGACTACTACTATGCCTAAGGTTTAGATTGATACATCAATTGGGATATAAAATAAGAGGTAGTGGAATATACCCATCGAGGCTCTTGCACATAGCTGGAGACCCCTCTAGTTTACACAAGGAAGCCTAGGACTCTAACAAGTAGTCCCATAGTAGAATCATCACAAGGCTTGCCTATTACACCTCCATGCTCAAAATTAGTAGGAGAGGTTGATATAATTAAGTATATTGAGGATGATTCTAAAGAATAATAAGAGATACAAATATCTAAGGCCATGAGCCTTCAATAAAATCCTAAAATACCCAATTCCCCATGTCCTCAACCCTTCATAAGTGTTCCTTTATCTTTTGTGCCAATTTTTGGACGTGTTTCTATTTATTTTGTGTTGAGAAAACCCTAGGTGGAAGTGCCTACTTCCACATACATTGACCCTTTCACCACCACTATTATTTATCCAGTCCTTACTTCCATCCCACTCACCATGCCAACTTCTTATGTACCTTTTGGCACTTCTAATATCAGAGCTTTAAACAAGAAGAAGGTATCTAAGAAGGTATAAACTGCATTTGCCACTATGTAACTCCATGTCTAGTCCACCAAATTCACCCTTAAAATTCCATCCACAACCTCCATATATGAAATGATTATGATAATCTATGGTAAGGGAAGGAAGGTGAAACCCCAATTGATCAAAGTCCATCCACTCCCTCAATTTGGAAGAGTGGATTGGTCTAATATTATATGTCCTTCCCTACCTGATGTACTTGTCAAAGTAAAAAATAAACATCTATAATTATAATATGTTGAGGAAGAAGTTGTTTTTATAACGTCAAATTATTCATAGTTGGACATTCTTCCATGGGCTATAGACTTGATAAGTAAGGCTTCCCAAATGCCTAGCTTCAAGATCACTGAGCTTACCTCTATCTCCACTTTATTTGACCCCCTCATCTAACAGTATATAGAGGGTGAATAATAAGAAACTATAATATGATAAGGGTATAGAAATAACTATTTAATAAAGACATGAAGTATTCTCCCTCACTAAGAGGTAGAATTGACAACTTGGGTAATCTCCTTACATTAAAAATCTTGCAAACCTAGCCCAAACCCATAAGTATGCTATATTATCCATCCACGAGGGAATATATATAGATCAATAAGAGCTTGAAGATGAGGTTCAAGTATTGAAGGATGAGGTGGAATAATTAAGGGAAGAAGCAAAGACTATGCATATCACTAGAGGCATAGAAACTGAGGTGCAAAAAGTAGCTTCCGAATGTTACATCTCTTTAGAGGTAATAGAATTTATGAAGGAAAAAATGGCCCCTCATGTAAATAATACTAACCAATTATATGTTATAAATATTGTCATTGATTTCAAAGGTCTAGCATTATTGGTGATAAAGGCCCCATTGCATTTAATGTTGTTTATAATAGATTGATCTTGGCTAATTTGAGTTAATATTTATTTAATATTAACGAATATATTTTTGGTTGTATATGAGACAAAAGAAGGGACCATGGAGAAGTTAAAGATCCAAAAGGTAAAGACAAAGGAAGGATGGGATGCATTTTCCCATGAAGAGTCATCTTGGGGAATTCCAAGAGTCACCAAGTGAAGACAAATGAGTAAGGGCATAGTTTCTCATGAAGGGACACTTTGAGGAATACGAAAAGTCACCAAGATAAGGACAAAAGAGGGAAGGACGTTTTTTCTCATGAAGGGTCACCACATGAATTTTTAAAGGCAAGGATATAAAGGGTCATATAGTTTGGTGCCATTTTCCATGAGGATTGAAGGGTCACAAAGGGGGAAGGCCAAAGTTCATTTGGAAAGCTATAAATAAAGGATTGAGAAGCCATTTGTAATATGAGAGAGAGGTTGATTTGATATTGTAATATCTAGCTTAGAAGAGCAATTGTGAGAGATGAATATGATATGTATTTGTTATATCTAGCTTAAAAGAGCAAAGGTGAGAGAGAGGAAAGAGATGTTGTAATGAAATATCATTTGTTGAGAAAGCAACATTGAGAGATAGTTGTATGGTATACACAAAGGGATTAGTGCTCATGTGGGTTGGTGTTCATGAATTGTTGCTGGGTTGGTGTTTGGAAAAGGGATTGGTGCTCTTTTGGGTTAGTTTTCATGAATTTTTGCTAGGTTGGTGCTCGACAAAGGGGTTGGTGCTCTTGTGGGTTGGTGCTCAGCAAAGGGGTTGGTGCTCTTATGGGTTGGTGCTCACTAATAGTTACTGGGTTAGTGCTCAAAAAAGGGGTTGGTGCTCCTATGGGTTGGTGCTCATGAATTATTGTTGGGTTAGTGCTCAACAAAGGGGTTGGTGCTCATGAATAGTTGCTGGGTTGGTACTCAACAAAGGGGTTGGTGCTCCTACAAGTTAGTGCTTGCGAATATTGTTTGGGTTGGTGCTCATTCATATACTTGAGATTGTTCTCTATGTTTTTTCCCACATTAGCTTTCCATGTTATATCTGGTGTCTCTCTCAATCTTGTGTGGTGTTTATTTTTTGAGTTTTATTGCATATCTTGAATGTTTGATTAAGTGGAATTTGGTTAACAATTTTTTTTATAAGATATATGATATACTAATTCAACCCCCCTTCTCTATATATCCCATGATTAATAATTGGTATCAGAGCAGGTTCCTTTTTGAAAAGTTTTACAAATTGAAGGTAGATCGGGAAAGCACAATGGCTAGGTCACAGGAAGGATTTTCTACAAATAAGGCACCTTTGTTTGATGGGATGAATTATGATTTTTGGAGCATGAGAATGAATATTTATTTCATGGCCCTTGGATTCGACATATGGAAAGTAGTGGTGGAGGAATATGAAGAGCCATAGACATCTATAATTACTTTAGTAGAAAAGAATTCAAGTGAATGCAATGCTAAAGCTTTAAATGCTTTTTTATGTGGTTTATGTGAATCTAGATTTGTTAAAGTTATGCAATGTAAATCTGCTCATGAAACTTGGTTAAAACTTGAGAATATTTACAGAGGTGATGGAAACGTTTAGCAAGTTAAGCTTTAGACTTTTAGAAGACAATTTGAAAGTTTGAAGATGGAAGAAGAAGATATAGCAAGTTATCTTTTGCGAGTTGATCAAATCATAAATCAAATTCAAGGTCTTGGAGAAACTTTGGATGAGTCAATAGTGGTGCAAAAGGTTTTAAGATCTCTACCAATGAGATATGATGCAAAGGTTTTAGAAATCAAGGAGATGAAGAATTTAGCCAAGATAAAGATATATGAGCTTCATGGTATACTCATGGCATATGAGATGAAGAATTTAGCCAAGCTAAAGATGGATGAGCTTCATAGTATAAACCCTCAAAGAGAGAAGTGTCTTTTAAGACATCAAAGAAAGAGAAAGATAAAATTCAAGAATAGCTCTAGTGATGATGAAGATGACAATAGAGCACTTTTCATTCACAAGATGAAAAGAGGAATAGATAAATATCAAGGAAAATTACCTTTTAAATGTTTTAATTTTGGAAAGATTAGACATTTTTCAGCTAGATGCCCAGATAAGGGTAATGATGAAGAAGAAGAAAAGCCTACATACAAGAATAATTTCAAAGGCAAATCTAAGAAGGGATTCGAGAAGAAGAGCCTATATTCTAAGGATCCTAGCTCAGTCAAAGATAGTGGAGTCAGAAATTCAGAAGAAGAAGAGGTTCTATTCATGGCCATACATGAAGATGATCAAGAAGAAAAGGAGGAGGAAGCTGAAGTGAATATGGAAGGAGAAATCATTTGTGCTGCAGAAGAGTTAAAATATGTTGAGAAGAAGAATCTAATATTAAAGTGCCAAATCGAGAAAAATGAACAGGAGTCAAAGGAAATGATTGAAGATCTACAAGCACACTTTGAAGAAGCCAAGAAGAATGAAGAAGATCTCATAGCATAGTTGGAAATAGAAAGAAAAGAATGTGAAAGGTATGTTATTGAAATTGCCTCTTTAAAAGAAGATATTAAGAAAGTAGTCAATGATAAAGTAGTTAGTGACTCAATATTTGAGGATAGCACTAACATATTGAATAATATATTGGAAATTCAAAAAGCAAGTTCAGATAAGACAGGGATTGGATTTGAAAAGAAAAAGAGCTATGCTGAAGTTCTTACAAAAGAGGAAACAAAAAGGGGAGAAATGAAGAATATAGAGGACATTTCAAATAGAGAAGGCTAGAAGGAACAAAGCTACAAAAGGCAATCAGGTCAAAGATATATAGACAGGTCTTATTTTTATGGCTATTATTTTTATTGTAATGGATATGGTCACAAGAAATTAAAATGTAGAAAAAGAGCTAACAATTTTAGAAATAAGGAGAAGGAAATTCAAGTAGAGTCAAGCAAAATCCACAACTCTTTTGCTCCTCTATCAAACTTTGATGAAAAGACCATAGTATGCTACAAGTGCAACAACTTTGGACACATAGCTCGGTACTGTAGAAGCATGTTCGATCAATCAGGAAGGATTAGAGTTTTAAAGCTCCATTCATCAAGAAGAAGGATCAGAGTTTAAAAGCTCCATTCATCAGGAAGAAGGTTCAGACATGTTCATGGTAGAAGAAACAACCTAAAGATTCTATGTTGGTGTACACAACTTTGCATGTAAGAAATAAAGATCAGCTATGGCTCATTGATAGTTGATGTTGAAGGCACATGAGTAGAGATAAAAGTAAGTTCATAACTCTAAAGAAGATTAATGGTGGTACAGTGAGATTCAGAGATAAAACCACTGCTAGGATAGCCAGAAAAGGTACTTTGAGTTTGGATTATGGTAGAACTAAGACTAAAAATGTTTTTTATGTAAAAGGTCTTAAGCATAATCTATTGAGTGTTAGTCAAATATGTGATCAAGGATACACATTAAAGTTTCAATCTGAAGGTTGTGAGATTAGAAGAAAAGATTCAAATGAGTTGATTGCATATGCTCAAAAGACAGGGAACAATGTGTATGTATTGTCAGATATCTTCTCAAAGGCATGATCAAAGGACACATTCAAAGATCTACAAGAGGAGTTGGGAGTAATTTCTATTACTTCCTACCATTGATGTTCAACATAAGTTGAGGGGGAGCTAAGTGTTAGCTCAAAGTAGGCCCTTTTCCATTGATGTCAAAGGGGGAGAATAATAGGTACATGTATAGGTGCAAAAATAGGTACAGGGAATAGGTACAAGTTTCAACATTAAGGGGGAGTTACTGTATGTTTTTAGATGATAGTATGTACAGGTGATAGGATATGGTAGTTTTAGGATTGAGGTTTCCATCAATGACAAAGGGGGAGATTGTTGAAAATATTGTCATTGATGTCAAAGGTCTATCATTATTGGTGATAAAGGCCACATTACATTTAATGTTGTTTGTAATAGATTTATCTTGGCTAATGTGGGTTAATATTTATTTAATATTAACGAATATATTTTTGGTTTCATATGAGACAAAAGAAGGGCCCACGGAGAAGTCAAAGAGGAACGGGTTAAAGACAAAATAAGGATGGGATGCATTTTCCCATGAAGAGTCATCTTGGGGAATTTTAAGAGTCACCAAGTGAAGACAAAAGAGGAAGGGCACAATTTCTCATGAAGGGACACTTTGAGGAAAATGAAAAGTCACCAAGATAAGGATAAAAGAGGGAAGGACATTTTTGCTCATGAAGGGTCACCACATGACTTTTCAAAGGCAAGGATATGAAGGGTCACAAAGGGGAAATGCCAAAGGTCATTTGGAAAGCTATAAATAAAGGCTTGAGAAGCTATTTGTAATATGAAAGAGAGAGGTTGATTTGATATTGTAATATCTAGCTTAGAATAGCAATTGTGAGAGATGAATATGATTTGTATTTGTTATATCTAGCTTAGAAGAGCAAAGGTGTGAGAGAGGAAAGAGATGTTATAATGAACTATCATTTGTTGAGATAACAACATTGAGAGATAGTTTTGTGATATACACAAAGGGGTTGGTGCTCCTATGGGTTGGTGCTCATGAATTATTGCTTGGTTGGTGCTCAGTAAAGGGGTTGGTGCTCCTATGGGTTGGTACTCATGAATTGTTGCTGGGTTGGTGCTCAACAAAGGGGTTGGTGCTCCTATGGGTTGGTGCTCACAAATAGTTATTGGGTTAGTGCTTGACAAAGGGGTTGGTGCTCATGTGGGTTAGTCCTCATGAATTTTTGTTGGGTTGGTGCTTGGCAAAGGGGTTGGTGCTCCTGTGGGTTAGTGCTCATGAATAGTTATTAGGTTGGTGCTTAGCAAAGGGGTTTGTGATCCTACAAGTTGGTGCTTGAAAATATTGTTTGGGTTGGTGCTCATTCATATACTTTAGATTGTTCTTCATGGTTTTTCCCACATTGGGTTTCCACGTTATATCTGGTGTGTCTCTCTATCTTGTGTGGTGTTTATTGTTTGAGTTTTATTGCATATCTTGAATGTTTGATTAAGTGGAATTTGGTTAAGGGAAAGTTTTATAAGATATATGATATACTGATTCACCCCCCTCTCACTATATCCTGTGCTTAACATTATATAATTCCTAAAATGATAGTGCTAAGTTGAAGATATTAGTTTCATACATATACAACTCATTATATAGTCATATAGACTCAATGTCAATACTAGAGGCATCTATTGCCTTGAACTTAGTTATCATAAAGCAAGAAGAAGCAAAGGAGTGACTAAAATTAGTTGGGGACTTAATCCCCAAATATCAAGAACATGAGGCCTAAATCATATATATTTTACATGATTTAAAGCTGTCAAGGGTGAAGGATGTCATAGGTAAATTGATCATTAGGATCAATTTTGATAAACTTATTAAAGAAGTGAAGGATGACTTCAAGTGGATTTACAAGGCTTATCACTAGAAGATATAGTCTAAGTTGAGTGTGGCCAAAAAGAAAATTATGGAGGTATAAATTTTCAAGAATAGATTTTAGATGAGCATGAAAGACTCTTTGGTTAAGTTAAAAGGATACATCAAACACCGCTACAAACTTAAATAATATATGATAACATCATGATGTGGTATATAAATTTTATCAAGACAACAAGGAAAAGAAAGATAAAGCTTCTAGAAATACATCGACATATGAAACTTTGACTAATTCCAATATAATTACTACACTATCTAAAGTACATGCATCACTTCACATAATGCAGCCTTGATAAGCTAATATTTTATGCATCTAACATTTTGTGACAACACATATTTTCCTTGTAGTTTGATATTTTTATTATAAAATTGACATTATATTTTGTACACATGCACATGTTGCATGGCTTTGAAAATTTTAACTTATTTAATTGATAACTATAAGATATATCTTATATGGTTTTGAAAATAGCTAGAACTCATGTTCTAACTACCACATGTAAACACTTTGCATGAACTTGGAGGATGAGGTGACCCCTTCCCCAAGCCTATTTAAATAGTTTTATTCTAACTTGGATTTTTTCCAAATAATTTTGAATTTAGGAGCAATATCAATTTTGATCATCAGTGAATGTGTTTGTGTGTTTTCTTTCTAATTTCTATGTAACAAGTTATTACTTTCTTTGGTTGTATGTTTCAATAATCTTTAGTGTGCAATAGATACAAATAGATTATTGATTTTTTTGATTGATGTAATGATATATAAATGTGAAATAGCTATTTAAATATTGGTAAATTACATTAATTAAGGTGATTAAGTTTTTTGATTCATAATTCTAATTATGCGTGAATGCTTTCTTGGATGTATTTTTTTGTGTGTGTGCAAAAGCTACCTCAGATAATTCACTAGCCTAATCCATAATCTCCTAATTAATGGTGTGAAGTATCTTCCATAAAAGGAGTAACCTTTGTTTGAGGCTTGCAAATTTCTTGCATCATTATCTCTTTAGACTTCTTAGCCACATTTGACTATGTGCATGCTATTACTGCTAGCAGTAGGTTAGGTTTTGAGAGAACTCATCCTTTTAGAAACTAACCAAGGGATTAGTTATTGAAAACCATATATTTTTATTTTATACCTTATGCTTCCCTCCCTTTTGAGTTTTTTTTTAAACCTACCCACTTTAGGTTAGAATCTAACCAACCATTCAACTCACATAGAGATTCACTAACTTTTAGGAACCACACCTCCATCTAAAATAATTTGTAAATAACCTATGTGACCAACAAAATATTCCATTAATATGTTGTAATATGATACATACCTATAACTTGTGCCCTAGAGTGGAGTTTACCTCCATTGAGATCCTAAAATGTTAGAGGCTACCTCATTATGTTGTGGTGTGCATAAAAATCACATCAACATGACTATATGATGTTTCAATTTGTGAAGGCTTGGAGGGATATTATTATAAAATTTCATCACTTCCTAATCATATTTAAAAAAATTAATTTCTCAAATCTTTCTACAATATTTTCAACCTTCCAAATAGGCAATTTCCTCTATGAGCTAGGAGACCTGAGTCTTATCTTGGCTAAAAGGGTTTGTTTCACTTCAAGTTTGAGCTTGAGGGATCTCATAGATATATTATATCACCATTAAATAATATTAAAACACTCATATACATCACAACTATTACATACTTCAATACCTTTCAAATAAACACAATCATTAAGAGTGATCAAGCTTGTGTTTTGCCTAGGCTGAGTAGGTAAACTTTAAATGTTCTACTATCCTTAAGTGAGTTATATAGTTTTTGAGGACCTATAATCATCATGAGACTTATTTTTATATGTTTCAAATCCATCTCATGTTCACACAAACCTATATAATCCTTCTAAGCTAACACATACTTAAGAGTGATCAGGCTTGCAATAAAGACTATGTGTGACTAGATTATGACCCCTGTTTGGTATTTTTTATTACTCATTCCTTAGGTATATTTTATATTAAAGGAATTAGGAAACAAAATAATATCATTAATCAAAATTTAACTCTCCTAAATAACTATATCATTCTCCTTAATGCTTGAAAATAGCCCATATCATCTAGTATTGGTTGTAGGTCTCTTTTAGAGAGGACTGAGTGTGATTAGGATTTAGGAGCACATTTCCACTCTTAAAAATTCTCAATGAATGTATATTATCTTTATATTTTTCCAAAAACATTTATCAATTACTTGAAACCCTTATAATCCACCATCATCACTATCTTAAGATCAATCCTTCATTAGGATGTACGTGACTTATCTAGAAGGGTTTGATTATGTTTTAGCCTAAGTTTATTAGGTCCTCAATACCATTTATAAAAAAAATCATGATTATAAAAATATATCTATCATGATATTAATTCCTTAATACCATCTCACTATCTTATAACATTACACCATCATTGTTCAAAGCCAATCCTCACATCTAGTTATATGTGACTATCTACCTATTTGATTGTATATTGTTTAGAATAAACCTTTTCACATAGGTCACTAGTATATTATAGTAAATAATAAATAATAAATAACTCATTATAAATACACTATCAATTCCATAGCATCTTCAACACATCTTCAAACTCTGTGTTCACTATTAACATAGTTCAAACCTTGTAGGTGAATGTCCTACTAGGTTCGACTATGTTTTAGGCCTTTCTCACTACTACATCGTGATCAATTATAGTGTTTAACCCTTATCAATATTTTATTATAAATTAATTAAAAACTCATTAGCTTATTCAAATTATCTTCAAACCCCTATGTTCACTACCCTTCCACACATAGTCCTGTAGGTGATTGTCTAAGGCTAGTTAACTCGTTTAAGAATTTCATTGATATTTAGATGTTTGGAGACCTCATAAATTCATGATATATTAAAATTGGAACAATAAAAATTAATTCATTTCTGAGATAACATTCATTAAACACCATCACCATTGGATTTCTCTTGGATGACTACCTACAAGTTTGTAGGTGACTATTCTGTAAATTTTGTGTTTGAAACCTTAAAAGGTGAAAATATGGATATTAGTTACTAAATATCATTGTTAATTACATTTCATTAAAACACTAAATATTAAACACAACTTTAAGATTCTTTAAATGCATATTCAACCACTCAAATAATCCTACTATGCATGACCACACAAAACACAATCCAAGATAGTGAATGGAGATGTGACCATGTGAAGCTTGTATGGAATATATATCTGATTTTAAAGACATTAATTTATTTATATATTATTATAAGACCATGAAGATTCACTTATATTAACTATATCACCTAGAGATATTAGAAACACAAAAAACTGATAATCATTTGTAGAGAATGCATAAGAGAGACTTTACTTGCCAAAGGACCTTCCATACATGCCACCATGATGAATTAATTTGTGTGAGGCATATAAATACATATTATAAGACAATTAAAATGGTTTCATATATCCATGAGTTCATATTTTTCACTATATTTACATAAAACTTAGCTTGTGTGGTTTTAAGCCTTCGAAAATAGTCTATCTTCTTAGTGATCATTCCTAAAAATAAGGATTCCAGTCTAATTAAAAATTACATAAATTTTAATCCAATAGGGTTACCAAAATTTGAACAAAATATTATCCCCCAACTCTACCCATATGACCTATACCATCTGATTAATATTGGCCTTCACTAGCTTTTGAATGAAGTGATGGAAGAGAGAGATGGTTTTATGCAATTATGGAGATTAAAATTTCTTCCCAAGATTTTTTATGACATATATAATCTCAAAGGACACTCTTCAACTCTTTTAAATTTCAAGAGAATTCAAAAAGTTTTTATAACATATATAACTCCTCAAGATGATGTTAAAATGCAAGATTTTGCTCTTTCTTTGACATGCTAATAGGTGTAGTAGTTATGTACCTACTACAAGATATTTATATGACCATGCCTTATCTATCCATGACATGCCTGAACCACTTATATGACCAAACATGACCTTAAATTAACTTCTCCAAACTAACCTTAAAAAAATATAACAAGGTTATATGAAGACTCTAAGGACCATATAGGGTATGCCAAAACTATATGACAAGACCATGACAATTTCAAATATGGAGGGGGTGACCAGTTTGACTTGGGGTCAAATTTTGTCAATAGTAAAATTGCTACTGTAGTAATCAAAATAACTTATATATAGATATTATTATGTAAAATCACATATAGAGAGAAAATTTATTATGTCAGGTCAAACTCATAAATAGAGATAAGCAATGTTACAAACTATGAGTAGACCATGATAGTAACTATGCAATTAGGTAGGGAAAATCACCTATGAGATGTGACAAAATTTAAATTCAAAGCAAGATCACAAACAATGATTTTAAAACTATAGAAAAATAAGATGTTTAATGTTTTTAAAGAAACTAAATATTCTTAAACGAGATTATATTATATTATTTATAGATATTTATTTTATTTATAGATATTTTCAAGACTTAAATAGGATGAAACTATTTTGTTTTCGAAATTACAAATAAGAGAGTTGTAATTTTGCTTGATGTGATATTTTTAATTTATCCCTGTAAAACATAAATTAGAACCAATATGAAAATATTTATGAATAATAAGTGATGCTTACAAACACAAATAAAAATTATTGTATATTAACAACTATTGTAAAACTAGTATTCATTAAAATCATAATTGAGATGTTAAAACTACTACCCATCAAAATCACAACTATGTGTAAGGGATATTGAATTAGAGAAAAAATTTATGATTTTGATTTGACAAGTTTCTTGCTTTGTTTTTTGAAATGAGATAAGTTAGACAATATACAAAAATTAAAAAAGGCTAGATTTTAGATATTTAACAACCAAATTAAAATCTATTTGAGTTAATTCAAAATTATAAATAACAATGTCAAAATTATATATCATAATCAAAATAATGATTGTTATGTTCAAAATCATAGATAAGATTCCATATCATGGATTAAGATAATTGATTTTGACTAAAAAGATAAAAATGACGAGTTACCCTGATGGCTAGTGGTTAGGTTGGTGGTTTATGTCAAAATTGCAATTATCAAGGTTAAAATCATGACTATCAACTTCAAAAATACCTTTTATAGAGAACATTCATTAATCACTTGGGACATGATAATTTTTGAAAAAAATGAGTACAATTTTTTTTCAAATCATTCTTAAGAGCTTCACAATCACACTTCACACATAATATTAGCACAATGGAGGTTCCCACCATGGTTGCCAAATGTAAGATGGAGATTTTGAGAAATAAGAGTTAGATCATGTAATTAACAAAAATATACTAGAAAAATCTAACCACTATTAAAATTAAGATATAAAAGGATCATAGTGCACAAAAAAGTGAAGCATTCATATCTACATCATAATCTTTTAGCCAAATGCTCTAAATCAAGATCCAATAAAACTAGGATTCCATGTTTAATTAATTTCTTGATTATAGACTCAAATTTTATTGGATAACATGATATTGGCTTGATTGAAGACATGGATTAGTTGATATTTTTATAAGGAGGATTAATGTATTTGATCATAATATTAGCATGGAAGCTCATTAATTTCATAGTTGGTTCAATGGTGGGTGAGCTTAGTTTAAATAGGCAAGGGAGGGAGATTTTCCAATGAATTAAAAAATCATTATAATCTTCTATAGAATAAAAATATATAGATAAAGGAGATAATTTTAATTAATTTAAAATTCCTTAAATTATCTAGATAGACAACTCTTTATAAAAGGATAAGGGTGGTGGAGACTACACACTAGGCATGTAGAAGAGCCTAGGAGACAGGTACACAAGTTTTTAGGAATTTAAAACTCACAAGTGGGCATGGGAATATTTAGTAAGATAATGAGATGTTAATAAGATAATAATTGAGTGTATTAATAATAGGTGGAATATGAAATATGGATATGGGACTTAGATGATTGAATAAGAGGGGGTTAAATGGGCTATGTTGGGTGGAATAGTGATAATAACAATTAATTATTGGATTATTAGATGGAATTAAAGGGGAATAGATGAGGTACATAATTAATAAATGAAATTAATGTCAATTAATAATAATATTAGTGATGTAAAATGAGGTGAGAAATTTTAGGTGCATACAACAAGCAATGGTAAGTCATTTTACATGGTCGATTCCCAAAATTGAATTTGTGGATATATTTATGAACAATCTCAACTCACACTTAGGACATCACTTATTACTCATTTGACCAAGGTAATTTTATTAAATTATTTAAAAGGGCTCTAAGTTAAAATAACATTAATAAATAAAGGTGTAATAAAGATATTTAAACCTGAAAACAATTCCTCCAAACAAACTTAAAAACCTAAGTTATTTGTAAAGAATAAGAAAATTATCAGAAACAATGTAACTGATGTTAAAAAATCCAAAAAATAACAAAGAAACATTAAAACTACACCCAACCCATTAATAACATAACCATTCATGGTGTTCAAGCTTGAAAAGGAAGACTAAAACATAAGTTCATAGAATGGGGTGATAATTACAAAAATGTTTTTTGAAAATTGGCCCATGCTAACATGATCACTTGGACAAAAATCAATCCTTTCAATGAGAAAATTCCTACTCCTAATTTGTATAAATAAGATTAATATTTTAAATACCATTGGATAAAGGGACATTATATTATTAAGTGTATGTACCTCAATCACTATGTCCAAGACCTCATTAATTGAGGGACATACACATTAAAAACCAAACATCCAAAACATATAACAAACAAAAATTGGGGATATACCAAGAACCATTCCCCAACCATGAGCAAGAAAAAGGTAAAAAAACAATAATGACTTGAGACTATTAATGTCAACCAACCTAATCATCCTTTTGAATCTATAGTTAATAGTGTTGATTTTATGCACAATCATGTCAATTCCATTACTTTGTAACCTCAAGAGTGTACCATTACTAAAAGGTGTGTAAAAATTACCATTTTGAGTACATTATCATCTAATTTTAAATATAATTACAACATTAATGATCATCTTGAGAATACCCCTACCAATATTTCCATATTAGACCTTTTAAAGATGTAACATATATAAAGACATTTTGTATAAAGTCTTTCAAGAATCTAGCATCTTAAAATGACATTTATTAGGAAAATTTTCCACTAATATTAAGGTAACATTTTACCATTCTAATGTCTCCCCTTTAGGATATGTTCACAATCTTCCATTGTACATAGAGGTTATTATCTCTAGGCATAAGGTAAAGAGGGTGTTAATAGACAATGGCTTGATGTTAAATATATATAAATTAAGGAAAATAAAACATTTAAGATATTAAAAAATAGCATTGGAAACTAATATTATCATAATAAAGGCATATGATAATAATGAGCATCAATCCATGAGTATAATTTATCTGCCTTTGATGGTGGGTTCTATTATAAAAGAAACACTAGAACATGTGCTTGATATTGATTTAACATATAACCTACTTATTGGATGTCCATGGATACATTAAATAAATTTTATACCCTCCACCCTACACCATTATTTTAAATTTACACATTAAGATATATAAGTAACCATTCAAGGTTCAATTTATTGGAAGGCAAATATAAAAATTCCAATTATTTACCAGTTATTGATGATAACTTCACTCTCATTGAGGAATATCATTCACTTGAAAAATATGTCCATATTAAAACTTTATTTTAAACACCCCATCTTGGTGGTTGAATCAACACGCCAACTACCTCCATTTCCATAGAGAAGCCTTCCACTAGTGAAGTATCTAATAAACCATATGCAGTACAAGCTTCTAATTATCCTTCTACTGAGTAAGCTTCCAATCAAACATTTACTTCCAAATCATCTTCATCTTCCTAATCCCATTTCAAAATCATTGACATAATCATGAATGGATACAAATTATAATATTTTAATTACATAAGCATAATCCATATATTTCCACATACTTATGGAAAACCTCACCATCAAAAAGATTCTCAAGTGGTTATAAGATTTAGGAAAACAAATTTTCTAATAGGTGGTTTAATTTTATATGAATATATCAAATATTCAAATCCCTCTTTATTTACTCTAATAAATTAGCTACTTTCTTCACCAACAATAAATATCCTATCATAAAATCCATTATTTGAAATATTATGAATTATAAAGGTAAAGGCCTTGGTATTCATGAACAAGGGTCCATTGAACCAATACCATTAAAATAAAATTAAGAAAATCATGGCATAAGGTTTAATCAACTCGATGTACATATCACACTTTTCTAAAGTGAATCTTCTAGTGAGTTAGGGTATGGTTCTTCAGATAGTGAAATAGGTTTCATTCTTAGTCGCTTTGAATACCTTGCCCACACTAATATTTTCCATGAGAATATCATTTTTACACTAGAACTCACATATATGTCCTTAATAAAGTGGGACCAACATGAAATAGCTCCACTTGATTATTTACAAAGTGATGATTAAATTTTAGAATTCTTGAAAACACAAGACCACATTCCAACAAGTGATCATAAGAAAGGGTTTTCTATTCAGTTAGATAATTATGCATACTTTATGGAATAATAATCATATAAAAACATCAATTCAAATCTACATACAATAAAAAGGACATAAAGGATAATTCAATATTCCTCCACCACCCCCAAACTATAAATAAAAGTCAACTCTCCTATTTGAGGATACTATTCCTGTAAATATTAGAACAAAAGAAAATCCCTAAATTGTCAAACTTGCAATCTCCCTTACTCAAGAAGAAAGAGAAATAGTTAAACTTTTGATTTGTGAAATTTTTGATGTATTCATATGGTCGTATGTGTATATTTTAGGGCTTAATCCATCACTATTGTTTCATCATATTGTTATACATCTAGATGCCAAACCCATCAAACAAAATCTTTGCAAGATGCATCCCAAGATAGTGCTATTAGTGAAAGAATAGTTGAAGAAGTAATTATAAGTTGGTTTCATATGCACTATTAACTATTTATATTGGATATAAAATATAATAATTATATCAAAAAATTTAAAAGGAATTAGAGTCTATACATATTTTCATGATATCAATAAAGTGTCTCTAAAATATTATTTACCATTTTCCAATATCAACATCATCATAGATTCTACTTCAAGTCAAAAAATTTTGTCTTTAATGGATGGTTTTTCAAGGTATAAACAAATCAAAATTATTACTAAAGACCAGCATAAAATAGTATTCATAATACCATGGGGAACCTTTTGCTACCAATTGATGCATTTTGGTCTAAATAATTTTAGAGATACATACCAAAGGGAAAATTGTTATGCTTCATTGTCTATTTTAGGGGAATTGAATTTTATCTATCCAAAGTTTAAGCCATTGCTAAAATTCTACTACCATCTACCTTGAATTATCTACATAGTTTATATGGTAAAGCATAGTAAATATGATGCTTATATCATAGTTTCCCAAAAAATTCCACCCTTTTAAACACTTGATAAAGAAGGGCATTACTTTATCATGGAATGAATATTTCTAGAAAGCATTTGATCATCTTAAATAATTCTTGGCCAATCCACCTATTTTATAACCATCAATGTTGAACAAGCCATTGTTACTTCACCTATTAATGACTGATAATGCTTTGGGGGAACTTTTGGCACAATATGATGAATAGGGTAAATAACATGTCATTTTATTATTTGAGTCAAACATTCGTCATGTATGAGCATAATTATATGCCAATCAAAAGAACTTGTCTACCTATGGTTTTCATAACATAAAAATTATGTCACTACATGTTGAATAACAAGACCATTATAATTTACAAAGTAGATCAACTCAAGTATATACTTTCTAAAATAGATTTATAGTATGACATGACAAAGTGGATCATGATTTGGATAAAATTTGAGATTGAATATGTAAATCAAAAAACCATTAAGGGATAAGTACTTATAGATTATCTTGTATAAGCTCCTCTTCATGATACTAAACCTCTTGTCTTTTTATTTATAGATGAGGCTATTGTGACCATAATAAAATAAGAAACACCTCTTATATCAAAATAGTGTAAAAGGTATCTTCATGATTCTTTCATAGCACATGGATTAGGTACCAACATATTATTATCACACAATAAGGAGATTTTATACCTAAGTATTTTCACATTGGTTTTCCCTATATTAATAACATGGTAAACTAAAAATATGTCATCATAGGACTTTTTAACATAGTATAATGGAATATTTAACATATATTAGTTCACAATGATTAACAACTTATCATCAATCAGGTTAAAAACCAATACAAGTTAAAGGATAACAAGTTGGTTTTGATGTAGGTCTTATAGACATCCTCATATTTAATTAGGTAGCCTCTAATATTTTAAGATATCAATGGAGGTAAAATCCACTCTAGGACATGAGTTGTAGGTATGGATTAAACAACCTTATGATGAAATAATAGTTCGAGCATGTAGGTTGTTAATTAGGTGTGTTTTTAGTGTAATGAATCTTAATAAAGAAATAAAAACCTAAGTGAGTTATATGGATGTAATATCTTCTATAGTGTGTAGGTTTCAATCAAAGAAACTTCAAAAGGAAGGAATGGTAGAGTAGAAAAGATGGTTCTATGGTCTCAAGGGATCACTTCCTAGTCTAGTTACTTTTTGCATAAATGTTCTTAGAACTATTGTTTTCTATTTGTATATGTTTCATACTTACATACAAACATAGTTAGGGAGTCTGGGAGAAATGGTATAAGAAAGATAATGGTCTCAATTGAAGGTTACTCCTTTTATAGTAGATATTTCACACCCTTATTTATGAGGTTATAACTCAATTAGAAAGGTATCTAGGGAAGATTTGACACACACCTAGAAGACTATACCAAAGCGAAAACACTCCTATACACTTTAAATGATTAAGACAATTAAAAAATTATTTAAAATTAATGATATTTTTTAACTTTTCAATAACTTTTACACATCTAGAATTAGAATACATAAATAAAAACAAAAGGATTTTTTTTAGATTTTTCACAATTAAAATTATTGAATTAAAACAACCGAGAAGATGAAAACTTAATTACACAAATATGGAAGGAAAGTATGTCTACATAGTTACATGACAATCAAAATGATATCTTCCTATATTGATAAAAATTATGAACTTTTGGAATGTGTGATTATGATTTAATAGTTTTGGAAATATTGGTATATTATTCCTAATTCAGTTAAAGGGTTTGAGTAGTAAAATAAATAAATAAATATATAATAATTAAGCTACTAATTTATATAAAGTTAATTACAATTTTAAACTTTCCAAAAATAGTAATAAGGGATATAAAATAAGACTTAGCTAGAAACTGACTCAGATGGCTAAGACAAAGTCTAAAATTTACTATGCAAGACTGGGACACTATCATAAATTAGGATCTAGACTTCATTTCATGATTGGATAAGAGCACTGAAATAGGACACTAGTGGTACTGATGTTGTAGTCTACTTTTACCACTATTTTCCAAGAGACATGCACTTTTTAGGTTTTGATCATTGTGTCTATGTGACCCTGTTTATGAAGTTTCAATTGTTGAATGTCCATGAAACTCCATATAGAGTATATTTTGTATTCAAACCCTAGAATCCTTTTTAATTTAACCAAACTTGAGAAAGAGGGGAAGTTAGTGTGTAAAATATGCACTGAACGTGTATCCACACCCCTTATATGGGCACACTACCTACATACCAATACTCTAAAGAGGGATCAAACCATATGTAGTTCTTCCACTTTATGTGATTTGTGTAATAATATGTATAAAGATGAAAACTTCTAAACTAGGTGTGCTTGAGGTGGCTAAGGATTGGTGTAAGGATTTGGATAAGCTTATAAGTGTCTTGGCTAGATGTATGCAGAGAATAGGGAAGATTGCCTAAGTAGTCTTCCTTGTATTTTTTCTTTCTTAGTGATAATTTTCAACCCTTTAAAAATTATCTTTGAATGGTATTTTATAAGGATATATTGGTCAAAGTTTTAATGTATTCATGTTACATTGATAAAGAGGATAAAAACTAGAAGAAATTGACTATTTGGGCTAAAAATGCATTTGGATAAAGCACTAAAAGTAGACACTAGTGGCATTGGCACTTTAGTCCAAGTTGGGTTCTATTTTCCTTAGTTGAAAATACCTATGGGGATGGATTTTTTATGGATAAATTAATCTATCTAAGTTGGGATTAGGTTTGGAAGGCTAAAAATGATTGGGAATAAGTGAAAATAAATATATGAGGGTCAAGAGAGTAACCAAGAGGGACCTATGGGTTGGATGTCATTATCCACACTCAAGTTACCAATTTTCACATTCTATATGATTAAATTTTCCCCCTTTCTTCTAGTAATGTAGCAAAGTGAAGTACTAGGATAAAGGAAAATAGAAATCATACCTAAACTTGCCTACAAGGGTGAAGCTCATGAAGTTGTGTGATGTTATGTGTGTGTAGAGAGAGCATGTTGTGAAGTGTGAATTTATAAGAGAAAAAAATATTATATTAGTTCTTACTAGATAAAATATATCTAAAATAATAATGTACAAATTTGGGTAATAAAGAGAGGAAGAAAAAGGAATGAATACACCTTACTAGGTATGCAAACCAATACAAAACCTATTATGATGTTGAGTGATGCTCAATGTGTGTTGTACCAAGAGTAATATCATGAATGGAGATGAGTGCTCAATTCCCCAAAGGTGGCTCAAAAATGCAAATTTTGGCCCTTTGGCTCCATCATCCCCCATTAAGTGAAGCTAGTTGGTCATAAATGTGTTGATTAATGTTTAGACTATGTGCCCAATCTCTCTGAATAAGTGGCTAAAGAATACAAATGCTAGTTAGTCCTTTGGATTCATTATTTCCCCATGAAGTGAAGCTATGAAATAATACTAGTATGAAATGTGTGTTATATGATATAGATCCTGAAGCCCATAAATGTACTATGATATAACAATGTTGGCATGGATAGATGAATGTATTCTGGAAACTAGGACACTCTTGGCCACTCTAAAAGGTGGATTTTAGGCTTGTATGAAAGCCACTTCAAAACTAGTGCACTAGGATTTATATGAAATCCACTCTAAAAATATTAATTTTAGTCTTGTATTAAAGAGACTCTAAAATTATGCCAATCACCTACAGATGGAATAAGGCACACAATTACTAAGAATATCTAGGTAATACTAAACTCAAAAAGAAAAGAAAAGAAATGTGCCATGCACATTGACCCTAATTACTGGTTTCTAGAACATGGATTCTAATATGAAAGTTATACCAAATTCCATATATAAAATTGGAAGTGAGAGACATCATGCCATTCATGATTCTCCCTATATCTAAATTCTTTGAGTAAAAGTGTAGTAAAAATTGATGATTCTAAATTGGTCTAGATGTGCAAAAATATAGCTAAACCTAATTTGTTTGGATAGGATCACTAAAAATAGACACTAGAGGGCTTATCACTATAGTCCAATCTTGGTACTATTATCCTAGGATAAATCTAATGACTCTTCTAACAACTTCACTATCTACCTGGTTTGATCTATTTGGTTTGATGTTTGTTTCTTATTTTAGGTGTTATGAAAGCTAAATTTTCAATTATTAGAAGCTCTAATCTTCCTGACAAAACCCTTATTTATTTCCCCTATTTTGAGGGTAGGAATTAATACCCTATAATGACTTCCCTTATAAAAAATATCCCTACAAGTGTGTTATGTTGTAAATATACATGTTGTAGCAATGGTAATCAATAAGATATCTCAAGATATAACATGGTTTGTAATGAGAGACTTTTAGGTCAACAAGGGTATGCCTAGATAGATATAACAATTTAATATCATGTCTAATGTAATAAATTGGAAATATAAGTTTAGTTATTTATTATTTGTTATTTGTTAAGGATGGATGGAACATGATGTCCATCATGGCATCCAAGAAAGTAAGATAATGCATGATGTAGATCATGGCATTACAAAAAAATGAGAAGTAAATAACCAACAAGCACGTAAGGAAAGAATAAATAAGCATACGAGGGTGTCCAAGGGGCCAAGATTAAAAGTTACATGGGCACATGTCACTCAAAATGGAAGGCAAGCATACAAGGTATGTTCAAATGCCACATACAATTGAAACAAGCAAGGTTGGTGTGAAAGCCATAATCATATAGAAGAGTACAGGTAAAGGACATTGGAAAATGTCCTAAGGCACACATAATACATAAAAGAAAAGGACATTGGAAAATTTACTAAGGCACATACAAGAGAAAAAAAAATATGAGAAATGTAAATAATCTAACTATGCTAAGAAAGAAAGTAAAGCGTGTAATAACTAGAAATACCATCGCATCTAATTAATCAAAGCAAGAAGTGAATGTATGAAAGACATGTTAGTATAATACTAGGCATATGTTAATAAATACATAAATGTTATATATTAAAGAGTGTCAATAAATTAATCTATGTAATCTAGTAAATAATGTACACCAATATGATAACTAGAGTGTGTGGTGTAGGAATGACATAACCTAGATGGTGTAATCATGTAGAAGATGCCCCTAGTGGGTAAATATATCGATGTATATCTCAAATATAAAATTATGATGCCTCTTCAATGGATAGAGTAAATAAATAAAGGATCTTGATGTAACTTTACACACTCAAAAAAGATCAAGTGAAGCATGGTAATGTAGATAAATCAACAAAAAATAGCACAAAATAGTAAATGTAAGTCTAACATGGTAGTATAAATGTAAATCATGGGTGATTCATATAATTAAAATGTTTTTGGTTTTTTTGGATTATTTTCATGTTTTTATATTTTGAAATGTTTGAATATTTTTGAATTTTTGATATATTTGAATGTTTTTGAATTTTTGAGAATTGAGCTATGTATAATCAATCACAAGAAGACAATGTACAATAAATTATAAGGAAACTATGTACAAGTAATGCTGAGAAGAGATGATACTAACTAATGAATCTCATGGGAGACTCCTTATCATGGTGTCTTCTATCAAAGAGAGGAATTATGCATGATCATGAAACATGATGGAAATGTTGAGACTATGGATCTAAAAATTGTATATGTTTTAAATTCTCTAAAATATCTAAAGTAAAAATAAACTATGGGGTCCTCCTATATCTATAAAAAATGGATGCAATTATAGGGATCTTAGGGACCCATCTAGTGGTAGGAGAACCTCTCTAAACATTTTCTCTATGTGTAGATGTATGAGATCTCACTGATATTGCCCTGAGTGTGAACACTATAGTTAGAAGCTATCTAGAATCCTGAAGTTGTGGAAGTGTATGAACTCTTTATGATAGTGATGGATGCCTAAATTATCTTTGAATCAGAACTAGAAGAGGAGCTATAACTAGTGGCAAAACTAAAAATGGTGACTATGAAATAGTAGATGGCTCTAAAGTGGGGAGTGGTAAATCATATGGAACTCCACAAACTATAACAACCTGATTAGCATGAATGAATTTCATGAATTAGTGAACTGTAAAAGTTAATACTCAAAGTTTTTGAATCCATGGTTAACTAAGTAGCATATCAAAAACACTTGTACTAGGAACAATAGTTAATGGTGTGGTCACATGTATTAGACCAACCTATAGGGGAAGTACAATCTCACCAAATTAACTCTATATATGCCCACTAAATCCATTGATAATTATGTTTTTTGGGTTAATATCCTACTTTGAATATCTCAAATGCTATAATAATGTCATAGTGCACATGTTCACACTAGATCCATTGTTTAAGAGAAAAATATGAATAGGATGATTATGAATGTAAGATATGATAAATATTGCATGATAATTTAAATCATCCTCAACTACTTCCTACTATAAAATGGAGATGGAAGGTCTAGCTGGAACTCTGGAATTGTATAAACCAATCATGTTACTCAAAGGATGTGACTCAACTAAAGGTGCCCTATATATATCTGGTGGTAGATATGCATGATATGCATGGTGAACCCTTTATGTTTCCCCTATATCTTATTTATAATGTTGTGTAAAGGGATCTAAGAATATTTTCAAAGCTTTATCTTATGTTTGCTTTGCTTAAGGAGATTCAACTAAAGTGAAAAGATCAATATGATTTTCATCTATCAAATCCTATATCTTGTGTTTAAAAATAATGTATCTATTTGTTATATGGCCTAGTGCCCTATGAAACTCACAAAATGTATGATAATCATATCCCCATGGAAGAGGCTTTATTGGGTCAACTTTTTGAATAGGAGGGAGAGATATGATATCACATTCCAATAGTTGTAAAACTCTAGTTGGAGAAACTATTAGATTGGTAAAGGTTTTCCTAGGAGGTGTAGATAAAACCACATGTTGAGGGGGCTTAAATGCCACATTAACTATTACTTGATTTTGACTCTTGCTATCATTAACCTTAACTTTGTATGGTACTTTATTGTTACTCTTGTTTGTTATTTCTAAGATAATTGTGTACTTGAGTTTTCCCATTGAAATTAGTTTGAATTCTATTTCCTTTAGTGTGTGACACAATTTAGAGAAGGAAGAGAATATTTTGAACATAATTAATTCATGTAAAGTTGGTAAGAGACTCAATTTTAAGAGATCTTTTAAGTCTTGATCAGCCATGGGGCTAGTCATCTTAGCCAAGATAGTTTTATATCAAAGAACATAATCTGTGAGATGACCATTTGACCTTTATTTTAGTTGTACAACTTGGGCACATGAAATATTATCACCAATGTTGATTTTAAAATGAGCTAAGAACATTTTAACTAAATAATTGAATGCATTGATCAGCTAATTTGGTAGAATATAGAACCATTGTAAAGCATAATCCTTTAGGCTCCATGGAAATAACTTGGTTAGTAGCTAATCATTTGGCACACAATCCAAACATGCTACATGAAAGGCTCTCAAATGTGTCTCTAGATCACCCTTTCCATCATATAGATTGAGCTTGGGTTGAAAAAAACTTGGTGACAAGAGTGTTGAAGCAATATGATGTGCCAAAGTTGTATGTAGCAAATCAAAAAACTATAAAGCCTATGTAGGTCTAGAGGCACCTTGCTCAAAATGTAGAACCTTGGATTGAAGATATCTCATCTCTTGCACAAGGGCTTACAAATCAAGAGAAAAATATGTACTAGTTATATCTGGTGGCATAGAGGAAGGTTGGGATGCTATAGGGGGTTGTTGAGAAATGGTTTCCCCCATAGTGTCATTTACAACTGTCTATTGTATGGTTTGAGAAGATTGACCATTTTTCACTCTTTGTTGTTCTTCTTGTAGTATTTTAATCATTTCATCTTACATGTTAGGGTTTTTAGTTAAGATTTCTTGAAGTTAATTTTTATTAGTTTTATCAAAATTAGTGTATTGAGCCATTATTAAGGTAGGAACATAATTTGAAATTTGATTGAATTTTTTACAATAATTTTTAATAGGCAAAGTGCTAGAGAAGGAAAGTACTAATAATAAGAAATGTAAATTAATAAAAAGAATGAACTAAAAATTACATAAAAAGGATACAAATCTCATAAACATGTAAGGTGATACCTCAAAAAGCAATGGGATCTAGTATATGCAACTAGGGTTTGAAAGATGATTATTATGAAAATTACTATGAAAATTTGAAATTTAAAGTGATTTTTTGAGTGAATTATGCAAGTAAGAAATTAGGAATTTATTGGAAAATTAGTGATTTAAAGAGACCTATTAGATGCAACTAGGGTTTTGAAAAATAAATATTTTTGAATATTACTATTGAATTTTGAAATTTAAGGTGAATTTCTGATTTTAATATGCTAGTAAAATATCAAAAAATTATTGTAAAATTATTGGGAAAATACTAAGACCTAATATGGGCAACTAGGGTTTGAAAGAAAATTATTTAAAAATTACAACAAAATTTTAAAATTTAATGCTAATTTATGATTTTATTATGTAGGTAAATAATTTATAAAAAAAAGGAAAAATTAGTAGGAAATTTACCCTAGGTTTTATAGGGTTTTTATGCACAAATGAAGTAAATCAGGTTTACCAAATGATTTAATAGTTTTGGGAATATTGGTGTATTATTGCTAATTTAATTAAAGGGTTTGATTAGTAAAATTAGTAAATAAATATGAAATAATTAAGCTACTAATTTGTATAAATTTGATTACAATTTTAACCTTTCAAAAAATAGTAATAAAGGATAGAAAATAAGACTTAGCTAGAAACTGATGGAGATGGCTAAGATAGAGTCTAAAATTCACTGTGAAGGACTAGGACACTATCAAAAATCATGATCTAGCCTTCATTTTATGATTGGATAAGAGTGTTGAAATAAGACACTAGTGGCACTAGTATTGTAGTCCACTTCTACTACTATTGTCTAGGAGACCTAAGCTTTTTAGGTTTTATTCACTATGTCTATGTGACCCTGCTTGTGAAGTTTCAACTATCAGATGTCTATAGAACTCCCTATAGGGAAATATTTTTCTTAAAACCATAGATTCCTTTATAATTTTACCAAATTTAATAAATAATGAGTTTTAGTATGTGTAATATGCACTAAACATGTATCTACACCCCTTATGTGAGCATGTTGCCTACATATCAATACCCCAAAGAGGGATCAAGCCATATGTAGTTATCCCACTAGAAGTGCTTTGTAAAATAGTGTGTATGAAGATGAAAAATGCTAAATTGGGTGTGCTTGATGTGGTTAGGGATTAGTGTAAGGATTTGGATAAGCTTGTAAGTGTATTGGCTAGTTTTATGTAGAGAATAGGGAAGATTTCTTGAGTAGTCTTGTATTATTTCTTAATTAGTGATAATTTCCAGCCATTTAAAAATAATATTTGAATGGGATTTTATAGGGATTTATTAGTCAAGTGTAAAATGTATTTATGTTAGGCTAAAAATAATGAGGATAAGAACCAAAAAGAACTGATTGTTGGAGCTAAAAATGTACTTGGATAAGAGCACCAAAAGTAGACACTAGTGGAATCAACAATATAGTCCAAGATGGGTGCTATTTTCCTTAGTTGAAAGGACCTATATGGATGGATTTGTCATGGAAAGAGTAATCTAGTTGAGTTTTGATTAGGTTTAGAAGGCTATAGATGATTGGGAATCAGTGAAAAGAATCCTATGAGGGTCATGAGAGTAAGTAAGGGGGACCTATGGTTTTGGTGTCATCAACCACACTCAAGTTACCAATTTTTACGTTCTATATGATTAAAAATTACATGAATATATAGACTTGGGAAGGGGTCATCTCATCCTCTAAGTTCATTTAAACTCAATTACCCTAGGTAATTAGAACTTTAGTTCTAATTTTAATGTCAAAATTGCATGTGTGCATTCTTACAATTAGTTACGATTATGTCAAAATTAAGTTTTAGATTAGAGGTTAAAGCAGGTTTTGAAGGGGCCCCAAAACCCTTTAACAAAGAACAAAAAAGACCAAACTAAGTCCACAGGCATCGCCTTAAAACACTACATAGAAGTAGTTAAAAACAGAAAAAGAATGGTCCTGAAACCATTGAGATACAGCCAAACAGGACCCAAAGAACAAAAGTCTGAAAGAACAACTAACTAAAAACTAGCAAAATAAAACCAGAGATCAGTACCAGTTTCTTAACCGAAAAATGGCTAGATTACTCATCCAGTTCCAGGATCAACTTCATGGCTTCTTTTTCTTTCAAAGCAATTTCCCGGGTGGCAGCCTCCAGCAAGTCTCCTTTTTGTGTGTCTTTCTTTCTGGAACTTTGCCTTGTCCTATTGCAGGGGCCCTCTATTACTTTCATCTCCTCATTGGCATGTTTCCCAATACTGATAGCAGCTGCACAAAAGTTGGATGTTACTTCATCCATTTTCTTTCTATTTTCCTTTATAAGCTCCCGGAGGTTGTTTTCATAAACTTTAAGCTTCACAGGGATCTGGCTTAACTGATTCTCCATGTCATTTACTTTGTTCCAGGCAGCTTTCATTGATTCTTCCAATGTTTCCACTTTTTTCTTTAGATCAATGATCTCCCTACACAGCCAGGCATCTAATTGGGAAGAACACTCAGCTTTACTGTTAACCCAAATCAAAGGGGTGTGTTGTTCTTCATTCTGTTTCTTCCCTTTCCAGTCCTCAGCCTTTTCATTTGGGCTATTTCTAGCTTCTTCAAAGAAGTTTTCTTGGCTCTTTAATTCCCTCTCATTGAATCCTTCTTCAATTTATATCTCCATGTTTTGGATATTTTCCTGGACTGGGATTTCTTTTTCATTCTTTGACATTGGATCCTCACCAGAATCTTCCTGGACAGTGTCATCCTCCTCATCTTTCTGGTCTTCCTCCTTCTCTTCTATTCTGGAAATAGAGTCCTCCTCAGTATTGACTTTATCTTTTTCCATATCCTCAGGTCCTTCTTCGTCATTACTAGAGTTGGTTTCCCAGCTCTCTGTTCCATCTTCTTCCACCCATTTTTCCTCCACGAGTTCACCAATTCTCTCCCAGCCCCTATCTCCTACTGTATTCTGTGTATTGGGATTAGGGGTCTTAATTTTTCCTCTTCTGCTTTCATTTTCATCCTTTTTATTTCCTATCAACTTGTTTTTCCACTATTTGGGGTTCTTTACCAATGCCCTATTCTTGCAAAAGCCTTCAATGAGCAGAATAAGGCCTTCGTGAAGAATAGGGCGCAAGTCTTTCTTCTTATGAGCATAAAGGCTTTGAATCAGGGAGTAGCGAAGGTAGAAAGGAAAAGATATTCTTACCTTATGCCTGAAGTGGTTGAGGAAGATGAAGTGGAACTTATGCACTCGTTTACTTCTACCATCCAGGATGAAATATTCCCTGATACAGCTTAGGACGTCCCTCCAAATCCCTTTTATCTGGTCCAAATCATAAAAATACCCATTTTTTACTATTTTCTACTCCTCCTCATCCATTTTGGGGAATTTACAGAATGCTTCGTTCGATATGCTGGTTTGCTTTGAAAATTTGATTCCTTCCATAGACAACCCTGTAACCTCGACAAGAAAATCCTCAGTTAAATTGACAGTAACGCCATGCAGGGTGACCCTGTCGTCAGACCACTTTTTAAAGAAGGCCGTTGTGATGTGCGGCTTAGAACTGTGAAGCCTTTCCATGAAGTTCATGACATTTTCTTTCTGCAAGATTCTCCATACTTGGTGTTTCTCTCTCCAAGCTGCACAACTCCTGGGTTCCTGTTTACGGGGTTCACCCTTTCTTTCACGCGCCATGCTATCAAAATGATTTGGACATCAAAATTGTTTATGGCATTTCAGGGTCCGCTTCTCCCTCTTAAGGGCCTTGCTTTTTGATAATTGGGTTTCTTTCCCCGTACTGCCACTCCTCCTTCTCATTAAGATTTTGATATGCTCCAATCCTTCCTTCATTCGCATGTGTGGCATCCAGAAGAATGATCGCCTTGAAGTCCACGTTCCTTTCTAAGGTTTCATCCCACCTCACTTTTTGCCCCTCCCAGACGGCACAATTTGCAAGCCAATCTGCGACACCATTGGCTTCACGGTAGGTATGGGTGATTTTTACTTCTTTGAATTTCTTCAAAAGAATTTTCATCTCTTTAACCTTGTCCTCTATGGTCCAAGACACTGAATTCTTGTTATTAAGGATATTAATAACATTCAATGAATCCCCTTCGAGCCACAATTTAGAATATCCTGAATCCACAGCTAATTTAAGGGTCTGAAGAGCAGTTGTAGCTTCAGCAATATGGCAGTTTGATATACCTATGGGAATTGCAATAGCATCAATAACCATTCCCACATGGTTTCTCAGAACACCACCGCAACCAGCCTTACCCGAGTTCCCTTTTGCTACACTGTCAAAATTACCTTTAATCCATTCTTGAGGCGGACTAATCCAATTCACATCTGATCTGGGGTTATCATGTTTATCGAGAGTAATGTCCTTCCTTAGGGGATTATCCACATTTAGATTAGAGCTTGGATTTTTTTGAGAAGAAAAATTTTCCTTTAGAGCTCTAATGATGTTCTGGCCAACCACCCATCTAGGGAGCTCTTTGTTTCTGAATATTCAGTTATTTCTTTCCTTCCATATTCCCCACCAGATATGGGGAAGAGTAATTTTCCATAAAAAGATAACTTCAGGATTATTTGAAGGGCAATACCAGCTTTTAAGAGAAATTAAGTTAGCTTGTATAATGTATTACAATATATACATGATTACAAAAAATTCAATAAAATGTTTACATTTTTATATAAAGTGTAATAAAAATATAATTACAAAGATTAGTCCTATATGTATGACTACATATAAAATTAACCTTAAACTAAGTCTTTCTCAGTGACTAAATGGCACTCCTTGTTGTAGTAGGAAATAAAGTGATAGCTTGAGTTGAACTAGAAGTTGAACCATTGGCCTTATTCTTAGCTTCCAAATCTTAAAAACACTTGTGCTTGACATTGTGTTGATACCTAATGATGTCCACGTTCAACAACGAGGGTTTGTGTACCTTGTTTACTTATTCCATTAGTTTTGAATGTTCATTTTTTTTACTCCTAAAGTTGATCTTGAATATTTACACTTTAGTGAATTTTTTCCATGAAAAATTCAAGTATTCTTCAATCTCTTCCAATGTCAATCCCTATAGGTTCTATTTGAAGTTGGTGGAGCCCTTTTAAAGAATCTAGTCAAAATTAGCTCTACTTATTAACCTACCCATAAAATCCCTTACTTGTGAGAGATTCAATTCCTATAGAATCTAAAAAATGAGGCTCTCATTATTTTTATACTTGGGAATTATTTCCTTAGCTACTATAATCCACTTTCTTATTTCTTGTGTCCTAATGACCACTAGGTTGAGAGCATTTGAAGCCTCCAATGGTGTCATAAAATTGAGGTGACCATACACTTTATTTGTTGTATAAAGAATGAGGAGATTCAATTTATTTTCATATTTTTTTAAATAATTAAATAATTTGGTAGATTTAATTATTTGAGGAGTTAATTCAACTGTCATTATAGTAATGGCCTCCAAAATATTATATAGTATTGATGATGCACCCTACACATTTGTTTTGATCTGTATGGGAACATGTACTATTATTTAACGTTATCTAAATTGTTATAAATCATAATCAAGATCCTTCTTGGAGATTTTTATTCCCTCACAAAACATGACCAAAGCATCCTTATGAATCTCAACTAGGATTTGAAATCCTCAATGTAGGAGGACTACCCTAATTTCCTGTTCATTCTCTTATACAAGGTAAATACTTCTTATCTTTCTTCCAAAATGATCCCCCTTATAACCTCATATTCAATTTACATTTTATTCACCTTTTAGACAATCCTTGTATATTATTTTTAAATATGGAGCTTACTATATGCAACTTTATGATTTTAGGATTTAGCTGTTGAAAAAATTATGCTTAAAAATTAGTTTCCCATTGATGGATGAATAATTGGGTTGTATTTATTAGTTGAGTATCCAAAGATATAGTATCAACTAATATATCTCTTGATTGATACTTCAAGGCCTCTTCAAGTAATGAATTATGAAGGGAAGGCTAGATTATTTTAGACTAGTCCACACCACCATATTGAGGTAATGGGTGGATTGTAAACACTTATTTGTTCTTTCCAACCTTCTTCAATGTTATTACAGTTGTGTCTTGAGAATAAATAGAGGGATGCAATAGAATACATAAATGAGTAGATGATACACACATTTATGGGATTGATAATGCTCCCCTTGATTTATTAGATGCCTTTTTTGTCTTTAGGGGTGTTGGGGTAGTGGTGGAAGTAACCACAATGGAAATAGGAGGAATGAGCATATAAGACAAAATTGGAGTAGGAATTACTAGGGAAGTAAAGATAACATGGGTAGAGGAAGAATCCTATACCTTTGGAACAATCATATATAGTTATAAAATAGGCTTAAAGTAAACAACCTCTACTTTAGGTACCATGATGGAAGGGGAAACATTAGGATTAAGAGAAACATACACAAATAAACCAACATACAAAGGGGGAACAAAAGACACTATGGGAATGGTGGAAATTTAAGGAGAAACACCCTCACTTTATTTTTATCCATGTAGTGGTAATTTTTACTAGGTGACTTGAAGGATAAAAACTTTAACTCTTTGTAGATCCTCTTCCTCATCTATAAATTCACATCTAGCTACTATTATCTACTAAACTTGTACCCTTGTGAAGGTAGTTCAAGCCTTCATAGTCTGAGATAATATGGAGACAATCCTATGATATGAGTGGCATAATATATGGATTTAATATATATATATATATATATATATATTAAGGGTGATCTCCACTTGATGTATCAGTTAGAATATTTAATATACACTACCGGCTTGCTAGGGAAAGGGGAAGAAGATAAACTGAAATGATACCTATATAACTGAGGTGATACACCAAAATATGTCCTTAACATTTATAATATACACTAATAAGGCTAAAGAAAGACATGGATATGATTTCAATTCTCAAATTAAGGTCTATAAACATCAATATTTCACATAGAGTTTTATCTTGATGCATGATCTAAGGCAACTGATCAATAGGTCTCTCAAAGACACTAAAGAAAGACTTCACTTTCCATACATACAAGATGATTAAAACATACTATGAAACTTGTAAGGATGAACTAACACATAAAAATAGGCAAAAATGAGAGGACATAATGAAAGTAAGCATGAACTATCACTTTCATTCATCAACTAACAATGAACATACACTAGTCACAAGTCCTAGGGAAGCATGAATTTAGTATTATTCATTCAAAAGAGGAAAGTAAAAGTGTCTTTATGAGAATGGAATTAACACAAATTGGGTTAACTATTATTTTCAAATGCTAAAAATAATATTATATATAAAAAATATGAAAAAGGAGAGAGACAAAATGATGAGTCGTCAATTCATTATTTAATAATGTCAATCCAGGGTTGGTGTCCAAGGCTGTATGAAATAGAAGAAAGAGATCTCTAGCAGTCAGTCTCTTCTACCACACTCCATACTTGAAAGAATTGAAAAAAATACTTGAAAAAAAATAAATCACACTTCCAAGAGAGTAAATCACACCACACTTTACAAAAATTAAATCTCACTTGCAAAAAGTAAATCACACTTGTAGGAAAGTAAATCACACTTGCAGGAAAGTAAATTGTTGAATTGAAAATAAATAATAAACATAGAAAACACATGTAGGTTCACAATAAACTTTAAAAAAATTAAATTTTTATATGAAAAATAAATAATAACAATTTAAAAGCATAATTACATAATAAATAAATAAATACAAATACATTTATCCATCTTCCTTGGAATGAGTGGCCAACTCATTCCTCAAAAGAGGATTTTAATCATAACACTGGATCTATATTAAAAAGATTCAAAATGTATTATTGATAAACATGATTGATTACAATATTATGGGAGGTTTCATTTATAATATCATGATTATAACCAACTATTTATTCAAGAATAACAATCCTAAATGCTCTCCACTAAATATGGAGAGAAACATAACAACTTAGATATTCTAGCTTATCTCAATCTTCCACAAAATATGGAGAGAGATGTTATTATCTATTTACAACATAAGATCAATCTTCATGAAATATGAAGAGAATTATTTATGGAATAAATTTATATAAATCTAAATTTAGACACAATCCTAAACTAGCCCATAGATAGACCTACACAATTCATAGATATGCTTGCACAATCCATAGATATACCTATACGTCTATAGATTTTAAAACCTATAAAGTCCATATATTTTAGAACCTATAAAATCCATATATTTCAAAACCTATATATTCCATATATTTTATAACCTATAGAGTCCATATATTTCAAACCTATAGATTTTATAGATTTCAGAACCTACAGAGTCTATAGATCTTAGACCAACATAGTCTGTAGATTTTAGAACCTACAGAGTCCATAGATTTTATTCAAGTTACATTCTTAAAATTATTGATGAATATGATGGATCTCTTGATGTTTAATGCTTTGAATTATTCTTCAATAAATTAACTACATAGATGGTGAACTATTGGCTGAATCCATAGATATGAACTGAGTCCATAACAAATCTAGGTGAGTCTATAGCTAGACTAGGTGAGTCATAACTATGTCTAGAGTTATTATAGCTTATTTAAAAGATGATATTTTATTGAGTCTTCATGATAAATTATAATATAGATTATTATAGGTTGCATATACATGCATTAATAGCTTTTTTCAATGATTTAGTAATAATAATTAACAAACAAGAAGACAATGATTTATAAATTAATAACCAAGATATAGTTCTTTATTTCATTCTAAATAAATCATAAGTTTATAAAATACACTTTGATCCAATGTTTATGAAATAAAAAAGGATGTTATGTCATGGATATAATGAGCCATTTTATGGTCTCATCATCTCTCCCACACCTAACCTCATGCATGTCCTCATGCATGCCATTGTTTTATCAGAAAATTCTTTAAGATAGAAATGCATGAGTTAGATGTTCTCATTTTATAATAGGCTTTCCAAATTTGACTTTGCATAAGTAAGATGATTTTTATCTTGAATAATTCTCTTGGATTTCATAGGCAAAAATTTTCAATGAAAGTGGTAAATAAAATACATTTGTCAATGATAGATTCTCATGTGGAAATTTTCCTTCAATCCTTAATTTATCTTTGACATAGGTTCTTGTGTGGAATTCTCATGCTATTTTTTTTTATGTGAGGTGAGATTAGGTTCTTGTGTTGATAATTTTTTGATGTGACTATATAATTCTATTTTTAACACAAAATAATTATTGGCATAAAATAAATTTTAATGCTTAAAATCTTAGAATAATTTTGAAAACTATATACCATTATCAAAGTCATTAACTTGATTTTACTAAGCCCCATTCTTTATTTATTGTTGATACTATTGTCTTTATCCTTCTCTCCCACACCTAATCCAATTCATGTCCTCATGCATGCTAATGTAAATATATATAAAGTGTGGGGATATTTGATTCTTTTTCCTTCTTTCTAGAAAAAAGTGGATCTTTATGTAATAACAAAACTTACAAATAAATTCAAAAGTGAAATAAAAGAAACTAGATAACTTGGCACAGATTTAGTTTGCCTTGCATTTATTGATGTCAACCCCATGGAGAATATTGAAAAATATGTTTAAAGAATGGAATCCAAGTAATGCAAAAAATGAAATTAAAAAAAGTCAGCAATCAAGTATTTATTTCATGTGGGAAGAGCAACCATTACTGATTTTTAAATTTTCCTATTTTTTTTGCCCTTGACTAGCCAGTAAAACTGGTTTTCTAATCAATACTCATTTTTCTAGTACTTATTCTTCTAAAAAATTAGTTTTCAACCAAGACTGCCAACAACGCCTGAGGGTTTGCATTATTGGTTTTTTTTTTTTTTTTTTGAAAATTGATGACATGGAAAATATTAGCCATAGACTTTATGCATATTCATATTGCTTGCAAATGTAACATGGGATTTTTTTTTTCTATGTTGATATTCTCCAGCATTGATATATTTAGTGATGACCAATAATTGATGATAGACACTTGCTGATTTTGTTGCATGTTGTGTCAAAGGTAATTCAAGATAATATCTTAACTACTTATTGAAGTCATGAATAGAAATTTTTATTTTCAGAATGACTCCTTGTAATGAAAGTATCTTGTTAAAAAATATAAATAAATAAGACATTTCTAACCAAACATAATATTAATAATGTCAAATAAATATAAATGCCAACAATAAACCATTAAAATGAACTATTTAAATATATATAGAAGAATGCAGTTTAGCCTATATAAGAATGATTGGTGGTTCAAAAATTCTAATATATTTTTATTATGAAAACAAGAACTCCCTCATATAAGTTATATTATTATGATTGGTGGATATGGGTTTGACTAATGGATGGAATGGAATGAAGATAAATGTCATCAAATATTTTTATTTTTAGGCTGAGTAGGAAAGTGTAACTGTGATGTGCAAAAGGATAATGATATATCTTTTAAAAATCTTTAGCTAAAACTAACTATTAATTTTATAAAAATCTAACATACCTTAAATGATAATGCATGAATGGAAGGAATATATAATGACCTATGATTTTTATGCATAGTAACTGATAGAGAAATGATATGAGAATACTAAATTGAAAATAAAATAGAGTACAAGAAAACATACCTGAATATTTTTCATATATAAGATTGTATTATAAGATATCCTTGTTTCTACTATTGTATTAGATTAAAGTCTTTGTTAGCCTCAATAATTAAGGATTGAATTAAGGTCCTTGTTATAATTTTAATATCAATACCTCAGACTTAGCCTTATTATTGATATTAACATTTCCATTCATATCAACATTAACCCATCTAATATTTGTAGTGCATTCCTATTTGTTGACCATTTTTTTCTTGGGATTCAAATAAAACCTTCAATCTTCTCCTTCTAGCCATAAATTTTTTGTGTTTTCCTTCATTTGTCATTCTTAAAATCTAGCTATAAAATACCAATGAATTAACATCATAAAATATCAATAATTCACATTTATTATTATTTATCAAATCTATTGACCCACATGGAATCAGTTCTAACTTCATACATGGTGATTTATTTACATGAAATTCTACATGCATGGAGGTTTATTTGCATGAAATGGTTGATTTATACAACTAACTTCATGCATGTTATCTTTCTACCTAGATTTATATATGCAATCTAAATTTATGAAACTAACTTCATGCATGTATGATCCATCACATCCTTCTTAGAATAGAATGAGATTGACTTAATTGATTATTTTCTCTTATTCCATTATAAAAATAAAATCACATGCACTATTTTAAAAGTTAACCAACCTAAAAATTGTGTGATCCTTTGTTAATAGTTTTAGAAAAAGTGAAATTATATTTTATCCTCCATATAGTCAATCTTAATTATTTTCCTCAAATAGGGAAATTAATGTTTCAATAGGCATGTTAGGTACAGGGGCATAAATTCTAGATTATTCTTTGTGAGAAATTATAAAAATTTAGCCCATTTTTCTCCATCTTTTATGCTATTTCAAATCATCATTTTCTTCCTCCAACCTGCATCAACATTTCAATCCTTGTGTATGGTGTTGGTAGTTGTTATTTTATACACAATAGTGTTAATATGTCATGGTGGGGTTTTTCATTAAATTAAAATTTCTAAAGCTAATTTCAAAAAAATAAACACTAATCTATGTTGCTAAAAATTAAATTCTAATCTAATTTTTAAGAAAATAAAATCTAATCTATTTTCTAAGAAAATAAATTATAAATAAATAATTAACTAAGTATCTCCTATCATAAATTTTTTAAAGAGACATTCCCTCTCACTAGGAACTTGTTTATCTATTGCCACTAGACAATTCTTTTAACAAAATTTAAATCTCTTAATAACATCATGTCCCTAACAATGGCATCAAAAATTATGAGTCATAAATTCATCATTTAATAATGTCAATCCAGTGTTGGTGTCTAAGGTTGTATGCAATAGGAGAAAGATATCTCTAGTAGTCGGTCTCTTCTACCACACTCTACACTTATAGGAATTGAAAATCACACTTTCAGGAAAGTAAATCACACTTTCAGGATAGTAAATCACACCACACTTTTTATAAAATTAAATCACACTTGTAGAAAGTAAATCAAACTTGTAGGAAATTAAATCACACTTGCAAAAAATTAAGTTGTTGAATTGAAAATAAATAATAAACATGGAAAACATCTACATGTTCAAAAAAAACTTTACAAAAAATAAATTTTTACATGAAAAATAGATAACAATAATTTAAAAGCATAATTATATAATAAATAAGTAATAAAAAATACATTTATCTAACTTCCTTGGAATGAGTGGCCAACTCATTCCTTCAAATATAATTTTAATCAGAACACTGGATTTATGTCACAAAACTTTAGAATCTATTATTGATAACCAAGATTTATTAAAATGGTGTGGGAGGTTGCATTTATAATCTCATACTTCCAACCAACTCTTTATTCAAGAATAAAAATTCTAGATGCTCTCTACAAAATATGGAGATAAACATAATAACTTAAATATTCTAGACTATCTCATTCTTCCATATAATATAGAGAGAGATGTTATTATCTATTTACAACATAACCTTAATCTTCATGAAATATGAGGAGAATTATTTATGGAATAAAATTATACAAATCTAAATTTAGATACAATCCTAAATTAGTCTATTGATAGACTTGTGTAATCCATACATATGCCTACATAGTCCATAGATATATCTACAGAGTCTATAGATTCTTAAACCTATAGAGTCTATAGATTTTAGAATCTACAAAGTCTGTAGATTTTAGAACATGTAGAGTCTATAGATTTTAGACCTGTAGAGTCCATAGATTTTAGAACCTATAGAGTCTATAGATTTTAGACCTACAAAGTTCATAGATTTTATAAATTGTAGAGTCTAGAGATTTTAGAACCTTTGGAGTCCATATATTTCAGACCTATAAAGTCCATCAATTTTAGAACCTTCAGAGTCTATAGATTTTAGACCTATAGAGTCCATAGATTTTAGAACCTGTGGAGTCTGTAGATTTTCTTCAAGTTGCATTATTTAAATTGTTGATGACTATGATAGCTCCCTTGATATTTGAAACTTTTAACTAGTCTTCAATCAATGAACTACATGGATGTAGAGCTATTGGCTAAGTCTATAGATATGAACTGAGTGAGTCCATAGTAAATATGGGTGAGTCTATAACTAGACTAGGTGAGCCATAGCTATGTCTAAAGTGTATGTCACTCACTTCAAAGATAATATTTTCTTGGGTCTTCATGCTCAAGTATAATATAGATTATTATGGGCTACATATACACACATTAATAGCTTTTTCCAAATATTTAGTAACAAGAATTAAAAAACAATAAGATAATGATTTATAAAGAAATAACCAAGATATAGTTCTCTATTTCATTCTAAATAAATCATAGTTTTAGAAAATAAACTTAGAACCACTTATTATGCAAGGAAAAGGGATGTTATTTCATGGATATAATGAGCCATTTTATGGTCTCATCACAAAGTACTATCCTAAACACTAGGAGATGAAACATTCACTAGGCCCTTCCCTAACTCCAACGTATTAGGTACTTGAGTATCTCTAATATTATTTCACAAAAGTGGCATAGAGGTAGAAATGAGACTTGTATTGAATTTTTTAAGAAATCATTAACATTCATTTTTGGTCTTTGACCCATACAATCTCCTAGATCTTTTATTGCATATACCTATATTCTTGGTGAAGAAGTCACCTCTTTAAAAATAGGCCTCAAAGGCTTAGTCATGTCTAAAATAATATATCCATTGAAACATTGTACAATGATTTATGATGTCTCTCAATATTTCTTGGGCTATTATAATGATTCTTTAATTGATTTGAGTTTGTCCTCTTGAATTTGTGTTGGAAGGAGGGAAAGTCTTGTTAGGAGTCTTTGAGACCTTTTGAACCCATTGAATGTCCTTTTAATCCTTATTCCAATTTAAATTTTACTTCTTCATACTTTCATATGTATATGAGGGAGAGATAAATATCAATAAAGTCTCTTTAATAGCTTTTATGTATTAATTTGGTGCTTTGATCACTTAACTCCTTATGCAAAAATGGCATAGGAGAAAGAGAATTGGGTTTTGCATTGAATCAAGAAATATTCCACCATGAATGGATTATAAACATGAAATTAGACCTAGAATAAGGAATTTAGAGCCATAAGACACTAAATAAGATGGAATTTCACTCATATAACATGTTTTTTCACTCATTCCTTATATCCCTAAAACTTGGTAAATCTCCTTGTCTAGGAGAATGTATATATCACCTTAGAATCTTGATCACATTTTGAGTACCCTCTATCCCATTAAAACTTATTAAAAAATTTATTGATCCAAATCCAAGTGAAAGTGTCTATTTTATGTCATTTCTATCTGTAATAATGCCTAATTAAGCCTCCTAGGCCTAAAAAGAGAAATTTGGCCCAAATGACCATCCACACATCTAAAATTTTCCAAAAGTGTTTTATTTAATTTACCTAAAATAATAAATCCTCCATGAAAATTTTAAATATTTGTAATGTTATATAGAAGAGCAAACTATGAAATGTCCATGTGTAAGCCTAGATGTTTTTGTGTGCTTAAGGGCTAGTTTGAGAGACTTTTCAAGAAACTTGTAAATTTTAATGATTTAAAATTAATTTATAAGACCTATAACATATTAAAATGACTCATACCTTTATATTTAAGTCCTTTATTACACTCTCAATCCTCCACCATTGATTTTGGGCTTGCAAAACCGAGTTCTCTTACCTATTGACCTAGTGACCAACTTATACAGGCTATGTAACTATTTGAGATAAATATATAAGAGTTTAAATGATAATTGAACCTCTATAAAGTCTCCATAAATATATTCAAATGGTTTTTATATCAATCCACTACCTATACCTTCATGAATAAGCTAGAAACTACCTATTTTGCCTTGTATTGTATGGTACTATACTTGTACATGTGAAAAAATGCATAAAATTGAAGCTTAGGAAAGTTTTTAACATCATTAGGATAATTTTTAAGTCAAAACATATAATTTTAAGGCATTATAAATCATATCTCTTTAATCAAATCAATTGAAGAGTTTAAGGAGGGTTTTAAGGGGTTTATGTTCTTCATAATGGTTCATAAAGGACAAGGGACCTTTCGAAAAACAAATTCCAATCATTTGTGGTAGGGGGGCCCATCTAACATATCCTATGGGATTTATTTCCCATATAAAACCTTATGAAATATTTGAGTAAACAAAGTGACCCCTTTGAGTTCTTTCTCAAGAAAAATAAGGTTATATCACCTTTTGATGACTATTCATGCAGTTGTAAGACTAGACGAGCAAAAAAACTCCAAAATTTTGAAGTGTATGAACTCCTTAAACAACTCAAAAATATTCATGTTACCATAAATCATCTACAACTAGTTTTAATCTCTTTAAATCTGCCTCTCAACTAGTTATTATGTATGGCAAGGATGAGAAAGGCCAGTTTCAGTCTTAAGACCTCAAAATCCATTTTCACATCAAATAAAGATTTTAAAAATATTTTTATTAATCCATTAAATTATATAAAATGATCCTCAAGATAAATAACCTCTTAAATAGGTCCAAAATATTGAACTTCACCACTAAGGGTTTCTATGTCAATTGTGTATGTTAACCCTAGAGATCTATGAACTATGTTTCCTCCTTATGAACTATATGAAACTTGATGAAATAATTTTTTTTTAGTCATTTACACTCCCTAAATATAATAATTTCAACTTATAGTGAGACAAACATGTCTTACTTACCTTTACTAGTGACTGAAACTATAGGTCTATTAGTCTCCAATAGACTATGTTAGTAGACTGTGCATTGTTCTATTGTGTTTGTGATATTTAAATAAACATATCATGAACATGAGTTCCATTCATACTCTTAAATCTCTTAAAATACATCTATAACACCCATTGACCTTACATTCATGACCCCTATCCACATATTCACTCTATGTAAAGACTGCCTATAGGTGCATTGGTTGTAGGTGTGCATATTCTCCTCCTTGTTAGTGTATATGGAAAAAATTGATTTCAAAAAGTCATATTATAATTCATGACATGAATTTAAAACATAATAACATATTATATTAAACATTAAACTCCTCAATTCTCTACTCACACATAAACTTTAGATCCCACTCCTGATGATTTTATATCCAACTCCACCCTTCAAGAGATGGTTGATCAACCAAAATTTTAAGCATGTGTTTCATACTTATATTATTGATTTTAGAGATTAGTTAGGTATAGTTATCTGGTATTATGTGTCTATTTTGGATTATTTATGGCTTGAGGGAATAAGATTAATAAACTTAGGAACCTGAATAGGTTTAAAGGGACATTTTAACCTCATGACACTTTATGAGAGTTATCTCTTAGTTTAATCTCTCTCTAAATAAATTATCTTCATGTCATAACATTAAATACAAACTAGTTAACTATGAATTTTGACTTGAAATCAATTTTCCTTACATCACTTGATAACCTTCTTTTGACATTCAATGGAGAATATTATATTCATTATATATACTCCACTCAACCTATTATCACCAAATCTTTCACCTTATAATAGGGTGTTGAAGCCTCTTCTATATTTTTGTAACATGGTAATTCTTATAGGTATGTGGGTGTACCTATAGTTGAAGTGAGTATCTATATTTAAGGGCTAGCTCCCTAAATGTGTCTTAAAATGTTTATCACTTAAACTAGTGCTTGCTTATGGGGAAAAGAGTTATTTTTTTCATGAAATGAACCTAATATAATGGGGTGATATACCAATATGTTTTCCACATGATAATCATACTTCATTCACTAAGAATCAAGGCATATAAGCTAGCTTATAAGTCCTAAAATGTTTCTAACATGAGTTTTTCACTATAGAGGTGAGATGCATGAAGTAACACAAGAAAATTAATAATATGGAAGATTAGACACTCCAAGGAAAATAATACACTTTAAATGAGCCTAACACACTTTAATACAATCTATATGATGTATTATAATAGGAACTCTTACACAAAAATGAAAGGATAAGGGAAGAAAGGATACAAAATTATCACTTTGCATCACCATACATCACTTGCACACTTAGATAATTGTTCATGATCTCAAAACTAGAATTTCACTAATATTCAAAGGAAAAATATAGTGTCATTCTAGTAAGGCTTCTCCATACACGGTGTGGTATTATATTACAAAAACCAAAATAGATGATACTTAAATAATGTGAGAGAAAAGAGGAGAGAATGAAGTCCAAAGGTCATTAGAACACTTAAATGTTGAGAGAAGGAGTTATAAATGAAATATAATGAGTTTGAGGAAGACCATGTAAGGTATGATAATACAAATGTTCCTCTAAAGCATGAAACTCCATGGAATGTGGCATAAGACTCCTTTTTCTTGCTCACAAAATTGCCTTCATAATTTAACCCTTTTAGAACGTCCCAAAACTAACTAGGATATATCTCATGATTAAAATAAGAGGGATGGGTTATATAAATGATCCAACATACATTGTATGCATCCCTAATCATCCAAATTATTCTTGAGGTGACTCATCACTACCTACAATGTAAGAAACTCCTCTTTCACTCACCCCTCACACTTGGCCACAAATTTGGCTTCAATTTTCCATTAAAATACATAAAAGAGAGTGAATTAAACTTGGAAAGACACTATATGGCCTTAAAATACATAGGTAGACCTTAAAGGCCATCCACTTAAAGATATAACCCTTCTCACTATTTTTCTCACTTTGCCAATTTTGACTGGCTGAGATGAAGGTGATGATAGAAACACTTAAGAGTTTTAATAAAGCATTAAATGATCATATTAATTTAGAATAAGTCTCAATATCACTACCAAATTTTATTCCTATTCTTGAAAGTCATTAGAACCTATAAAACATCCAAAATAATAAAATAAATCCAATTTCCCTCCTATTCATACAAGTAGGGAACACATCAAGTGGATGGAAAGGGTCTTTGGAGAGTCCCCTACTATTTTCAATGAATTTCATGTTCATACCATCTCATCTAGATATTCATCCATCCTTGTTTTTCTAATCAAGTCCTTATCCAACATTTTTTAGGGTTTTAAAATATTTTTACTCTTAGGCTTCATTCATAAAGATGTGATGTTTGAGTGGCAAATAAATTTCACAAAATAAATTTTTAGGACCCCTTTCAACTTCTCCAAATTCCTTGATCTTCCATGAATAACCTCCAAGAAGATGTGAGCTTTTCAAACAACCATATTGAGTTTTTTATGTCATTCTCCATAGGCCTAAGTTGTCCTTGAGCCAAAAGTGGCTTTATTGTTGACTTATCTATATACCAAGAGCTTAAAAACATCTTATATTCCTTTATTAACATGATCCATAGTGTTATAATTTTCACCTAAGGTTGAAAGTGACATTGACCCCCCATTTGGGTTTTAGGCCTAAACCATGCCTAATAGGGATGTATACATCCTTGAAGTTATAGACCATTATATTGGGTTCCAAAAATATGTGCATTATTTATTATTTTTTAGGTGTCATTTATCTTCCATAGCTTCTTGTAAGGTATAATCAGTCCCTAGTTCACCTAATCATCTCCATTCTCCAAACCTTTAGGGTTTGTAACCTAAGGAAGTACCCTCTATATGAGATAAAATAAAGAGAAATTATCCTATTTCATCAAATAAATTAGATGTTTGAGAGTATTATCCAAGTTTCATAGGTACTCTATACAAAATTTCAACTCTTGGTGACATCATTAGATCCTTTAATTCCTCCAACACCCAAGACAGACCCTTAGGAAAGTAGATTATGTGTAGGGTTTTACCATATGACTATAGATTGCCTTTGGAAACCTACTTATGATTTTTGGAATATATTTAAAGTACCACAAGGATCCCATTCTCATATTTAATTCATTAATAACTTTTCAAAACCTTCTACCATCCATATTGTCTCTATTAATGCATACATTGCTCAACTCAGACCTGACAGTGTTTCATTTTAGAAAAGGAACCTACCTATAGGTATAATTATATGTTTGTAATTTTATCAATGTCTTAAGACATCCTTTGGGTCTTTAATTCCACTTCACATTCATCTTTGTCACTCTCTTCATGTTCAAGCTAAGTCACCTTAAAGATTCACATTTTCTTACCTCATTATTATGTCATAGTCAAATGTAGTTGACTGTATGGGGTTCTGTAGGTGTATCTACATGGTTTAAGCCTTGTGTATATGTTTTATACCATCCTTTTGGTTACCTAAACCATATCATAGTTTCATTTTTTGAACCTATGCCTTGAGTGAGACCCATCATAAAGACTATCTAACCTAATCTTCATGATGACTATTTTACTCAAATTTTGCTTTTCATCTATTTGTAGGAGAAAGGTAAAACTCAATGAGGGGTAGAGGTTATTAGAACATGGATGGGTGTGAATTTAATCATCTATATTATTTTAGATACTCTTATTTAGATTAGGAATATTACTTTCAATAATATATAACTAGAAAAGTGTTGGTTAGTTAGGTAGATGGGTAGATTTCCTAGCACACTAGATCCAAGAAGCATGAGCTATCATAGATGCTCTCAATCCACATTTTGATAAAATTTAATGTTAAAAATAAAGTTTGAATAACATAAAATTAATATATATAAATAAATAAATACTTTTAAAATTAATGATAGTGTTCTGAAAAAGTAACATTTAGGTGAATGCTAAATCATTAAATAAATGTTTTGGTTAGGTCAGGTTGTTATTTCTAGTCTTTGAGGTGATAGGGGCCAAGAAAACAAAGTTTATTTTATGTTTGGTTGGTGGAAATATCTTTATAGTTTTTGGTAAAAAAAATTACACAGTGACTATCGATGGTTAGGGTGGCCATTAGTAGTTAGGGTTACCATCGATGGTTAGGGTGACCATCAATGGTTACTATGGGTTTGGATAGGTTATTGGTTTCAACCAGAATAGGATATAGGTTGGGTTTAAAAAGGTTTTTTAGTCTGTTGGAGGTTGGTTAATTGTCATGAGGATAAGATAGGGTCTTATTAGAAGTATTAATGGAAAATTTTTGGTTTAGGTAGAGGTTTTAAAATGAAATAAATTAAAGGAATACATGAAAATAAATACTTAGCTTTAAAGTTGGTTGAAGATGTTGATGAATATTACAGGAATTTTGGAAAAGTAATGGTGCTTATGGTTGTAAACAAATTTTATTAGAGTGTTAGGTCTCTTTTTTTCTCATTGGTTGGCTAAAAGGAAGACCTGTATAAGAAAATCTTGATGAAGAAGTCTAAGATCGTTGATTATCCCTCTTTTTCACCTCCTACTCCCCTCTTTTTATGGAAAAGATAAATGGAGGTAAAAGGTTCTATAATAAGTTTAGTTAATTATTTAAAGGCTTATGATGCATTATAAAATGGAAAAAAAAACATCTAGATAATATTTTGATGTGTTAGCTTACACATAAATCAAGTTGGTAAGTTTAGGTGTTGAGGACCTGACCACTGATGGTGAGGCTAACCATTGACAATCGATAGGGCCAAGTTAAAAGGTTAATGTTGGGTTATCTATGTGTGTTTAAAAATTTTAGGTTGGGTTAAATGTCAAATGTGAATGGTTTATGTTAATTGTGGGTTAGTGGGTGAAGTTAGACAAGGTGGGCATCCAAGGGTATTTCAACATTCAAAACCATCATGGGTAGATTTTAGGTGTCTACATTTTTCCCATTTTTGTTATGTTATTTTTATCAAAAAGATAAAAAACCAAAATGTATTTTGGGTCAAAGCTTTAGTTTCCCCAAGTATGGGAGGAGGTGATCCCCCTCAAACTAGGAGTTAATGTGAAATAAAATCGGGTTCAGGTTTGATGAGAGGTTAAGTGGATGAGAAGGTAGGTGATAAGGGTGGTCGGTGAGGTTGGGAATTAAGTAACAAACATGCACAAAAATGTGATTAAGTATAATAACTAGGATTATATAAAGACTAAGGTTGCCAATGTTGGTAAAAATTATGGTTAGTTTTAGAATGATAAGTAATAGGGTAATTGAGCCACAACATTAGGTATAATTGATCAAGTTATTCCTATCAAGTCTTATAGATAGGGTTGATGATTTCATAGGTATATGAGGTAGGAAGTTCTCCCTTAAAAAACATAAATGTTCTAGTTGTGCATGAGGTGGTGCAAATTTAAATGTTCAACCTGACAATGTTGGTCAGTGCAATCAAAAGGACCAAGGCAAGGTTATTGCAAAATGTGTGAATATTTTAGTTTAAAAATGGCCAATGTTGAGGTGGACATGGTAAAATGGTTAGTTAATTAGTTTGAGAGGGTTTCTTCTAATGATTCATGATTGGTTTGTAGAGAAATTCAATCTCTAAAGGTTAGCTAGTGGTGTTCAAATGGGTTGCCCCACTTTGATGTACCACTTGATTTAGTTGGGTAAAACATTTAGGGGAGAAGGGTAATATCCAATGGTTTAGGGTCAAGGTCAAGTGGGTTGGTTGGTGGCATTAAAATTGGTTACCCCAATTTGTTGTACCACTTGGTTTGGTTTGGTTGAAGGTTTGTAGAGATAGGTAATCTCAGAAGGTTAAAGTTTTATAGAGAAAGGTGATCTCCAAAGGTTGGGGGAGAAGGTGACTCCCTAATGGTTGGGTTGTGTTTCAAATGGATTTCCCTAATTTTATGTACCACTTGGTTATAGGTTTGGTAGGGGAATAGTAATCTCCAATGGTTCATGGCTAAGGTAAGGTGGTTGGAGAAGGGTAATCTCTAAAGGTTGGATTAGGTTTGGTGGAGAAGGTGCTCTCCAAAAGGGTGGATAGGGTGATTCCCAAAAAGCTTCATGGATTTGGTAACTTGATGGGTTGGTTTCAATGACTCACAAGGGGGAAGACACATCTTTATAAGTGGTCATGAAAGTATAAGGAGGCAGATAAATTCTCCAACTGACAAATACCATGATGGTAAGATGGGTGGGCTTATAAACATAGGCCCCTATCATGATTTTGATTTATTGTTATTTTGATGGTTAAAAAAAGGTATCTTGATCACTTGGTATCAAGTAAGTTCAAAAAAATACCTTAATTTGTAGAGGACAAAAGTGGAGATGGATGATAGGTATGGGGTGATAGGTAGGGTAACCATGTTATGGGGATGGCTTTCCCCTTCTTTAGATGACCTAAGAACCATGATAGATAAGTCCATGTCTTATGCTAGGTGTAGACTGATTGATGTGGGAAGTCTATTGATGCTATTTTGAAAGATGATTATAGATTTTGAGGGATTGATTGGTGTTTGATTTTGATATAGGGTTTTTTATTTATTAAATGGTTTTGATAAGTTGTGAATCTGATCAATGCAAGAGGCTTTAAATGATTACTTTTGACCCATTTGACTTAGCCATATTTCAAGGGAGTGGTTCAATTTTAGATTTATTCATGTTTAATATTTGTCCTTCAAGGGAGCAGTCTACCTTTTTAATAAATTTATATTTTTGGTAGTTATCCTTCAAAGGAGTAGTTTGCATGCTAGAGGTATTAACCCAAGTAATATTTTGGTATCCTAGATTGTTTATATGATGGTTTAAACATGGATTGTCTATATATGCATAAGGTTTGTCTTTATGGATGCAAAACCATAGCACAAGGAGGTTAATGATGGGTAAAAGAGGTGGTTTAAGTGAAAATGACCGTGGGAATCCTTCCTAAAAAGGTTGGAAAGTAATATGAGGATCATATCATGGGTAGATCCATGGTATCCATGCTTAGGATTAGGCTAAGTTTTTGAAGGATAGTCACATGATCCTATTTTTAATCAATTATCCATAAAGATAAAAAAATGAAGGTGATTAAAAATAAGGGATGATCTTAAGTTAGACATAAAATGATAAAGAACTTCGTTTAGCTAAAGAACAAGTGTGTAAATGCAAAGGAATTTTGAGGAGGTTTAGTTTTTGATATGCCCTAGATCCATGATTGTGTAAATGGATGATGTAAATAAGGAGAACAGATGTCCCCCAATTACTTTTTGAAACTTGATTAGACATGGAAAATATTTGGATTGACAAAAAGTTGAGGTTGGTTAGGTGATAATTTGATGGAGAAGGATAATATCCAATGGTTAGAGGATAAGGTGACTCCCAAATAGGTTGGGTGGTGTCCAAATAGGTTTTCCCAAATTTTTATACCACTTGATTTAGGTTGTGTTGATGAAAAAGGTAGTCTACAAAGGTTGAGGGTGAATGTGACTCCTAAATAAGATGGATAATGTCCAAATGGGTTTCCCCAATTTGGTATCCCACTTAGTTTAGGTTGGGCTGATGGAAAAGGTAATTTCTAATGGCTGGGATAAAAGGTGACTCCAAAATAGGTTGGGTGATGTCCAAATGGGTTTCCCTAATTTAGTATATCACTTAGCTTAGGTTGGGTTGATGGAAAAGATAATCTCTAAAGTTTGGGGGAGAAGGTGACTCCCAAATACGTTAGGTGATGTCCAAATGGCTTTACCCAATTTGGTATACAACTTGGTTCATGTTGGGTTGATGGAGAAGATAATCTCCAATAGTTTAGGGTTAGTTGGTTGATAGGCTTGGTGGATAGGTTAAGGAAAAAGTGCCAAGGTTTATTTAGGTTAATTTTTAAGGTATGATTTAGGTTTGATAAATGGTCTAAGACTTATGGAGGGAAATTTATCCTTAGTTTGATCTTTTCATGGATGGTCAAAGATGGGAAAATGATATTAAGGTGAGGTGTTGGTTAATAAGAGGGTTTAAGAGAGATGAAGATGCATTCATCCACCTCAAAAAAAGGGTTGTTAGTTATTATTGGTTAGTAGGTGGTGGTTTAAGTGGTATTTCTTCTATTGTACCAATGCTATGAAAAAAAAATTGGGCCTAATTTTGGTAGTTTAGAGTAGGTTTGACTACACTATCCTAAAATAAAGGTAGTTTAGATAATAATGTCTGATTATCCTAAGGAGGGAGCTTGGGTGAGGTGAGGGTAGGTTGGAAAGTTTTTCTTGATTTGATGGGTTGGTTTTTATTTGGGTTATGGTGGGTAGGGTTGGGTTGATGATAGGTAAGGTAGGGTTGATGGTAGGTTCCACAAAATTGGTAAGTGGAAGAGATATGTTTGTTGGTTCTAAATGGGTGAGTGGAAAAGGTTGGTTGGTTAGTTCCACATGGGTGAGTGAAAAAGGTTGGTTGGTTGGTTGGTTCTACATGGGTGGATGGAAAATTTTGGTTGGTTTGTTCCACATGGGTAAGTGAAAAAGGTTGGTTGGTTAGTTGGTTGGTTCCACATGGGTAAGTGGAAAAAGTTAGTTGGTTGGTTCCACATGGGCAAGTGGAAAAAGTTAGTTGGTTGGTTTCACATGGGTAAGTAGAAAAGGTTGGTTGGTTGGTTCCACATGGGTAAGTGGAAAAGGTAGATTCATTGGTTCCACATGGATAAGTGGAAAAGGTCATTTGGTTGGTTCCACATGGGTAAGTGGAAAAGATAGGCTGGTTGGTTCCACATGGGTAAGTGGAAAAGGTTGGTTGGTTGGTTCCAAATGGGTAAGTGGAAAAGGTAGGTTGGTTGGTTCCACATGGGTAAGTGGAATAGGTTGGTTGGTTTCCTTGATTGTGATTTCAAAGGAAAGTTGAGAAGGTTCTACTTGGTTAAAAATTGGTTTGGTTAAGGGTTGGATTATGGTTTCCTTAGTTATATGTTGACTAAGAACCAAATCTAATGGATGGGCCTCATTATGTTGAGGGATTTGGTTATTGGTGTGAATAATAATGGGTGAAAAAGAGGTTTAATGATGGATTAACCTTGATTTTATGAGTTAATTAATTGATTTGATGAGGATAGTGGGTTTGAGAGGTTTGGTTGAGTTCATAAGGTTGGTTGATTTGATGGGTTGGGTATGCTTGATAAGGTTGATTAGATTGATAAGGTGGGTTGATTGGGTAAATTTGGTTGATAGTTGTTGGTTTTATTTGATAGAGTTGTTAAGGTTTTTAAGATGGGTTGGTTTGATAGTTTGGGTAAGGTTGATAAGGTGGGTTGGTTTGATAAGCTAGGTAAGGTAGATAAGTTGGTTTTATAGTTTTTGGTTGAATGGAAAAGAGGATAAACCGAATCTCAGTGTTGAGATAAAGAGGGCTGCCTCAAAACAGGTTGAGGTAGTTGATATGATGGTTCAGGTAGGTGACCCAATGGTTGATAAAGGTAGATAGGTTAAAGTTGAGGTTGGTTATGATAATTGTTAAGTTGGTGTTAATAGGTTGTTGGCTAGGTATGATGATAATGAAATGGTTGTTGATAGATTTTGGTTGGTTATAGTTGAGATTTGATTATTTTTAGGTGAGGTTTGATTGGTCATGGGTATCAAAAATATATGAATCTACTTTGATTATCTGGTTTGTTAACATTTTAACCAACTTAGGTGGTAGTTGATAGTTTGTTGGTTTGTTATAGTTGAGGTTTGATAGGTAATAGGTAAGTTTTGATTGATTGTGAGTGAGGTTAGGTTGGTGGTAAGTAAGGTAAGAAGCATAATTGGTTCATGATGAAAGGTATCACTCTAAGGTGAGATGGTTGTTTTCCAATATCTTAGAAAAGTTAGGATCTCAAAGAGAGAATATAGGTTGGTTCCTCATTAGATAAGGCAATGGAGGAAAAATGGTGGAAGGTAGGTTTTTTACAACTAAAAGTAAAGAGAAAACAAGAAAAAGTCATAAAATCAAAACACACACTAAAGTACATTACCTCATAGGGTTATTTTTAGTCTCTCTTTTGGCTTATGACTTAAGTTAGAAAGAATGTTGGAAGACTTGGCTTGTAGAGCTGATAATAGAAGAGAAGTCTATGGTTGGTTTCAGGTTAGTTATGGCTCTCAAAAATCTATATTAAAATTTAGTATGTGGATTGATGTTAGGGCCTACCCCCTCACTTCACACACTGCAATGATAAGGGTATCAGGTGCTTAGCGAAGATATATAATTATTTAGAGTTTAGACTCAACTAGAGAGTTGAGTTTTGGTTTCTCTTCTTGGTAATGAATTCCAAGTAAGATATCCAAAGGGTGAAGGTTTACCACTAGGTGATGAAATCCTAGTTGAACCTTATGTTAGGTGTTAAGATATGTTGATTGATAAGTGGTTTGGTAGAGTGTGTGATAAAAAGAGTGAAACTATGATTGATTACTTTTACCTTTAAGTTAACTAGATGAAATAAAAATAAGCAAGTAACCAATGTTTGTAAGGTTTATTTTATACCCAAAATAAGTTTTAGATTTCATTGTATGAGCATAAAATAAACAAAGAAAAGGGCACCTAGATGATATTAAGTCCTAGAGGGCATGCCAAAACGTTTTACTCAAATTTTGATTTTTATATATTTATATAAGAAAGGTAAAACTAAAAAAGGGGTAGAGGTTAGTAGAACCTAGATGGGTGTGCACTCCATAATCCAGATGTTTGCAGATACTCTTCTTTGGCTTAGGAATATGACCTATAATAAGATATAAATATAAAAGGTTTGGTTAGTTAGGTAGATGGGTGGATTGTCTACTAAGCTAGATCCAAGAGTGTGAGCTATCTTGGAGGCTATCAGTCCACCTTTTGATACAAGTTAATGTTTAAAATAAAGGTTGCATAGCATAAAAGTACTAAATCTAAACAAATAAATAATTTTAAAATTATTTATAGTGTTTTAAAAAAATAACATTTAGGTGAATGCTAAATCATTAAATAAATGTCCATGTTAGGTCAGATTGTTATTTTTGGTCTTTGAGGTGGTAGGGGTCAAGAAAATAAAGTTTGGTTGGTGGAAATAGCTTTCTAGTTTTTAGTCAAAAAGTTGCACATTTATCATCAGTGGTTAGGGTGATTATCAGTGGTTAAGGTGACCACGAGTGCTTAGGATGACCATTGGTGGTTAGGGTGACCATCAACAATCACTGTGGGTTAGGACATCTTATTGGTTCTAGCCAAAATAGGTTATGGGTTGGTTACAAAAAGGTTTTATGGGTTGTTGGAGGTTAGTTAATGGTCATGAGGGTAAGAGAGGGTCTTAAAAGTATCAAGGGAAAAGGTTTAGCTTAGGTAGAGGTGTTAAAATGAAACAAAGTAAATGAATACATGAAAATAGATAATTAGATGTGAAGTTGGTAGAAGATGTTGATAAGCCTAGAGGAATTTTGGAAAAGTAACGGTGCCTATGGTTGTAAAGTAATTTTGGTAGAGTGTTAGGTCTCTTTTTTTCTATCTATTTGGCTAGAAGGAAGACCTATAAAATAAAATCTTGATGAAGAAGTCTAAGACCATTAATTGTCCCTCATTTTCACCTCTTATTCCCCTCCTTTTATAGGCAAAGAGAGATGGAGGTAGAAGGTTATATATAATGTTTCATTTATGATTTCAAGGATTATGATGCATTAGAAAATGAAGAAGGTATATATATAGATAATATTTTGATGTGTTAGCTCACACACGGATCAAGTTGGTAAGTTCAAGTGTTGAGGACCTAACTATTGATGGTTAGGCTAACTATCAAAAGTCGATAGGGACAAGTTAAAAAGGTTAAGGTTGGGTTATCTAGGTGGGTTTATAAATGTTAGGTTGGGTTAAAGGTCAAAGGTGAATGGTGTAGATTAAAGGTGGGTTAGTGGATGAATTTGGCTAAGGTGGGAATCCAAGGGTATTTCAACATTTATAACCATTGTGTGTGGATTTTTGGTGTCCAAAATGACCCTATAACCAACCTATAGTATCCATTTTTGTGATAAATGGGAAACCTATAGGTGGTTTATATATCATATGTTACATGAGAACCCCTTTGATGCCTTTTGAGTATCATAGTGTCATTTGTGTTAATAAAGAGTTATCTATATGGATATGTATTCCTTCATTAGGTCTCCCAACATTAAAAGGCCAATTGAGTTCAATCATTGCAGAGAATAATAACATTCTATAGTGGACATATCACTCAATATAGATACCTATTGACACATTTTCATATGATGTAATTGCTAAACCTTTCATTCCAAGAATTGACCCTAAGTTGAGGCTCCATCATGGAAGTATTTAGACTGACTAATACCTTAAGACAATCCACCAAATAAATGTCAAAAGTATTTTAGGGTCTTTATTCATAAAAATTAAGGTTGTTTGTATCTGAGCTTTCCTTCATTCACGAATCATGAACTAATAAGTCCTTCAACTCAAAATATTCCCCATGGAAAACTAGAAAATTATTCAACCCCTATAAACCTTTAGGAAGGTTAATAAAAACATTAGAGTTATATTCTAACCTTGCTTAGTCTTTGTTAATCCAATTTTAGGTATCCATTTTGTAAGTATAACATAGGTAGTGAAGGTAGGTTTCTAACAATGCATGATGTATAGTCATTTGATCAATTATAGTCCATTATAACCTATTCAAATGTATGTTTTCAACCTTAAGGATCTAGATACCACTCAAATGTGTCTTCTTAAACATGGTCATCTTCCTATAGGGTACCCAAAAGTGAATGTAATAGTAGACAAGAGCATTGGGAAGGAAGTATGGATTATGAGGATGTAGTATGACATTACCACCAATATCAGACCTTTTTAAGGTCTCATATGGATTTCTCAATCTTATGGAAACTTTAAAAAAGTCCAATAGTCTTATTCCCAATGTGATTATATCTTATGAGACACCTGTAGGCATGCTTTGATGGTGTATTATTGTATGTCTAGTTTTCAATGACTATCAAAATCAATTTTATGGCATTTGAGGAATCTCATTTTTTTTCATGATTTAATTGGATGTTCAACAACTAATACCCTTCATAACATCTTCAAAACCATGATCAGAAATCAAAACCTTTAGATTGTATGTGGATGCCTTCAGGGAGTTGAATGTGTGTTGTGATTTTGACTCCAACTCCATAAATGTTAGTTATGATATTGAGCCTTGTAGCAGAAGGGGTGAGTAATCCATTAAAGACATGAAAACATTTCTATGAAACCTTTGTAGAGAAATAAACATATTTGATGTGGTGAGACTTGACTGAGATCTCACATGGTGACACCTTCTTGCAACTTGAGTTATTTAATCCATGAAACCCTTTCCAAACATGAAACCAAGCATGGGATACATTATATGAGAGTATAAACATCCTCTATAAGTATTCGTAGTAGTTGGATTATACGAACCTATCCATACAAGAATAAAACTTGTAGGGTATAGGGTTTAGTAAGAAAAAAATGGTCAACTTGTAAAGGATGATTCATAAAGAAAAGTGACCAATATTTTAAATATTATCATAAAAAATAATTTAAGTGTATCATCACCCACAAAGGTGTTTGGCCTATAATTTATTCTATTGGTCATACTAAGCATAAACTTGTTGACTGGTTTTGTATGTCTAAAAGGGTAATGAAGGAGTAGAATGGTTTTTTACCATGTTTTGCACTTCAAAAGATGATAAAACACTGAGATGTGTCCAAGGAAGTTGAATATTCATCCCAAAAGGTTGTCACATGTGTCACACTCCCATGTAGGTCGTACAAGTGCCAAAATCCATTTTTAGTTGTTTTCTTGATATTCAGTGACATTATTGATAGGGAATATAACATATTTTATTTTATAATGGAAACTAGAACACTTTGACACCTTCAAAACCATGATACTTGTATTTAATGATCTAAAATGACCCTTAGGTGACTCAAAATGGCATATGGACTAACTAGACCATGAACAAGGCTAAAAATATAAGATATTACATAAAATAAACTCTATAAAATTATATTATACCCATATATAAAAATTTTACTATAAGGGGTTGACCCATTTTGACTTGTGGTCAAAATTGTCACCATTCTTGGTAATTTCCCAAGGGTGGTATGCTTTTTATGCCAAGACCAGTTGCCTAATCCTATCTGTTGGGACATGGAGTCACATGTATAATAGTTTCGACACATAAATTTTCATTGAAAACACAACAAACACAAATAAAGACACAAAAAAAACACACATAAAATAAACACACATGTGTTCACTTGAACACTTATGGAACACAAGATAATAGAAATAAAACACACAAATTGATTCTATTATTAAAAAAAACTCACTCTTGAGATGAAAAATATTATCATACCTCAATTAGAGTCAAATATGATCCCCCTTTCATCTTTGTCACTCCATTAAGTTATCCTAGGATGAGGATCATGCTCATCACCAATCACTTGCATATGTGTGTGGTTAAGATTCCTACCACCTTAGTGAACTATTTTTTTTTCTATAAGAACCTTGATTAGGGATAAAACTATTGTTATCTCCATCATATCCATTGGATGTTCTCCAAAAAAGTGCAGATTAGAGTATATGATAGTCTTTTTAACCTTGTCTTCTTCTAGGATAGAAAGTTCTTGATGTTTGAAAGCATCAAGTTCCTCTTCTTCATGATCCAATCCCTTTAGATATGACTCAACATCAAGGGGGTATCCTAACTATGCTTGAGGCATAATAACTTCTACATTGATCTCGTTATCCATGTTTACAATTTCTTGGACACTAGCATCATGAAATTGATTCATGATAACAGATTCTTGATCAACAGAATGACCTTCATATTGATCCTTGATGGAATAATTTTCAACATGATCATTAATATAATTAGTAACCTTGACACTAAATATATATTTTCTTAGATAAAATGGAGACTTGGCCAACTTGTCAAATTCTTTACATATGGTATTGAGCCTTTGCCATAGTTTCTCTTCATTCATAACATGAACATTTTCTCCATACTTAGTGAGTTTCATGTTTCTTAGAGTAATTAACCAAATCAGATGTAGACTTATTTAGAGGAGGAGTAACATTACCAAGATGATCGAACTCGTGACATATGACATCAAACCTTTGCCACAAGTCATTCTCATCCACCTCATAAGTGTTATCATATGAAGCATCTTCATCAATGGTAGTGATAAAGACATAAATTTTCCCACTATGGTGCTCAATAAAATTCATCAACCTATGATCATCATACCCATGAATAATATAGTTACCTTTAGTAGAATGAGAATGTTTAACACTTACCTTAGTTCCTTAAAACGTCTCTTCATGCATGATATAAGTCGTAAGGTCAGTCTGTTCAAATTATACGTAAGGATCATGTCAATATGTTTCTACACCATAATCATCTAAGAAAAAATTATAAATTCATTCAATTTGAGAAGCTCCATCATCCAAAATAGGCTCCCCCTTCTCATTAATCACAAATTCAAGTTGGAGGTTATTCAATGTAAAGCTCAATGTGAAACCTTATAATAGGCTATGTCCTAATTGTCACCTTGGTCCCATACCTTGTCATAAAGGTGAATAAGGACCAATAATTTGAGATATATCCTCCAATATTGGTTGTAAAGTCTCTTGAAAGATAGATTTCAAAGTGAGTTAGGAGGTCAACAACAACTATGCCTTAGAGGATATGAAAGCTAGGACAATGATGCAATAATATCTTCAAATTTTTTTATTATCCTTGTTATCTTAGTAGGTGTACCATATATTTTGATAACTCCTTTGATATGAGGTTCATATTTTAGTCTCAAATTATCAACTACAACTTTTGGCATGATTTATGTAAAGGCTCCAGTATCAACTATGCAATTATGGACCAATTTATCACCCACTATGAGATCGAGATAGAATAATGGAGGTTTATTAGCCTTAGTAGATGGATAAAAAATGATATTATGGAAATTTTTTAGGACAAAATTACTTTTAATTTGACTTGAAGATGAAGGGCTAATAGGAATAGTGTAGAATTGCTTTTGTAACAACTCTTTTTAGCCAGGCATATGAAGGACATACCATAAAGAGATTGATTCTTTGGATATTTTTAAGGAGTACACTAGTGTTTAGGGCATTATTACTCACCTTTTCTTTAGTCCTTTGAGGAAAATTATTTATTGTAACTTTAAGAATGGAGACACCTTGAGAAGAGCTTACCACTTTTGACTTGAAGGAGGTGTGGGAGCTTTTAGAACTGTCATACTTGTAGCCATAATTTTCTACCTTATAGGATGATTAGATGAGCTTGTTGGCATACTATTTTCATCTCCTAAAGCCTTCCTCTTTTCCATTATGTTATCTGAAATAAAGGCTCCTTTATTGAGTACATAAGTGTCTTACACTAAGAAGTTGGTGAAGCTTTCTCCATGAGGCTGCCAATCCTCATTTGCTTGCATCATGAACTCATCTTCACTTGATAAGAGATAATTAACTTCTCCTTGAGAAACAATATCTTTATCTACACATTTATTATAATCCATGAATTAGACTTGTTTATAATCTTCTCCTTGACACAAGTTTCTATGAACTGGTACCATCTCTCTTGCATTAGTGGTGGAGTTGGGATTGTACACATTGGTATGCCTATTGGAGTTAGGTTTCCATTAATCTCTTCATTTTCCATATTTTTGGACAATTTTTTTTAATAAGGATAAGCATTTTAATAGGAACCTTGTTACATATTAGCTTGCCTAAGCTAAGCTCTTAGCATTTGAATTTATACATATGGATCCATGAAATTTTCTAACTTCTTAGGAGCAACCTTAGGCTCAGTATTAGCATTAGGAATTTGATCCACATCTAGAGTATTAACAAAAGTATGAGATAATGAAAGCATGGGCACCTTAAGAGGAAACTTTATAGTTTATATGAGACCATTCTTAGCTTTGATATCAAGTTCATATGCTTTAGGAAGAGTGAAACCACCCATGGATTGAAGCATGATAGTAATTTCAATACCAATGGCTCTCAAGTATCTAGGGAACACAAAACTAGGAGGTGGCCTCATGGGAGGAGGCAATCTACATCAAGTATTTTGAAACCTCTCATTGAAGTCATGCATTATTTATTTGGAACCTATTTTGATCACATTAAGCTAATATATGAGAGAGGCATGGTCACTTTTATTTCCAAATGTTGAGGTCAACAACACTCCAAAATTATCTTATGCTATGACGCATACACCTTATAGAGTCCTATACCAATCAAGAACTTTGCCTATAAGGGACATGGAAAGGAGTTTGATGGAAATATTCTATAGAGTGATATTTTAAAAGCTACAAAATCTGGAGACATCCATAATGTGTTCACTAGGTGTAACATGAATCTTGCCATTGAATATGGGCACACCTTTTATGGCATTAAGAGGAATGGCATCATATGTTTGAAGGTGAATTATATTTTCAGTATTAAAGGTAGAGAAAGCATGATGTATAGCTATCTATTCTTTAGTATATTCAATTTATTCAACCTTTTCTCTCTCTTGGATTCCTTGGCTAGGAAAATCCTCTTGGTCCTCAAAGGGAAGATTAGGATGAGGATATTAAATTTCAAGAGGAAGTTCAGGCTGAATAAGTGGATTAATGGGGTTAAACACTCTAATATATGATGACCTATTGAGAACCATGAATTATGAGAGAAATTTTATAACAAAAAAATTGTCTTTAACAATATTTTACCTTGATGGACTTTCCAAATTCTAAGTAGTACACTAATTTATATTTGGTGTTGATAAGACTTGCATTCACCTTGATAAGTTGTCTTGAAGACAATGGTCCCACAAGGCATTCCAGAACTATTGTCACCAAATAGTTCACCCTAGAAGAGGGTGTTAAATCCTCTTCAATATTTTGGAAACATGGGAACACTTATAGGCATGTGGGTGTACCTATAGCGGAAGTAAGCCTCTAGATTTAAGGTTAAGGGCTACCTCCCTGAATGTGTCTTGAAATGTTATCACCTAAACTAGTGCTTGATTATGGGTAAAAGAGTTATATTTTTCATGAAATGAACCTAGACTAATGGGGTGATACACCAAGATGTTTTCCACGTGATCATCATAACTCATTCACTAAGAATCAAGTCATACAAACTAGCTTTTAAGTCTTAGAAGTTTTCTAACATGAGTATTTCAATATAGAAGAAACATAAGGAAAATTAATTAGAGGGAAGATTAAAAACTCAAAGAGAAATAATACACTTTAAATTATCCTAATACACATTAATACACTCTATATGACCTATTATAATAGTAACTCTTACACAAACATGAAAGGATAAGAGAAGACATGATAGAGAATTATCACTTTACATCACCATACATCACTTGCACACTTAGAAAAAATTTCATAAACTCAAAAATATAATTGAATTAATATTAAAATGAAAAATTAAATTTCATTCTAGTAGGGATTTTCCATACATGGTGTGGTATTAGATTACAAAGGCCAAAATGACTACTAATTATAGAATTTGAGAGAGAAGAGGAGAGAATGAATTCCAAATGTCACTAGAACACTTGCCATGCTAAGATAAGGAGTTAAACATGTAGTAAAATGAGTGTGAGGTATACCATGAAAGGTATAATAATAAAAATGTCCCTTTAAAGCATTAAACTCCATGAAATATGGCATAAGACTCCTACTTGTTCAAAAAAATGCCTTCATCATTTATCCCTTTTAGAACATCCCAAAACTAACTAGGGATAAATATCATGATTGAAATTATATGGAGGGATTTTAGACATGCTCCAATATGCATTATTTGCAACCTTAATCATCTAGATTCTATTGGATGTGAGCCATCACTACCTATAGATTATGAAACTCCTATTTCACTCACCCCTCACATTTGACCTCAAATTTAGCTTCAATTTTCCATGAAAATATATACAAGAGGGTGAATGACACTTGGAAAGACCCTTTATGGCCTTAAAATAATTAGGTAGACATTAGAATTCCATCCACTTAAAGTTCTCACCCTTCTCACTATCTTTCTCACTTTGCCATTTTTGACTAGTGGAGATGAAGGTGATGGTAGAAATACTTAGGTGTTTTTATGAGGCATGAAATGATCATAGTGAGTTATAATAAATCTTAATATCACTCCCAAATTTTATTTCTCTTCTTCAAAGTGATCAGAACCTAAAAAAATCCCAAAAACCTCAAGATGATGGGAAGGGTATATAGAGAGTCCCCTATAAGGTTCAATCACTTTCATGTTCATTCCATCTCATTTGGATAGCCCTCTATCCTTATTTTCCTAATTGGGTCCTTATCTAGGGTTTTTTATGGTTTTATATTCCTTTCACTCTTAGGATTCATTCATAAAGATGTGACATTGGATTTATAGAAAATTTTCACAAAGTCAATGCTCAAGACCCCTTTCAACTTCCCCAAACTCCTTAAACCTCCATGCACAACCTTCAATAAGATGTGAGCTTTTCAAACTAGCCTATTGAGCTTTGTATGTCATTATACATAGGCTTGAGTTGTCCTTGATCCAAAACTGGCTTTATTTTAGACTTCTCTATGTACCAAAAGCTCAAAAACGTCCTATATTCATCTATGAACATGTTTTGTAGTGTTATAATGTTCACCTAAAGTTGAAAGTGACATTGACTCCCCATTTGGGCATTAGGATTAAACCATGCCTAATAGGCTTGTCTACAACATTGAAGGTATAGACCATTGTATTTGGATCCAAACATTTGTGCACTATTTGTTTTTTTTTTTGGTTTCATTCATTTTTCCACACCTTCTTTTAAATTTTAATAATCTCATAGTTCACTTGATCATCTCCATTATCCAAAACTATATGATCTGTAACCTAGCGACATACCCTCTATCTAAGACAAAATAGATGGTAATTAACCTATTTAATTAAAAAAAGTAGATTTTGGATAGACTTATCTAAACTTCATAGGTACTCTATAAAAAATTTCAACTCTTGGTCTCATTATTAGACCCTTTAATTCCTCCAAGACCCAAGACATACCCTTGGGAAAGTAGACTGTGTGTAGGGATTTACCATATGACTATAGATTCACTTTTGAAACCTCCTTATTCTCTATGTAATATATTTAAATTTTTAGAAGCATAAAATTATCATATTAAATGCATCATAACATTTCCAAACCTTCTATCATCTATATTGGCTCATTCAGTGCATACCTTGCTCAACTTAGACCTAGTTGTGTTTCATTTTAGAAAAGAAACCTACTTGTAAGTAAAATTCAGTGGTTTTAATTATATATATATATATATATATATATATATATATATATATATATATATATGTCTTAATACCTTATTTGGGTCTTTTATTCCAATTAAAATTCATAAATTTCACTCTCTTCATGTTCAAGGTATGTCACCTTAAAGAATCACATTTTTTTACCTCATTGTTATGTCATACTCAATTGTAGTTAACTTTGTGGAGGTCCTATATGTGTATATACATGGTTTAGGCCTTATGTATATGTTTTATATAATCCTTGAAGTTCCATAAACCATATAATAGTTTTATTTATTGACCCTATGCCTTGAGTAAGGCCCATCATCAAGACTATCTACCCTAATCTTCATGATGACCCTACAGCCAACCTGTAGGTATCTATTTTTGTGATAAAGGGGAAACATGTAGGTGTTCTATATATTAGATGTTACATGAGCACCCCTTTGATGAATTATAAGGATCATAGTGTAATTTTATTCACAAATAGTTATCTATATGGAGAGTTTTACCTTCATTATGCCTCTCAACATTAAAAGGCTATTTGAGTTCAATCATTGTAGAGAATAATGGCATCCTACAGTGGACATATCACTCAATATAGAGACCTATTAAAACATTTTCATATGATCCAATCACCAAAAATTTTGTTCCAATAATTTACCCTAAGTTTATAATCCATCATGGAAGCATTTGGTCTAGATAAGACCTCAAGACAATCCACCAAAGAAATGTCAAAAGTACTTTAGGGTCTTTATTTGAAAGAATCAAGGTTGTTTGTCTCTGAGCTTTCCTTTATGCATAAATCATGAATCACCAAGTCCTTCTTCAACTCAAAATATTCCCCATGGAGAAATAAAACATTATTCAACCCCTATATACCTTGATTAAGGTTCAATAAAACTTCAAAGTGATATTCTAACCTTGCTCAGTCTCTATTAAGCCAAATGTAGGTATCCATTTTATAGGTATAACATAGGCAATGAAGGTAGATTTCCAAAAATGCATGGTGTATAGTAATTTGATAAATGATAGTCCCTTATAACCTCTTCAAATTTATGTTTTCAACCTTGAGGAGATAGATACCACTCAAATGTGTTTTTTTCAACATGGTCATCTTCCTGTAGGGAACCCAAAAGTGAATGCAATAGAAGATAAGAGCATTGGGAATGAAGTATGGATTATGAGCATGTAGTTGACCTTAACACCAATATTAGACATTTTAAAGGTCTGATATGGATCTATCAACCTTGTTTAAACTTCAAACAAGTCCAATAGTCTTCTTTCCAATGTGAGTATATCTTTTGAGACACCTATAGGCATGCATTGACAGTGTATGATTATATATCCATCTTGTAATGATTGTCACAGTCAATTTTATGGAATTTGAGAAATATATATTATTTTTTCATGATTAAAGGGAATTTTTATCAAAATAATACCATTCATAACATCTTCACAACCATTATCATAACTCAAAACCTCTAGATTGTAAGTAGATGCCTATGGGAAGTTGAATGTGTGTTATGATTTTGAATCCAACTCCATGAATTTTAGTTATTAGACTACACATATAAGGATAAAGGGTTAATAATTAATTTTAGACATGAAAATAAACACCTCACATTCCTCTAAAAAATATATAGAGAAAGAAACATTTTGTAAGTGATGAGACTTGACTGAGATCTCACATGGTGACACCTTCTTACAACTTGATTTATCTGATCCATGGAATCCTTTCCAAACATGAAACCAAGAATGGGAGACATTGGATAAGATATTAAAAATCCTATAGAATAAATCTTAATATTTTGATTGTACAGACCTATCGATATAAGAAAAGAAAACTTGTAGGGTATGGTGTTTATCAAGCAGAAAAACATAGTCAACTTGTAAAGGATCATTCATAAAGTATAAGTGAAAAATATTTGAACTATTTTTATTAAAATTAATTATATAAGTTTATTATCACCCCCAAAAGGTGTTTGCTCTGAAAGTTCGTATACTGGCCATACTAAGCATAAAATTATGATTGATTTTGTATGTTTAAAAGGGTAATAAAGGAGAAGAATGGTTTTTTATCATGTTTTAGACTAATAAAGCTGATCAAAATCTAAAATGATTCCAAGGAATTTTAAGAGTCATACCAAATGTTTTTAACATGTTCCACACTCCCATATAGGCCGTACAAGTGCCAAACTCCTTTTTCAATTGTTTTCTTGATTTTTAGTTAGAGAACCTATAAGTTTTAGATGTGACTAACTTTTTTAAAAGGGAATCTAACATATTGGATGTTTGAAGGAAAAATATAATACTTTAACACCTTTAAAAATATTCCACTTGTATTTAATTCTCTAAAATGACCCCTAGGTTACTCAAAATGGCATATGGACTAACTAGACTATGGCCAGGGCTAAAAACATAAGATATAACATTAAATTCTCCCTATAAAATTATATTAGACTCATATAAAAAAAATTTAATATAAGAGGTTTGACCCATTTTGACTTGTGTTAACTATGGTCAACACAACCATCATATCTCTCTTCTTCATCTTCATGACCTTCACACAAGAATTTCACATTGTATATAGGTTGTTGATTGTGCTAAACCATCATAGTTGAGCTATAGATGACTATTTGGTGGATTGTAGATACAAAATGCCATAAAACTTACCTTATGATCTCAAAATGACAAGTTATTATTGATATTATTTGAGTTCCTAATTAAAAATTCCACCTTTCAATATTTCTCTCTACAACATGATACTTTTTGGAATAGCCCTATTATGGATGACTATTGTAGGTGGTGATTTAACCCATTGTAAGGACTATAGAAAAGGAATATGACATGGTTGGTGATGTGATAATAATGATGCCCAAAACATTGAATGGGCCTGATATACATTATATAAACTTGAATAAGCATCCAAAAATGTTTATAAATGTGGAGACCAAAGCATATGTTCTTACCTTAATAATTGCTAACTTACCTTAATTTCTGCTAAACAATGCCTTAAGGATGTTTTTTTGCTTCTAAATTTCACCTTGGTGACCTTATCAAAACTATTATACATTAAAATTGACTTAATTCACCTTTAAAATTTATCTTGACACTTCATAAACACATTAATAAAGACACCAAGTCCTTTGGAGGTCTCTCAAGATGATAAGACAGTCATACATAGTCATGACTATGTTATTTAGGCATTAAAGGCTCCAAATAGGTCTTTTGATCTCATATTTATACCAACCATTATAAATACCTTATGAGCACTCTAAATCAATCTCATGCTATATAAAAAACATCTATTTCTTATTGACTCCTTATAGATTCTATAATCTATCATTATGTCCTAGCTTGCTCATTATGCTTACAGGTGCTCAAGTGAACTTTGAGAGAGAGAGAATAGTCTTAAGAGAGTATGGTATCTAATACATCATATGAGATTTATAATTGAGATTAATAAACCATTATTCTTCATATAGTTCCTTAAACCTGCAACTATTCATTATGAAAGGCCCTATCTTATTCATTCTATCTCACGAAATACCCTTTAAAAATGAAGGAATATGATTTTTTTTATTAGATTAAATAGGTTTATTTTAACTAAAAATGGACTTAATAAACCTTTAAATATGAATACATTTAACCAATATTCAAAAATTCTTAAAAACTACCAAAACTCAAGTCAAGACAAATAACCAATTTATTATCAAAAGACTCCTTATAAAGACAAATTAGTTAATTATTACACCATAAACAATATTATATTTTACATGATATAATCCCCATATAACCAATTTTTTCCATGAATTTATGAAGTGAATAAATGGAGAAAACCCTAGACCCCATTTGGATGACCAAGAAATAGTGACCCCTTACACTCTTAAAAATTATTCAGGAAGATGGGGGGATGAATATGAAAACCAATGAAACTAAATTGAAGATAATTAGGGTCCTCATAATTAAAAATATATTTGTATTTGAATATCTATCTCTTACCTATACTAAACAAAAATTGATGGCCTTCTTAGAGCTACCAAGGAGGTCCATATGAGAGATAAGTGAGTTTCTTCATTTTGACACCTAAAACTCCTTAAAAACCATGGACTTGAATTTTTCATGAACAAATAAGGTCCTAAAGATGAATTAAAATAAATTTTACCTTGAATAACTATATATATAGCCTTAAAATAGGAATTTTGGCACTAAAACTACCAAAATCACTTGACAAACCTGATGAAACTGCTAAAAACATTTATTAGATATTTTATGCATAAAAAAGTAGACCATACACTTATTTTAATATTATACTACTATTATCATGTAAAACCTTTTCTATAATCCACAAAGTGATCCAAAAATTAGTCAAATGGGTCATGAAGTTAGCCAAACATATCACCAACTAGTGATCAATCATTCAACATGTCATGACCTTAACACAAACCATAAGGCCTCTTAGGATGTTTTGGACTCATATCATCACTTGAAACAACCTAAAATAGGTAAAAAGGTGTTTATAAAAGCACATGTTCATGATTATCATATCCTTAAACTCATCAAATTTACCTTAAAAATGTTAATCAAGGTTTTGGATGACCAATACCATAATAACATAGTAGACAATAGGGAAAACAAGCATGAAAAGAAAAGTTTCAGATCATAGGATTGATAGTTTGAGTTGTGAATTAAAAATTTTCAACTTTTTTGTGACTTATCTAGGAATAATGATTTTTTGCTTGAGAATTAGACTATTGACATTTATTTTAGACTCATAAGATCACTGTTACATTCTGAAATGAATAGAAACAAATCTAGTCAATGACTACAAGACTCTTGACTTGAAACAAGGCAACTCTTCTCCTCAAAAATAAATAAATAAAACACACAAAATGAGTGAAACAAACTAACAAGACAAATTTGTAATCAAATAAATTATTTGAAACAAAACATAAGAAAACTAATGTGATAGACAACACTTGGAGGAAAGCTAAACTGACTATAACTAACATGTAAAGAATCCTCCTCCAAGATCAAAATCAAAGTTTTTTGGATTAATTACTTTATGAAGTATGAAATGGCATATGAAATCACACTTAATTGACCTCTTAATTTTTCAAGCCTTCTTTTTGAATAACAACATATTTGACATGTCTTTTAATAGGTCTACATCAGCAAATATATCTCCAATGAACACATACTAGTCCTGAACTTCAACCTCTACCTTCTGTAGTTACTCTTCTTTGTAAATAGTCTCCAAGATATCCAAATATTTATTTTAAATACCTAATACATCATGAAATTCATATGACTAATTGAATTAACATCCTTGGATCCTAGTGTCCTTTTGAAGGCTTTTAACTTGTCCAATATTGTCTCCAAAAGAGAGTTTTTGTTGTTCCTTGATAAATTATGGCCAAAAGAGACCCTCATTGTCTTCCAAGGGTACACTAAGGTATGCAAATGGAATGAGATTCTAATAACCCATGTTGAGTATTTCAAAAAATCATCATCTAGTGAGGTTTTCTCTTGAAATAACAAATTTGTGAGACTATTTCCCTCTAGATTGTTGATTGGTTCACCAAAATTGCCTCATATTTACTTACATAACTCATAATCACCTAGGAGAAATGAGTATCCTCATTCCAAAGCTTCTAAAAATTCTTCACTATGATCTTAAATAATTTAAGGGAGATTTATTATACCTAAACCCCATTTTTCAATAGGAAATGGGGACCCACTTTTTTCAAATTATTGTCTTGATTTTGAGCAACCTCTTCTATACATTTATGCAAATTCTGGGAAAAGATCATGATTTGGATTTTTATAATTTGTCAAGATGGCATTGATATTGTGTTTCCATAGACTAGATCTTGTGCTCTATCAATTTTGTTACTTAGAGGTAAATGTTGTAGACTTATGTTTTCATGGACTATCTTTTCTATCCTCATGTGACTTATTCTTTTGGGACTTGTCCTATTTGTACTTTTCAAGATTTTTATCATGTATGAATCCTTCAAAACTTATCTTTATTAAATAAATTGTTTCAAACATTTTTTTTGAAACAATTCTTCTAATGGAATTGGTCTATGGACATTTTTTACCATGGGTATTGTCCGTAAGGAAAACAACTTGCCCTTCAAATTTTTTGTCATGAGCCTTTTTCCCTTTGGAATTTATGAAGTAGATCCTTTGATACTTTTGTCATGGAGAAATTCCCTATGAATTGGACCCTTTAGATTGTTTCTAGATATAAATTTCCCTTTAGGACCTTTGAAATGCCCTCTTTCCTTGAAAACCTACCCTTCTGGCTTTGGGTAACATGTCCCTCGACTTTTTGTTATATCCATTTTTCCCAATAGAATTACTTTGAAACTTTTACAATTACCCTTTAGCCACTCTGGAATTTTCCTTCAATGATTTTGTCCCACACCTTTGTCTTTTTTGAGCCTTTATTTTGGACATTTTATCTGGGATAATTTCTCTGAGCCAATTAATTTCTCTAGAAATTTTATCTGAGAGAATTAGGTCTTCAGGAGAAATGTTGAGGACATTTTTTCCCAAACAATTCTCTTGATGGAATTCCTTCAGGACTTTTGAAAGGACCATTTGCCTTTAAATTACCCTTCAAAATTTTTGTTAAGAACACATGCCCTTCAAACTTTTAAAAAATTCCCCTTTGGCCTTTTGAAAGTGCCCTTCAAGACTTTTATGGTTACCTTCAAAACTTTTGTAAGGGCCCTTTCCCATTGAAATTTACCCTACAAAGTAGCCCATTTGGGCATTTTTTCCATGATGTAGACCCTTTAACCCTTTTGACCATGCCCTTTGGGACTTTTATCTTGAGCACTTTTTCCCTATGAGCCTATCCCTCAAGAATTTTGTCCTTCATCCAATTCCTTTAGACTTTTTGTTTTAAACATTTTGTCTGACACAAAATTCTTGAAACAATTCCCTCAAAGAACACATGCCCTTCAGACTTCCTGACCTACCCTTCAGACATTTTAAAAATGACCTTTCATCCTTTTTCATAAGTGGTTGCTTACCCTTAAAATAATTTGAAAGTGACCTTTTGGTATTTTTTAAGTGACCACTTACCCTTCAAGACCTCATCCTAGACCTTTTTCCCTCTGAGCATGCCCTTTGGGACTTTTGTCCCAAGCATCTTTTCCTTCAAACATTTTGTCTGAAACATCATATCCTTCAGCTTTTTTGAGACCATCCCTTCAAGATTTCCTTATAAAATTGTATCCAATGAAAATGACCCTTTAAGAGAATTATGTTGGATGTTTTCCCCTAAATAATTCCCCTAAAAAAATTCCCCCACACAAAAATCCTGTGATAATTCTCCCACAATAATTGCTCTAAGAAAATGCTGGACTACCAAGTGGTACCCTTTCTTAGAAAGATTTTCATTATGCTTGAGCTTAATTTAATATTCTTAACTGAGGTCCAAATAATATTTTATTAATACTAAGACCTTAGGATATAATATTTATGTAGGGACTTTTATATTATGCTAAGTCATTTTTTACTTATGTTTGCAAAATTAGGGAGTCTCAATGAAATGACGTGTCAATTTGATGAGATTAAATTTGATGGTCACATAGATGTCATTTGATAGTAATGAGGACATAATTTCATTTTCATTTGAATTTCAAATTTAACATCAATAACATGTTAAAATTTTGAGATAAAATTTTATAATCACATAGATGTCATTTGATAGTCATGAGTTTATTATTTTACGATCATGAAAAAATCAAATTTAACCTTGACAATGGCTAATTTATAGAATTAAATTTGATATTCGTGTAAACATCATTTTATGGTTACAAGTATGTCATTTTATGGTCATGTGAATGCCAAATTTAACCTCATAAAATACCCATTTGGATTCTAATTAAGATCCTACGATGTGCATCTAATTAGGCCCATTTGATCAAATGATGCGAGAGTTAGTTAAAATATTAAAACTCTATGAGTGACAAGTGTCATCATCATGGGATCCCAATACATAGACCCAATAAACCATGTTAAACTAGTGTAAAGGATCGATGATGCAATATTAACATGAAATTTTCAAAGATCTTGAACTCAATTAGGTATTGACATGTGTCATATTTCAAAATCTAGCTAGGTATTATGGGTAGAATACTTAGATCTTTAGATTATGTATATCAATAGACATTGGGTCTCATAATTAAGACAAGGAGTATGAACATGCATGTATTAAATGGTGAATATTAAAGTGAAGATATAGAGTCTATAAAAGGTATAGGTGACCATGCAAATGCAAAGTTCAAATTAGTCAAGACTAACAATAGTGTCCCTAGTTCTACTCAAAGCATTAGAAAGTAGTGCATATCTGAACTTCATTTAAAGGAGGCTAATCTAAAATATGAATAAGTTATTCTCACAACCTATAAAAGGATGCATCTATAATTTTGATAAATGTCACATATTCTGACATTTTCATATAGTTTTCACTATCATTGTAAAAAGTTTCCTCTATCCTTTTGCACATACACATGTTACATATCTTTGGCAAAGTATATTTTAAACTGATAACTATAAGTATACTCTTATACTATTTTAGACTAATATTAAAAATAATGTTTTGAATATCACATGTAACAAACTTGCATAAACTTGGAGGATGAGGCAACCCCTTCCCCAAGTCTATATAAAACATTGTAATCCGACTTCAATTTTTTATCAGAGAATTTTTGAATATAGGAAAACATCAATTTTGATCACCAATGAATGTGTTTACATATTTTATTTCCAATTTATATGTAGCTAGTTGTTACTTTATTTGGTTTTATGTTTAAATAATCCTTAGTGTGCAAAAGTTATGAATGGATTCTTGATTATTTTGATTGTTATACTAATTTATAGGTGTGCATCAGCTACTAAAATATTGGTAAACATATTGGTTAAGATAGTTAAGTTAAAATTGATTCAAATTTTTGATTGTGCATGAGCGCTTTCTTGGATATAGTGTTTTGTGTGTGTGAAATAAATGCCTTAGATAATTCACTAGCTTGAACCATAATCTCTTGACTAAGGATGTGCAACAACTTTTATAAAAGGATTAACCTTGTTTGAGACTTATGAATTTCCTACATCTTTATTTCCTTAGACTTTTTGGCCATGTCTAGTTATTTGTGTGCAATTGCTACTAGCAATAGGCATAGGTTTTGAGAGTACTTATACTTTCAGAAACCATCTAGGGGAGTAGTTCCTAAAAAGAAAAAAAACTTTCCTTTCTACCTTACCCTTTCATCTTTTTTTGAGTTTTTTTTTGAGATATACCCACTCTAGATTAAAATATATATACCCATCCTACTCACGTAGATATCCACTACCCTTATTAGGAGACACACATCCATCCAAAAACCTTGTGAACAACCTACATGCCCTACCCACTATTTCATCAATAGGTTGAAATAAAACACATCCCTATAATTCAAGTCTTGAAGTGGAGTTTACCTCCATTGAGATCTTAAAACAATAGAGGCTACTTCATTACAACTATGGTGTGCATAAAACCTACACCAATAGTTAAATGGCACTAGAAGGAGGAACAACACCCCTAATAGTAGTAGTCATCCTTTATGTAAAGTTTCACTAGAGTCACCCATTAGAGTGACCAGATCTAATTCCCAAGCTAGTTTATTAGTCTCACCCTTGACAAATCATAGAAAACCTAGAGCTATGATAATATCCTTAGTTTATAACAATCTCCCTCCAGTAGGGAACCCCTTACTTATAAAGAACCCTTTACTTATAAATCAACCAATGGATCAGTAATAGCTTGGGTTAGTTGGATCTTCTATCACCATCCCAAGAGATGTACATGATTTTCTTGGGAATCTTAGAAAGTATTTACCATCCTTTTCTCCTTTAGGAGCAAGGATAGTAGAGGAACATATCAAATTAGTCAAAGTTACTTTAAGACTAATGACTATCATAGATTAGTATATTACATGAAAATTATTCCCTTTTACTTTGATGGATGTTACTTATGATTAGTATTTAAATCTATTAGAAAAATTCATCACTTCTTGGGATGAATGTCAAGAAACTTTTTTTGTGTAGTTTGGATAGACTACCAATCCTAGATTCATATACCAATACTTCACCAACATAAAGAGGGAACCTAATGAGCCCATCCATGCTTTCAACATAATATGGTATAAGATATACAACTATTTGACCCCAAGATATAAACTAGAGGTGACATTAGCATTGGAAATGTATAAGAATGCATTGGACCTTATCACTACAGTATTCTTGAGAAGAGAAATTATGGATAACACTTTGAAATTAACATTTTAAGAGGATATCACCATAACTAGGCATCTCAATCCTTATATTCTTGGAGTGCCTAATGTCAAAAATGGTTTTCTAGCATTAAATATAGTTCCACATGTAAGGCAAAATGTCCTAGCATTCAATCAAAACTAGTTATACACACTACCTCCCATGATGTAGATGACACAGTTGAATTTTATCTACTCGAACAATCATGCGACAAGTAATGGGTATCAATAGAACCAATAATTAGTTTTAATTTCCACTACCATTTTACATGGTACAGATTCCATAGAGGCACAACTAAATTTCATTCAAAACATGGTTCAAAAGTTGAGTAATGATTTCCTAAATATGCAAAAGAATATGGGCAATGCTAATGGCACAACTAGAAATTAGAATACTATATTCTAGAGATATAATAGACTATTTAATTAACCCTAAAAAACCTAATAAGATTCTAGAGATCAACATAGTAGAGATGACTCTTCCCAATTAGTGAAAAATTTACATTACTTCCAAGCTTGGTAAACGCAACAATGTTAAATTTTGTGAAACATTCAAAATATTTCAAAGAGAGTTGGTTAGATAATATCAGATGCACAATATGCCTAAGCATCACCTAGATCCTAGATCTTCTAGCACTACCATATTATTTTAAACTCATAAGTTTCCTTTTTTGGGCAAGGATAACAATAAGCTTGAAGATAACATGGTCAAAGTTCATGCTTCCCATCAGTTCTATAGAGGTGCATATAATCTAAGGAATAAACATCCACTCACAATGTTGACTCCTATAATTCCTCCTAATCCCAAGGTAGACAACAATCCACCACCACTAAAGTGGAATGATCAACAACAGAACAAGGAAGAACCAAGTAAAGGAGGATACAACATTGTTGAGGATATAAAGAAGATCAAGGTGAATCTAACTCTTCATGAACCAAATTAGATAAATGAACCAAAGGAAATTCTCTATAATTCCATTTCTATAAAGGCACCAGTGGATAAATCAAAACCATCCATAGATAATTTGAAAACATCTAACACTAACATCATCTACAAGAGCAAGCTAGAAGCTCCACCCTTTATACTAACTATTAGGACATTCGATAAGAATATTTATAAATGTGTAGTTGATTTTGGAGCATCTACAACTATCATTCCCACATCCATATGTCAAAATATTGGTTTGATTACAATCCCTTCAAAGAGAATAGTTTCACAACTAGATAATATAGTGGTCCCAGTAGTTAGAGAATTAAACAATGTGTGCATTTAAGTAGAATTTGAGCTAAGAGTCTAAATGGACAAATATGTGCATTCTAGTGGTAGACATACCTAAAGGATATGAGTTTATAATATGTAAGGATTGGTCCAAAATGCTTAATGAATATCTCTCTATGGACTTTTCTCATACATGGTTGTCATGGAGAGGAGTTGCAAATCAAATTAGAATTGACAAATAACCAAGAATGAATTACCCCATTACATAGTATAATGTCAAGAATGAATAAGTAAATTATGACTCACCCAACCTTAGTATTTATAATTTTTCTACTCAAAATCAAGAATAAAATCTATACCCTAAAGGTTCTAATCAACTATGGACTCTACACTTTGATGGCACTAGATCCAAGCAAGGATCAGGCATGGGAATTAAGATAATTAATCCACATGGTAATAAATTATTGGTAGCATATAGGTTACAATTTCCATGTAATGATAATAGATTTGAGTATGAGGCTCTAATTCTGAGATTATAATTTGCACTCAAGAATAATGTCAAACAAATATTAATATTTGGTGACTCAGAGCTAGTGGTCAATGACATTAGAAATAAGTACCAATGTAATTTATCTCATTTGAAGAAATACGAGCATAAAGCATGGGAATAGATTGAAAGCTTTAAATCTTTCAACATAATATCACTTTCTAGAGAGCAAAATTAGACCACTAGTTTATTGGCTACTAATGTTATGAATTTGGAGCTGCTATAGGAATCTAAGGTAAAGAAGTTTTTAATTAAATTGGTACCTTTCCCATTTTTCCAAGGTAATGTATAAAATTTTTAAGACTTTTATGATGATCAATATATTATCTAGTTTTTAACCAATTTAGAGGAATTTGAATCCCAAATCATCAATGACAAGGACATTAATCACCTTTATCAAAAGGAATCAAAAAAAAATTCTAGCTGGGTTGGTCTCCTTAGAAAGACCATTTGACATAGATCCTCAAGCAAAAACAACTAAGAACAACCCAAAGTCAATGAATCAAACTTTATAAAAGAAAACTTAGGAGATTAGCACATCCCACATTATGTCAATATCAATCTCAACTACACCCCAAAAGAGAGGTAGTGAGTAAAGTATTTTTTTGATTGATATAGAGACATCATTGCCTACACATATGAAGATCTGAAAGTTTTTGACCCTCAAGTCATCACTCACATGGTTCCCTTACATATAAATCATAAACCATTTAGATAGAGGTAAAGACTAATCAATCCTATTCTATAACCTCTCATTTAGAGAGAAGTGGAGAAGATTTTAAATGCAAAGATCATCTTCCCAATCTAACATTCTACTTGGGTGGCCAATTTGGTCCCAGTAAGAAATAAAAATGATGAGATCAGATTATGTGGACTTAAAAAATATGAAAAAGGCTTCTAATAAAGATAATTATCCTTTTCCTTTTCTAGATGAAGTGATACAAATATTAAATGGTTTTGAAATGATGTCCTTCTTGGATGGATTTTTAGGATATGATTAGGTACTGGTGTGATGCGACGATAGAATGAAGATGGTGTTTACCATGAAGTGGGGAACTTATGCATATAAAAGGATGCCATTCAACCTAATAAATGCAAGAGCTAACTTTAAATGCACCATGGATCACACTTTTAAAGGACTTACTAAAAAATGTATAATCATTTACATGGATGATCTTATAGTATTTTCCAAGAATTAAAAAGACCACATAAGTCACCTATAGTCTATATTTAAAAGATACAGAAGGTTTAGTATTTTATCAAAACTAAATAAGATCATATTTGAAGTGGATAAAGGTTGGTTTTTAGGGCACATCATCACTAAGGATGGGATCACCATTGATCCAAAAATAGTTCAAGTGATTTTGAAAATTTAGCCACCAAACAACAAGAAGGAGCTCAAATCATTCTTTGGAAAGATTAACTTCATAAGAAATTTCATCTCAATATTTGTAGAGATCATTAGATCCATGAATGCCATACTCAAGAAAGATGCCAAAATATAATGGATAATTAAAGCTTGAAAGTTCTTCTAGGACATTAAATATGTGATATCATAGGCTTTAGTGTTGATCAGTATAGATTTTAATAGAGATTTCTACCTATATTCATTTGCTTTAGAGCTTTATAATGCTACTGTCATCATGTAGAAGAATGATGATACCAATCATATAATCACATTTATGAGCACAAACCTCAAATATTTAGATATTAGGTATTCCATCATTGTTAAATATATTTTTTCCATTTTCAAAGTAGTGAAAAAGTTTTAACACTACATCTTGAGTAATAAAGTCATTGCCATCATGCCTGATCCTGCTATCAAGCTCACTATGTCATAAAATGAGCTAGAAGAATGATGAGAAAAATGTATGGCCAAAATACAAGAATTTTATAAAGATATCAAGCCTAAAAATACCATTTGAGGTCAAGGCATTATTTATCTTATGACTAAACTAGATCTACACATCACAGTTTAAGAGTTATGTGAAGCTAAAGTATCTAAAGGAGAATGGTATACTAATATAATATAGTATTTTCTTATAAGAACTTGTTACCCTAAGCTCAATAGAGAGAGAAAAAAATCCTTAAGGCTTAAAGATACTCATTACATGATCAATAAGGAAGTCTTCTATAGGAGAAATTATGAAGGTATTTACCTCAAGTGTGTATTTGTAGAAGATAAAGAAATCTTACAGACCTTACATCAAAAGATAGGTAGTCATCATCCTTATAAGAATACCACAACCCATAAGATCTTGAGAATAGGATACTACTGGCTAACAATTTTTAAAGATGCTCATGTTCATGTGAGATCATGCCATGAATGGCAACCTCTAGCCAAGAGAGAAGTACATGCAATGATAGCTTTAAAGCCAATTGTTGAAGGAAGGACATTTTCCCAGTGGGGTTTAGACTTCATTAGAATTATAAACTCAAATTACTTAGTAGGCCATAAGTTTTTTCTTACTACTATAGATTATTACACTAGATGGACTAAGGCCATAGCCACAAAGAATTATAGAACACATGATGTGATTCATTTTTTGGAAGAACACATAACAACCCAATTTAGTGTGCCTATTTATTTAGTTTGTGACAATGGAATGGCTTTCATATTATCATAATTTATTGAATGGGAACATGATAGCCAATACATCATCAGGTCAACTTCTAACCACTACCATTAGGGAAATGGACTAGAAGAATCAACGAACAAAAAATTGATTGATGCAATTAAGAAGTCAGCTGGAGACAAGCCTATGGACTGACATAATTTATTAAATCATCATCTTTAGGTAGACTAGACTAGACACAAGCAAGCCCTTAAAGCTTCACCTTAATTATTTGTATATAGATGCAAGCTTGTACTCTCAATTATGTTGAAGCTACCCACTTATCAGTTTCTATAGGACTACATGGAACTGAGTGATAGAGTAGAATCAAGATTATTGAACATAATCAAAATGGAATATTTAGGGATTGAAGCCTTATAGACATTTAATAAACACTAAGAAATGGTCAATAAGTGATTAGATAAGAGAGAAACGGTTAAAGCTTTTAGGATTTTAGATCTAGTGCTACTTTGGGATGAATCCCATGAGAGGAAAGGACAATATGACAAGTTTTCCCCACTATGGATTGGACCATACCAGGTTTTAGAGATCATGGGAAATAATGCATTTCATTTAAAGGACCTCTAAGGTAATGAGTTTACATATCTAGTTAATGGATAGTTCTTAAAGCACTACTTTGGTGTTGTATCATCTATTGATGTTACTGAGTAAAGAGGTAAAAATGAATGTAGTTGTAAGATTAGATTAGATTTCTGCTTTCTTAGAATAGTTTCATGCTTTCATAGATTAGATTTCTTTCTTTCATAGACAAGTTTCTTACTTTCTAAATTAATCTTTCCTAATTTCTAGATTAATCTTTCATGCTTTTAGTATTTTTCTTTCATAGATTATATTTCATGTTTTCTAGATTAGATTTCAGTGATTTCTTAGTTTAGTTTCTTGATTTCTTAGATTAGTTATTCTTTGATTTATTTGATGATCAAAATTGTGTTTTCTCTAACTATAACCAAACTAAAATCCAAACCAACTAAGTTTATGATTTTTCAAAGGGGAAAATTAAAATCTTAACACTTTGGGACTAGTTTATAGATTGGGTGTATTTCTATGTTTTTGATTCTTTAAGATGATGGTAGGTAATCATGTATTATTTTGAATGGTGTCATGATTGAATACTTTTACTAGGAATATATAATTTACTCTCAAATTACTTCTTACAAATTTAGATTTTTTTCTTGTTTTATTGGATCAAATGCACTTATCACATTGAATACCTTTTGCAAATGATAATTCTAGGAATAGATGTGGCTAGTAGGGATGTTCTAGTAATAATTTGTTTTATAATTATACCATATCACTAGGGTTATAGCTATTCTCTTTTATATTCAAGAACAAAATAGTAAAAAAAGAAAATGAAATAAGAAATAACCAGTGGACTCAAAAGAGAAATGAAATATAAAGAAAACCAAAATGATCACATGATGAAATAAAGTCAATGTACCACACATCATGATCAAAAGAGAAGATAATGGAATGAAAAGATAAGGATCTCAAGGTATCTCTATTGGGACTATGAATTCATATATGACAGTAGAGAAATGCCTGATCTTCCCTTATTTTTTGATATTCAATAAATACTAGAATGAAACCTATAGCCCCATCAAAGCCTTTGAAAAACTCATCATAATAGGGGTTAAATAAACTACATATTTGACACACACAGATCCAAGAAATTAGAAGTAAAATATGTTATGTGAATTAACTTAAGAGTCTCTTTCATATTCCTAATTTTAGTAATATTTTATGGTAGACTTTATGATTGATTTAGGACTAAAAACTAGAGTTCTAGGTTCTTGAATACTCAGGAGTATTCCCCCTGTGAATCACCATTTTTTGTACCCAACACCCCCTTTTTCAATAAGAAATGGGGACCAACTTTTTGTAGATTATTGTCTTGATTTTGAGCCCCCTCTTCTATACATTTATGCAAATTCTAAGAAAATATTATGATTTGGATTTTTATACTTTGGTAAGATGGCATTAATATTGTGTTTTCATAGAGTAGATATTTTCTTCTATCAAGTTTGTTACTTTGAGCTAATTGTTGTGGACTGATGTTTTCATGGACTATCTTCACTATCCTTTTGGGACTTATTATTTTAGGTCTTATCCTATTTATCTTTATCAAGGTTTTTTTAGTGTATGAATTCTTGTGAACTTATCTTTATTGGGGAAATTATTGAGGATATTTTGTCTGAAACAATTCTTTCGATGGAATTGGTCAATGGGCTTTTTTTTCCATGGGCATTTTCTTTGAGGAAATGAATTTTCCCTTCAACCTTTTTATCCCAAGGCTTTTTCCCTTTGGTATTTATGAATTAGATCCTTTGGGACTTATGTCATATACAAATTCCCCATGAAGTGGACACTTTGGACTATTTCTAGATAGAAATTTCCCTTTAGGACTTTTGAAATGTCCTCTTTCCTTGATAACCTACCCTTCAAGCTTTGTATAACATGTCATTTGGCCTTTTTGTTGTGTCTATTTTGCTTGATATAATTCCTTTGGACCTTTTTAAATTTCTCTCCATCCCCTTCACACTTTTCCTTCAATATTTTTATACCATACCTTTGCCTTTTTTGTGGCTTTCCTTCAAAAAACATTTCTAAGACACTTTCTCCAATCCAATAGAATTCCTTCATACATTTTGTCTGAGAGAATTATATATAAGGGATAATTGTTGTGGACATTTTTTTGAAATAATACCCCTGATTGAATTCCTTTGGGACTTTTTAAATGATCCTTTACCTCTACCAATTAAAAGTTTTGTTAAGGATATATACCCTTCAAACTTTCCAAAAATGACCCTTCAAACATTTAAAAGTGACCTTTGAGAATTTTGTGGTTACCCTTCGAGACTTTTGTAAGGGCCCTTTCCCATCAAAATTTACCCTACAAAGTAGACCCTATAGGCATTTTTTCCATAAAGTAGACCCTTCATCAATTTTCATCATGACCTTAGGGAATTTTATCTCAAGAAAATTTACCCTATGAGCCTATCCTTAAGGACTTTTATCCTTCATCCAATTCCTTTGAAATTTTTATTTCAGACATTTTATCTAACACAAATGTCTTGAAATAATTCCCCCAAAGGACACATGCCCTTCAAACTTCCTAAACCTACCCTTCAATCATTTTTAAAGAGACCTTTTGGCCTTTTCTTAAGTGGCTACTTACACTTCAAATATTTTTAAAGTGACCTTTTGGCATTTTTGATGTGGCCACCTACCCTTTAGGACTTCATCCTAGACCTTTTTCCATTTGAGCATACCCTTCAAGAGTTTTGTCTTGGGTATATTTCCCTTTAGCCAATCCATTCAAAAAATTTGTCTGAAACATCATATCCTTTAGCCCTTTTGAGACCATCCCTTTAATATTTCCTTTGAACATTTTATCCAAAAAAAATGACCCTTCAGGAGAATTATTGCAAACTTTTTTTTCAAAATAATTCCCCTACACAAAAAACCTATGACAATTCTTCCACAACAATTGCCCTAAATTAAATTCCAAACTATCAAGTGGCACCCTTTCTTACAAATAATTTCATTATGCTTAAGCTTAATTTAATATTATTAACCTAGGTTCAAATCATATTTTATTAATAATAAGACCTTAGGCTAGAATATTTATGTAGGGACCTTTAAATTATGTTAAATTATTTTTTGCTTATGTTTATAGGAGTAGGGAGTCCTAAGGAAATAACACATGTCAATTTGGTGATATTAAATTTGATAGTCACATAGACATCATTTGATGGTCACGAGCACATCATTTTATGGTCATGTGAATACCAAATTTAACATTGATAATGTGTTAGAATTTTGAGATTAAACTTAAGAGTCAAAAAAACATCATTTGAAGGTTGTGATGACATCATCTAATGGTCACACAAATGTTAAATTTAACCTTGATAATGGCTAGTTTACAAGATTAAATTTAACAGTCATGTGGATGTCATTCAATAGTCATAAGGATGTTATTTGATAGTCATGTGATGTAAATTTTAACTTCATAAAATATGCATTTGGATTAAAATTAATATCCTATGGTATGAATTTATTCAAGCCCATTTTATCATATAATGCAAGAGTGAATTTAAATGTCAAATCTCTACTAGAGTGAGAAGTGTAATCATCATGGGAGGCCAATACATAGATCCAACAAACCACAATAAACTAGTGCAGAATATTGATGGTATGAAATTAATAGGGAATTTTCAAAGATCCTAGACTAAATCAGGGATTGACACGTCATATTTCAAAAGCTATCTGGGCATCATGGGTAGAATACTTAGATCTTTATATTGTGTCTATAAATAAACATTGGGTCTCACAGTTAAGATAAGGAGAATGAATATGCATGTCTTAAATGGTGAATATAAAACTAAAGATCCAAATTATACAAAAGGCATGGGAGAAGATGAAAATACATAATTTAGATTAGTATAGATTAACAACAATGTCCTTGGTTCTATAAAAAGCATTGGAAAGCAATGTATATCTGAGATCCATTTGAAGGTAGATAATCTGAAAGATCAACAGGTTATTCTCATAACCTATAAAATGAGGCATTTATAGTTTTGATAAATGGTGCATATTATGAGGTTTGCACATAGTTTAAACTATAATTATAAAAAGTTTCCCTTGTCATTTTGCACATACACATGTTGCTTGTATTTGACAAAGGCTATTTTAAATTTATAATTATAAGTAGACTCTTATATGGTTTTAGACCATAGTTAGAACTCATATTCATACTATCACATGTAACGAACTTGTATGAACTTAGAGGATGAGATGACCCCTTCCCCAAGTCTATATAAACAATTATAATCCAACTTGAATTTTTTGTCAGATAATTTTTGAATACAAGAGCAACATAAGTTTTGATTGTCAGCAAATGTGTTTACATATTTTCTTTCCAATTTATATGCGATTAGTTGTTACTTTATTTGGTTTTATGTTTTAATAATATTTATTGTGCAAAATATAAGAGTGGATTCTTGATTATTTTGATTTATATATTAATATTTAGGTTTATAACAACTACCAAAAAATTGGTAAACATATTAGTTAAGATAGTTAAGTCCAATTGATTCACAATTCTAATTGTGTATGAGTAATTTCTTGGATGTATTTTTTTTGTGTGTGTAATAACTACCTTAGATACTTCACTAGACCAAGCCATAATCTCCTGACTAATGGTGTGCAATAACTACCCTAAAAAGAGCAACCTTTGTTTGAGGCTTGTGAATTTATTACATCATTATTTATTTAGACTTCTTGTTTGTGTCTGATTGTGTGTGTAATTGATCCTAGAAACAAGCATAGGTTTTGAGATCACTTTTCCTTTTAGAAACTAATTATGGGATTAGTTCTTGAAAACCACAAAATATATCCTTTCTACCTTACCATTCCCTCCTTTTCTGAGTTTTTTTTTGAGATCTACCCACTCTATATTAGAATTTAGCTTCCTGTCTAACTCACTTAGAGATCCACTAACTTTATTAGGAACCACACCTCCATCCAAAACCCTTCTCAAAAACCTACATGTCCTACTTTCTATTCCATCAATAGGTTGAAATAAACTACATACCTAAAATCCATGCCCTAGATTGGAGTTTACCTTTATTGAGATATTAAAATGTTATAGACTACCTTATTATGGTTGTGGTGTGCATAAAACCCACACCAACAATATAAAGTCAAAGATTTACCTTCTTTTCTATTAGAATCACAACCACTAATAGTGGGGTTGAATAAGTGATTTATTAAAAATTTCTTCTAATTATTTTTTTCTTTAGTCAAACATCAATATAGAATCCATAGAGTAATCAAAAAATAACAAAGAATATAAAGACAACACATTATATAGGTGGAAAACTCTTAAAGGGAATAAAACCCACAATGATCATTGCATGGAATACTTATCCTGAATTAGATATGTCATTATTCAATAAGATTGTTGAGCACCCACTTAGCTTAAGGCACTAATCCCAAATAATCAAGCACCAACTAGAAAAAAATATTCAACAAGCACCCATTTTCTAGGAAGCATCAACCCCCTAATTTATAGATACCAATCTACATGAGGCTTCAACCCCCTTTGCCAAGCACTAACTCAACTAATTCAATTCATCCACCTTTCTTAGTTGCTTATGATAATAAATGATTTCATAATCCTTCTCTCTCTCTATGCTTATCAACTTCACATTCACTCTTCTAATTTTCTACTTATCAATAAAATAGACATATTAGGCTCTCTCCTCTCTGTTCTTTGTTTTCAAAGATTATGTCCTCTCTACCTTCTTTGATCATCTCTTTTATCAAATTGTATATGAATCATTTGATGGTTTCATACTCACACCTCTCTGGTCATCCATTCCTTAAAGGACCTTTACTCTACTCCTTAACCAATATTTATTCTCTATTTTAATACATTAAAAGGACAATTTGATCTTGCCTATATACAATATAATACTCAACAATCTCTTAAAGGTTAATTAAAGAAAAATCTATAGTCAAGTACATAATGATTTATTATCTTTTAAAAATATAATTCCCATTATCTTATATAAAATCTCTCTCACATAGGTTGGCCTAAGTGAAACAAAGCTGGGATAGACCTAGCAATCATTATATTACATTTCATGTCAGCTTAAATAAGTTTATAATGGTCTTGATGAAATTTATAACAGCTATGATGTAGTCCATAGAACCCCTAATGTATTTTATAACAACCTTGATGTAATTTATAGAAAACCTAATGTAATACTTATCAAACCTAATGTAATTTATCACAAGCTTGATGTAGTCTATAGCAAGCCAGATGTAGTCTATAACATGTCTAAAGTTGTCCATAACTACCTGATGTAGTTCATAGCTACCTGATGTATTCTATAACTACCTGATGTATTTTATAGCAAACCTAATACATTATATATCTACCTGATGTAATTCATAGTTTCTCACAAAAATTCATTGACATTAATGACCATATTATTTACTAAATAAAAAACCCTTTGATATCAATGACAATATTATTTACTAAATAGCAGACCCTTTGACATAAATGACAACATCTCAGAAAACTCCCTTATTATCATTGATGGCAAATCTTTACAATAGAACTCCTATCCACATCTCAACAAACTTCCCTTAAGTAGATATACCTTTACACCAGAATAGTAGTTACATAACTTGCTATTTATCTCACTTATACAGCTATATCTACTATTGCATGAATTCTTCCTAAAAATAGTTAGCTTTCTAATTCTCCCCCTTGATTTGATTCTTCCACTTTTGAAATTAATGGCAAAGGGTCACATAACCTAAAATATATTTCATCCCAAAAAAAGTGTTTATTATTAAAAAATGATCATATCCATCTTCATTTCCTTGATGATAATTCCATAAAATTCTCTTTAAAACACTGTAATATACTACCCACTGTCACTTGAACATCTTTTGATTGCCATAGACTCTTAAATCTTGATCCTCAAAGCTAAAAATACACCCAAAGGTTAGCTCCACCTTAGTTCATACCTTTCTTAGTAAATAAAAAAAGAAGTAATTACTCCTAATTATTGACTTAAGAACTCAAATATTTCCCATGGAAGAGGTTTTTAAAAAAATTTTGCAACTTGTTATTTTGTGGTCACATAGTCTAGTTTGAAAATCTAATCAACTACCTACTCCTTTAGAAAATGATACTTGATTGGAATATGTTTAGTCCTAAAATGTATTAATGGATTCTTAGAGATGTTAATTGCACTAATATTATCATGAAATATAGAAATTGTACTGACATTCTTAATCTTAAAGTCACTCAAGGTATGTTTCATCCATAAAACTTGTGTGCAACATGATGCTACTACTATGTACTCACCTTTAGCTATGGACAAGGAAACTAGTGGTTTTTTCTTACTCAACCATGACATAATAATCTTTATAATAAATAATTCACCACTAATTATTCTCTTTATATCATGTATGCTACCTACACAATTTACATAAGTATATACTATTAAAGTGAAATCCTTAACTTTTGAGTACCACAAACTAAAGTCCATAGTACCTTTGATATTTTTGAATATCCTCTTGACTATTTTTAAGTGTGTATCCTTTGGTTTTGTGTAAAATATAGCCAATAAGCCTAATACTTTCATGATATTAGGTCTTGATGTAGTAGTATATAATAGACTTCCAATCATAGATCTATACAGGGTCCAATTAACTTCTGATGACTTATCTTCTTAACTCAACTTGTAACTTGTTATTGGATTACTTAGCAATTTACAGGCATCCATATAATACTTACTCAATATTTCCTTAATTTACTTAGACTTAGAGATGAATATTCCCTTATCTAATTGAAGTACTTATAATCCATGAAAAAATGACAGTTTCCCTCACATAAACATCTCAAATTCTTGATTTATTACTTCTACAAACTCCTTAGACATCTTGTCATCATCACTACCAAAAATAATATCATAAACAAAAAGAAATATGATTAATTTATTCTCACCTTCTATTTTGATGTAAATATTACTATCAGAAACACCTCTATTGAAACCTTGATGAAGCAAGTATCTATCAAGTCTTTAATACCACACTCCAGGGGATTGTTTTAGCCCATATAATGCTTTCTTGAGTATACATATGTAGTCCTTATTTAATGACAAAGAAAAAACTTTAGGTTTCTCTATATACACTTCTTCAAATTTTTGATTGAGAAATGTAGAATTTATATTAATATGATATATCTTGAAAATTTTGAAACTAGTATATGCTAAAAATAGTATTATGGCTCCATTCTTGCTATAGGTGAAAAATTTTATTCAAATTTAACACCTTCTACTTGAGCATAGACTTTAGATACTAGCATTGCTTTATTTCTTATGACCTAACCATCTTCACTCAATTGTTTCCTAAAAACCATTTGGCTTCAATGACATTTTTATCCTTAGGTCTATGAATAAGTTTCCAAGTATTATTTTTCTCAATCTAATTGAGCTCTTCCTCCATAGCATTCACCCAATGCTTATCATTTCTAACTTCTGAAAAAAAAAATTGGTTCTATATTTGAAAATAGAGAGAAATTTAAATTTTCTTATGTATTCATAATCCCTCTTTTAGTTTGCACTCCATCATTAATATCACTGATGATTTGACTTTTTGTATTATTTTTATGAACAAATATGGAAGGTGTCCTTATATCTTCTTATTCTTATTCTTATTGATTTTCTTCTACTAAGGTCTAGGAATAAGTTCTGAAGTATCATTTTTATCAATCTAATTGAGCTCTTCCTCCATAGCATTCACCCAATGCTTATCACTTCTAGATTCTAAAAAGGTTTATGGTTATATATTTAAAAATATAGAGAAGTTTACATTTTATTATGTATTCATAAACCTTCTCCTAGTTTGCACTCCAGCATCAATATCACCGATGATTTGAATTTTTGCATTATTTTTATAAATATATCTAGATGGTGCCCTTATATCTTATTATTATTCTTATTATTGAATTGATTTTGATACTTATTCTTCTGATGATATTTATTCTTCATTTAATTCAAACTCCTCTACATAACCTCTTAGTTGTGTGCTCACCTTCTTCGATCTAGTTTCATCCACTATCACATGTGTACTCTTCACAATCTTTTATATTCTCTTGTTATAACATCTATATGTAGAATTAACAAAATAATATCCAAGGAATATGCCTTCATCATCCATTGAATTAAATTTTCCTAGATCCTCTTCATCTTTGTTGATGAAATACATGCTTCTAGACACTCTAAAGTGTTCCAATGAAGCTAGTCTGACTTTTCATAGTTCATAAAGAGTATTATTGTTATTTACTATAATTTTCCCTTTGTTTAAAATCTTAACTATTGTGTTTACATCCTCTCTCTAAAATCTGTTAGATAATTTAGAATCATTTGAAATTATTATGTCCATTTCCTAAATAGTCTTGTTCTTCCTTCCAACCACACCATTCTTCTATGGTGTCCTTGTAGCCAAAAAATATCTCTTGATTCCATGTTCCAAAAAAAATTCATCAAGTGTATTTGACCAAAATTCTCCTCCTCTATCTGATCATAGACACTTTATCTTTAAGTCCATCTCAATCTCAACTAGAACCTTGAATGCCTTAAAATTATCTAGAGCCTAAAATTTCTCCTTCAAAAATTCAACCCAACTCATTCTGGTGTAATCATCAATACAAAGCATGAAGTAACTTTCAAGTTGAATACTTTGTGCTCTAGTTAGACCACATAGATTTGTATGAATCAAATTTTAAAAAAATTATTTGAATATTATTTTTTCTCAAACCTTCTATTGATGATGAAAATTATACCATTAATGAATCAACCCTTTCACCTATCATGAGGGTCAAGTTGGAATTGTACTAGTCTAATCGTAGGGGTTCTAAAGGCTCATTTAAGATCCTAAAGATGTGAGGGAATTTTTGTTATAAATTTTAGTAAATAATCAACAAGTTATCAAGACAACTTATTCCATTATAGCAATCAAAAATCCATTTATCAGATCATGAATTAGTTAAGATAAAAATCTATAATGTATTTAATTTGATATAGAAAACCTATGAATTAGATAGTATCTTGAAGAATAGAAACCTGATTCTGTCATATATATGTATATTCAAATGATATATTCACTTCTTGCTTATAATGATTTCAAAATTAATCAAAATTAGAAGAGATAGATCAAAGAAAGAGAGAGAGATATAAACACATAAGTAAAAGAGAAAACAAACTACAAAAAAATACAAAACAATGCAAACAATTAATCCTAGAGCAAAGAAAGAAATAAACTAGAAAAAACAATATAACTAAGAAAATATCTATTCTAAATAGAAAATAAAATAAAAGAACCTCTAATAACATAAATTAATCTAATGTAAGAGCCAAACTAAAACTGATCTAAAATAAGAGAAACTAGAGAATTTAATTGTAAATTATTCTAAACAAGACCAACTAAAGATAAATAAAGATTGAAGATTAAATATAAATGAGGGAATATAATTAAGAAACAATTGTAAAACTAGAAAATCAAAGAGAGCAAACTAACTAAGAAATAAAACATACCTATAATCTGTTTAAATTTAACTATCAAGAAAACTAAAGAAATTAAACAAGAAATTAATATTAAACTAAGAAATAGTCACTAAACAAAATAAAGTAATCAAAATAAAATACTAATCAAGTTAAAAGATAAAACTAACTAGATATAAACAAAAACTAAAGATCAAAATTGAGTTCAAGGTAAGATTAATTATAAATGACTAAGAAATTTTAGTAGAATAAGAAAATGTAATCAAAACTAAATGTGAACTTAAGGTCTATTTGAATTAGAACCAAACTAGATAAGATAAAAATAAGGATATAAGAAAAATATCAAATGATTAACTAGAAAATTGAAATAAAATATTAAACTAAAAGTAGAATAAAACATATATACATCTAAATATTAAATATATACATCCATAGTAAATCAAAAGAAATAATAACTTAAGAAAAATCTATAATTATCTAAGATAAAGCAAAGAACTAAACTAATCTAAGAATTAAAGAAGATAAACAAACTAAACTAATTATAACAAAAATGACTAAAAATTAAAATTATATCTAAGAATTCAAAATAGAAATGAAACCAGATTTAGAAGAAATATGAAAGATCTATGCATATTAAAGTTAGAGTCAAATAATTAAAAAAGATATGTGAGTCTTAAAATGAGAGTCATCTTAGAAGAAAAAGATAAATTTCATTGAGAAAACCAATATCCTTTCCCTACAAAAATTTGAATGACAACTTTGTAATAAAAATAGATCAATGAGATATCATGGAATAGTAAAATGATCATCATTATTTAGGCTGAATATTTGAAATCTATGCATAGGACTACAAATAGAAATCATCAAAAGATATTAAGCTTAGAAAAATTTAGATAATCAGTAATAGATGATAAATAAAATTGGATATACATGTGTTGTATAAACAATTTACTCAACCATCAAATAAAGTACCATTGGTTTTATCTGCAAAAGTTGTACTATCTAAAAGAAGTTGCATAAAAAGAAGAGATAAATGATTGACTTCAAAAAATACTTAAGTCTTCAATACCTATTATTATTCTATCTTGAAATGAATGTTTGATCTCTTCTTATACCTTCAACTTAGTTGTGAAATAAATTATAACTAACTTTAGTTAGTTATTATTTAATGTTAACTAATTAACTTTTAATAAATTCAATTAATTATACTAAAATTGGTTAAGGACAGATTTAATTAAGACTTAAAAAGTGTTAATTTGATCAAGATATTTACAATAATAGATGGCGGGTACTAATCTTAATAGGTGGAGACCCATATTAATTAATAATATAATAGAATACACATCAATCATAAAATAAATAAGTCATAAATTAACAAATGTTGTTTATGTTTAAACCATAACACATATTTAATTAACTAAATCATATATAATTATGTCAAAACTCCAAAATCATTGTATTTATTCAAATTTCCAAAATTTATCAAGTTTGAAATATCAAAGAGTCAAGCTAAAATATCAATTTGTGCATGAAAATGTTCAACACTAAATCGAAATTATCCCTTGGATGACCAATATTAATTTGAATATAATAACACTTCACTTATTTGTTTGTCATATTCATGAAGATAAATATTGTAATTCATTTTAGTTGTAGGTAATGACATTAATCTAATCCCTGAATTAGTCATGTTATCATCAACCTCTAGCTTAATTCTTTTCAACAACTTGACTTCTCTCGATGCTTTAAGTTTAGTCCTTTTTACAATAGTGTTCTTTTCAGTAGTCTAAGGTGGAAAATATATGGTTTTCCTTCTGTTTGCATATCCCTAACCTCCCAAACTTAGTCTCTTAGACCTCAAAAGGGGTTCACTATGAGCACCTGTCAAATTTAACCTTCTACATTTTCCATCAAAGTCTCCATGATAAGGGGAAAGTATATCTAAAGGGATAACCATCTTCATAAGGTCCTTGGCATGGGTTGTTTCCACTTCAAGCTATGTAGGCTAATTAATAGGCAACTAGTTAGTAGGCAATCGATCATCAATTGGTTCACCTCTAAAATTAAGGGGTCAAATAAGCAAATGTTGAGTATCATGCTCTAGATGGTGAGAATAACTACTTTGAGAGTGTGCATGAGCTCTAAATACATGTCCATGAAAACCCCTATAACCTCTATAGCCCTTATTGACTAGGCTAATAGGTAGATTACTCAAAATATTCCAAAGTTCTAGGTCATAGGCATCAAAGTGAATGTACATCCTTATGCCTCTATAAAACCTAGGCCTAAAACATCTTGCATGAAATCAACCTCTATTAAAACCTTTGTTATAACTTGACTAACTACCACCTCGATTAGAATTTTGTCCCCATATTTTTTCATCATTACTCCCTATTAGCTGGTCCAACCCAGACATTTTTAAGAATATAAAATATAAAATCAAAATCAAAGATTAGGGAAACAAGTAACTAAAACTAAAATTGAAATAATAGTTGAAACACTATCACATTATACCAAATCAAAATCTATATTTTATGCCTTCATTTTAGTAAATGTCAAATGCAATTAAGAATGTCTCAAAACACCATACTACTCCCATCTCAATTAACTATGTTCTGTCTAATTGAATAAATTATCATAACACATTTAATAAATTATTCAATAATTTATGAAATATTAAATAATTTATATGATAAAATATAAAATACTTTAAATTCAATGCCCATATTCATAGTAAACACTGCTACTTCAATATGGACATGCATTTTAAACAAAAACTTCATAATGTATCACATCTCTATAATCTGAATTGAAAATATAACATATTTATATTTTCTCAAGGCATAAATATGCTAAAACATGATTGCAATGTATAATCCAACTAATTCAGCTTTCATACAATAATTCCAATTTCAACATTTATCAAACAAATTTTACCAAAACTAGCCATCTATCAAAATTGCTTTTTCATAACCCAAAAACTAGACACCATGAGATTATGATGAAAACTTATGGTAAATTTAAACTCAAACAATTAAATAGTGTAAACTATCATATGTTGTATGAACAAACTGCTCTCCTTATCTAAATATATTTCAATAATATTTTACATATAATTTTCAAAACAACCATATATAAAACAAAATCGTATGCACTTATTTTCTTGAATATTTTGTAGGTCCATACTATCACTTTCAAAATATAACAAACTAATATTTATAAATATGTTTGATGTAGACTATTAAATTCATGTAGAATCATTTAAACATACCCTAACAACTTGCATTATTTTCAAATATATTCAAAATATTCCAAACTAAACTATCTATTACCACTTTCAAATCATTTACTTCTATGTATACATAAATTCTTAAACATTATTCATGGATTCAACTTGGGACATAAACCCTAGGTCAATACCAAACTGAAACAAAGATATTGTTGGTCTATTAATCTAACAAAATTTCAAAGCAAGGCAAGCAATTTTGTGCACAAAAATAACTAAGGAAAATTTGAACACCTTCCCATACTTCTATAGATGTATTTAATACAATCATCATTATAACCCAAATAAATTACCATGTATCAAAACTTCTATATACTAGAGGGTTACCAAGCACATACCTAGACCATAATTTGTAAAACCAAGCTTCCAACATGATACAAAAACATCAAAACTCTCGACATATATAACCAAGCTTGTCTATCTATTCTATACTAGATTCAAAAAGAAAGATAAATTATTTTTCATTATGAGACTAATAAAGATACACCATGTCAAAATTTAAATATTCCTTGAAATAGTTTTCTCAAAGAACCATTCGAAAATACAAAATATAGACCTTATACCTTAGGATTTAACCAAGACCAAGAACCATTATTCACTTATTTCTAAAAATGGCATCGAATTTCCATGCACAAGATTATGTCATTCATGCAAAGAAAGATAATAACTTTAAAAGATTTGCAAACTATAAAACCTACTACATGCAAATATTTTTTTGAAAAACCCAAATCATGCAACCAACAAACATAGCTTTGTAGGTATATCAACATATTTCTAAACTTTCCAAATAGATAACACTTCTTTCCAAAGGTAGTATGCACAAAACCATATATATCTATTTCAAACTATAGTTCTAACTTTCAATGCTGAGATAAATCCATAAACAATTGATAACACTGCATGTAGAAGATTCACTTGAAAACTTCAAAATATTTCCATATTTTCTCATATTTAACCAAAATAAAACTCAAAACTTTATTCCCATGCAAAATGGAAATCCTTTAAAACTTTATGTTCTTCACTGCAAACATTAACTTCCACAAAATATTTTCAAAGAAAGAGTGATTCAAAAATTGTCATAGACATACCAGATTTCCACACTCAAATCCTTTGCCTAATATTCCCACCAAGAATCATTTTATAACTCACCTAATATCCTGCTAGGGCTTTGCTCTTACATAAATCTTGTAAACAAATGATCAACAATGAAGAAAAATAAACCTTTTATTTGCCAAATTCAACCCATAATTGATCAAATGATGTGTTTATTTCTAATTAGATTGCATTAACTACTAGCATACTTAATAATCCTACTAATTTATTTATCAATCTAGTCAAACTTAATAACCAACTATCCTTCATACTAAACTACTTGCTAAATTTTGTCATCTGAGGAGATTAGTTAATCATTAATGCCCAATACCATTAAATTCTCGAACAATCATAAAGCACTATGAACATACAACTAAAATTAAATTCTTTCACCAACTCAACTTGCTCAAATTCTAATTTTACAAGTGGTGTCTAGCTTGATCTAATATTTGACTCATCATCCATTTAATGGTCTTATACTTATGTATTTCATAATGATATCAACATTATCTATTAACTAAGAAAAATGACCAAAGGGTCCTTGAAATTATATCCCACTTCTTATCCAAACAAAGGGAACCTCAAGAATTTGTGTATTAGGTTAGTCTCATGACTAATTCATATAATGCAAACCTTATGACCTAGCATTTAAAACTTAAAACATGCCATGAATGCTAGGATATGTCCCCTTAAACAAATTGAACATGAATGAAAACTTTGTAACAAATAAAGCTATTTTTGATCACTTTCAAGTGAAATGATCCTTTCATAAGAAGTATATGACATTTTCAAGTAATTTATATGCCATAACTATCTCATTAATCATCAAGATAGAATAAATGAAAAATATGCTCTGGAACCATGATCACCAAATTGACTGTTAACTTGAATTTCAAAATAACTAAACATTAATATGCTAATTATGCTTCCAATAATTGAGCCATGTACTAGATGTAGAATTAAAAAAAACTAGATTTCCATTAAAATATGAGCATTACTAAACCATCCAAAGCATATTAATATTTCAAATAACCAAGATATAAAGTAGTGATGAAACTCAGTTATTCATCAAGTATAGATTTTAAAAATAAATTTTGATTGTCCTAAAATTGATTTTAATGTATGTCAAGGTATCATATCACCACTGATATCTTAATCATAAAAAAAATTAACTCCTGAAGATCAAAAAATCACCATGGATCATCAAATATGATTGAAAACTAAAACTCCATGCATCAATTAAAAATGTCAAAGTGCATTGAATCTAAATAGTATAACAACTGATCATATCTATAACCATATATGTATACTTTAATAATTTATCCACTATGCTCTTTAAAACCACTTAAAACATAAATAAAACCTATCAACAAATCATTACCATTTCACAATCAAGCCAACATCTAAAAATACTATCAATCAATAGGGTCCCTAACATAGTTTATGTTTTATGACAGGGTCATCTCAATGGAAACAAGTATAAATTTTTGAAAAATTTGGAGGGATGTAGAAAATAGGAATAAGACCTTATTATTGTTTTTTTTTCATGTCGACATGCCTTACATAGGGTGTTTTTAGTCTTAGTGATCTTAGGCATATTCCTAACTAATTTTTAGTACATATCTGTTCTAAGTTATCAATGTTTATATATACCATTCTTATGTTACAAAGCCACCTCTCATCCACTTGACTCATCAAACACCTATCCTTCTTAATCTCATTCAAAACATACAAATTATTTTCAAGCCTATTAACATCTTCTACCTATCCTCTTAAACTTTTTTTTATTATTTCACATCCTTTAGCATGAAAATTCAAAGTATATTCTTGATTACACATTTGAATAACACTCAAAAAATTATGCTTCAATCCTTTTACATAGAACATATTCTTATTTTTAGTTTTCCCATTGTGAAGACTTAATTATCCCTTGTCAAAAATATTAGTTTTTTTATTATCCCCAAACTTGACTATACCTTCAATAGTCTTCTTCAAATATATAAAATTATTCTTGTCACCTATCATATGGCTTGAATAACCACTATCAATGTACCATTTAAAACTCTCATCTTGAATCTAAGAATTAGATTTGATAACATGGATTCTTCTTCCTTTGGACTATCATTTTCTTTCTCCCTTTTTAATATTTTCAAAGGTTTTGAATTCTTATCAATTTGAACATGTATTTTCCTATTTTAACAGGGGTTTTGCATAAACCAATCTATAAAATCTTGAAATATGTACAATTATATTAAATTTATAACAAATAAAACTATTTTTAGTGATGTTTGACCATTGGAAAAATCAATTTGATAATCCTTTTGAAAATCCATGACTATTCATGTCACTTCTCCATGCATGATTGTTTCTAGCATTTGATCTATAATCTATAACTCTATGTCCAAACTGATTACAAGAGAAATAGGAACCATAAAATAATTTCATGTACATTATAGAATTTAGTTTCCTAATAGTAAATTATCTTTGAGGATATATTAAAGGCATATTGACACTATTATTATCTCTAATAGGAGCAATAATCTTCTTGACTTGTCCTGACCTCTAAATGTCATTCACAATCTTAGATTTCTTAAGAGTATCATCATATGTATTTGGCTTACTGATATTATATTATTCCTTGATACTCTTTTGGTAATCCATGTACTCAAGGCCTATTTTTATGAGAGGTAGCCTTTGATTTCTCAATAAGTCATCAATAATTATATTGATCTTTTCAAATTTTTGACAATTTTTCAATTTGAGTGTGAACTATTCCAAATCTAACTTTAATGAACCTATATCATATTTGTACTCATTTCACTCTTATTCCTTGGACTTTAGACTTGCATTTTCTTCTTATAACTGAGTCTTGATATTGTTTATGATCTCCTCAACTTCCTTGGCACTCTTAGTCATCTTAATTTCCAAGATGCATATTAGTTCTTCATGACTTTTGACTAGAGACTTAAAATTTTGGTTTTTATTTATTTTACTCTTTAATTAATTCAAAAAATTGATAACTTATACCTCAAGATCAAACTTTGATTATTATTCATCATATATTAAGACTTATTCTTTTTAACTACTCCCATCTTCAACTTCAATGGCCATAAACAAAGTTTCATCACTTTTATGGTCCGAACTGTAGTCGTCACTATCTAAGATATTTTTATCACTAAATTCAAGAGAGATATTATGTTTTTTATAATATATACTCCTTTTATTATTGAATAATTTTTTATTATAGCCACCTTGATTGAAATTTGCCTTGATCTTATCATATTTTTCAAACTTCTTATTCTTTTCAGCAAATTCTTCATCATGATCATGTTTTTCCTTTTGAGCACACTTGGAAAAAAAATGACCAATCCTACCATAATTGAAACATTTGAATGGTAGCATTACTTTGTACCTACCTAAACCTTTTATTAGTTTCCTTACAAATAATTCTTTAGCTTTGTCTTCATCAACATCAATATCACTATCAATTTCATTTTTTTGATTTGTGTTTTCTTTACAACTTTGAATATTTCTTCCCTTTTCGAAGATATTCCATAATTAGTCCTCATCTCATAGGAATTAAGTATTCCATCAATCTCATCCATTTTTAATTTGTCTAAATATTTTAATTCTTTAATTGTTAACACCTTTGTGTCAAATCTTAGGGTGAAAGATCTTATAACCTTTTGAATAATAGTTGACTCATTAACTTTTTATCCAAGACCTTTGATTATGTCTACTACTTCATCAAATTTAAGAAGATATGCTATAATATTTTCTTCTTCCTTCATATTTAGACCTTAAAACTATCTTCTATAAGTCTATAGATTTACTAATTTTACCTTGGTTTCACCTTCATAGATGATTTTTAACTTGTCCCAAATTGCCTTAGTTAACTCACATTACGTCACCTTAAATAAATTCATGTTCTATAAATCCACACAATATAGCATTCATATCCTTTGAATTGTTCTCACTTTATATCTTTCCTACAACATTAGTTGGAGGATTTTGAAGGATAGTATACCCATCAACAACTAATTACCAAATGTCAAACCCAAGATCCATAAAATAGGTCTTCATACTAATTCTCCAAAAATCATAATTGGTCCTAGTGAATAAAGGGGGCTTATTTGTTGAAAACCCTTCCTATACTTAATGACTAGGCATTATGCTTCTTAGGATATACCTTCCAATTGTTAATATTGACCTTAAAGGACTTGCTCTAATACCAATTACTGGAAATAAAACCACTGAGAGAGGGGGTGAATCAGTGAGATTTTAAAACTTTTTAGTCAAGCATTATACATAATCCATAAAGCAATCAAATGGAAATAAAGAACATAAAGGCATAACACATGATACAGGTGGGAAACCCTTAAAGGGAAAAAACCCATAAGTGATGACTATATTGACTAATTTTCCTAAATCAGATATGCAATGAGTCAACAAGATTATTGATCACCCACTTAGCTTGAGGTACCAACCCCAAATAGTCAAGCATTAACTTGACATAATGATTAAGCACACACTTGCTAGGAAGCACCAACTCCCTAATTTATAGATAAAAATATATAGGAGGCTTCAACCACCTTTTTTAAACATCAAATAAGTTGCTTCAAGTCATCCACCTTTCTCATTTTATTTTGACAATAAATGATGGTAAAATTCTAGTATATCTTTTGTTATCAACTTCACATTTACTCTTCTACTTTTATACTTATCAATCAAATAGACACATTATGATATTTTTCCTCTCTGATCTTTATTTTCAAATATTTTGTCCTCTCTACCTTCTCTACTCATCTATTTTATTAGATTATGTGTGGATCATTTGATTATTTCATACTCATTCCTCTATGTCCATTCATTCCTTAATAGACCTATGTTCTAATCCTTAGCCAATATTTATTCTCTATTTTCATACATTAAAAGGACAATTTGATTTTTCTTGTATAAAATATAGTAATCAATAATATCATGAAGGTTAGCTAGATAAAACTCTATAGTCAGCTATATAATGATTTATTCTATTATGTAAATATAATCCCCATTACATTATATAAAATCTCACTCACATGGGTCAACCTGAGTGAAATGAAGATGGGATAGACCTAGTAATCATTATAATACATTTATATTATCCTAAATTATATAGTGGTCTTGTTGCATTTCATAGTATCTCTAATGCAGTCCATATAACCCCTGATGTAGTTTATAAACATCCTAATGCAATCTATATCAAACTTTAAGTAATATGTAGAAAACCTAATGTAGTTCATAGAAGGTCTAATGTAGTCTATAACAAGCCTTATGAAATATATTTCCTGCTTGATGTATTCCATAGATGCCTAATGTAGTTTGTAACTACTTAATGTATTCTATAGTTGATTGATGTAATCCATAGAAAAATTGATGTATTTTATAGCTATTTGATGCAGTCTATAACTACTCATAGAAATTTCTTGACATCAATGACCATATTATTTAATAAATATCAAACCCTTTAACATCAAATATAATATTTTTTTCTAAATATAAAGACCTTTGACATCACTGACAACATCTCAACATCTTCTTCATGTTTAATAACATCAAAAGGAATATCTTGAAACAAGTCAACATCACCGTCATCTTTTTCAACTTCTTCATCTAGTTTGAAATTTAAAATGCCTTTGTTCTAAACAATGGGAGTACCAATAAAGATTTATTTTTCATACACAAATAAAACATACTCATCAAATTCTCCTTGAAATTTAATTAAAACTAAAAATCCTTCCTTTATCCTCCATATAATAGGATCCTCTTTAAGAAGGGAGATGGTGGGTGGGCAATGAATATGCTCATGAGTTTTCTTGGGAATGAAGGAACTACTCTTGTAATTTGAGTTATTGGTAATGGAATATTATTATAATAATGTTTTAGTAAAAAAACAAATTCAATTGTCCTAGGAGTGCTTCATCCTTCTCAACAACCATTTCAATCTTCTTATAGTCTTCTTGAGATTCTATCTCAAATCCAACTTGATTTACAACCTTCTCAACTAGGACCTCTTTCCTATCTTGATAGCCTTCTTAGATTGATATCTAATATGGAATAACTTTAGTTTCTTTAGGAAGGGAAAATTGGGTTTTAATAGGCATAAGGTCTTCTTTGGTCTCAAATTTAGAATCGTAACTCTTTTCCTCTTATTTCTACCAAGACTTATCTACTTGGTTCCAAGGTAGGATTTCAAAACTAGTAAGTTCACTTGTAAGTTGAATTAGATATTTTGGAGGACCCATTTGAGTATGGTCAAATAATTCATAAGGATAAGGAAAATAAGAGGGCTGATATGGTAAATAAGAGTGTTATTGAAAAGTGGTGGGAGGGGATTCATCCATAAGACTTGGCATGGCATAATTAGGAATCATAGACTAAGAAAGCCTAAAATATGAAGTGATCTTATTTTATTAAGGAAGATTAGGTGTTAATGGAATGAAACTTGGAATAAAAGAAGTTTTAATAGGGGTAGGAAGATATGGTTAAGGTTATTTGGGATGGATCTCTTGATTCTCCCATCTCACTAACCTATTTACCCACCATTGGATTATGGTTATCATTTCATACAACTTCTCTAAATAATACCCACCTATTTGTAAACATATATATTATATTCTTTATCTTCTCTATGAGATGAAAAGGTATCATATATAACTCTCTATACTATACTCTCATCACCCCTTCTTTCTTTAGAATATTTGGCCTAAATGCTAACAAGGATATGATAGGGGAAACATGACTTTGAGTTGTAAATGGAGTAGGAGGAGGTGAGTATGAATATTGAAAGTATTGATAAGGATATCAAGGAATATAGTTAGCATCATAATGAGGCTGATTAGGATCACTATAGAACTATATAAACCATTATAATCTTGACAAGATTGATCATAGGGCTTGATAAGAGTCTTGGTAAGCCTAATTATTCTCATAAAAAAACTCATATGGATCATGAAAAGGCTCATATGGATAATTAAAATGCTCATATGGATCATTAAAAGGATGTAATGACTCATTATAATGCTAATAAGAAAGTATAACATAATAATTTTCCTCATATTCAACCATCAAACTTCATCAAGATAGTGAGTTCAAAACATAACTTACTTAAACTAGTGCCTAAAATGATAGAACCAAATAATTGATCTTGAATTTTCCTTTTATGTTTTTATTTACTTTGAATTTTGACTTTTATAAGAACCAAATCAACAATCCTTCCACTACTTTGGACTTATGTTCCATCGGGTGTGCTAAAAATTGTTATCTACTAGACTTGCACCCTTATGAAGGTAGTTTCAAGAATTCGTAGTCTGAGCTAACATGGAGAAAATCATAGGTTGTGGGTGGCCTAATAAATGGATTTAATCTCTATATTTTAAGACATATCTCCCATTGATGTATTAGTTAGGATCTTTACTCTAAACTACCATCTTGCTAGGGAAAAAGGAAGAAGATAAACTAAAAGGAAACCTATCTAAATAAGGGTATACACAAAAATATGGCCTCCACTTGTATAATATATAATAATAAGGCTGAATAAATACATGGACCTAATTTCACTTCTCAAATTAAGGTTTTCAAACATCCATATTTCACATAGAGGCTTAGTTTGATCTAAGGCAGTTGATCAATAGGTCTCTCAAAGCCACTAAAGAAAGATTACACTTACCACATATAAAAGATGATTAAAACATAATAAAAAACATATAATTATTAAATAAAACCTATAAATATGTAAAAATTATATTAAAAAATGAAAGGAAGCATCCATTATCACTATCATTAATCAACTAACCATGAACATACACTAGTCACAAACTTTAGGTAGGTATGAATTAAATATTATTCATTCAAAAAAGGAAAGTAAAAGTGTTTATATGAGAATGGAATTGAAAAAAATTGGGTTATATATTCTTTTAAAATTCCAAGAAAAATATTACATATATAAAATATGAGAAAGGAGAGAGAGACAAAGTAAAAGCCTAAAAACTAGGAGATGAGACATTCACTAGGTCCTTCCCCAACTCTGACATAGTATTTATTTGATTATATATAATATTATTTCATATTTTTTTTTATAATTATATATGAGACTTATCTTTAATGTTTTAATAATTCATTAACATTCATTTCTAGTCTTTGAACCATACAATCTCCTAGATCTTTGCTTGCATATACATATATTCTTGGTGAAGTAGTAGCTTGATTAAAAATAGGCCTCAAAAGATTAGTCAATTAATATTTAATCTCTCCATTTAGACCTTATTAAATTATTTATGAGGTCTATCCATATTTATTTGGTTTTTATAATGCTTCTTCAATTTTTTTGACTTTGTCCTTTTAAATTGGCATTGTAAGGAAGGAAGGTCTTATTAGGAGTCTTTGAGACCTTTTCAACCCATTGAATGTCATTTAAATAATAATTACAACATAAATTGACTTGTTAATACTTTATTAAGAATATGAGGGAGAGATAAACATCAATAAATTCTCTTCAAGAGATTTTATGCATCAATTTGGTGTATTGATCACTGAACTCCTTATGTAAAAGTGGCATAGGAGAGAGAAAATTAGGTTTTGTATTGAATTAGGAAATATTCCACAATTTATGGATTATAAACATGAAATAATACCTATAAAAATGTATTTTATACATCAAACCCTCCATCATATGTAATTTTTATCCTATAGCATGCTTTTACACTCATTCCTTGTAGTCGTAAAAACTGGTAAAGATCCTTATCCAAAAGAATTTAAGGATCACTCTAGTAAAATGAGCACATTTTTTAGTACCCTATATCCCCATAAATTTTCATAAAAAATTTAAATATCTAAATCCAAGAGTAAGTATCTCTTTTATATCATTTCTTTCCCCAATTAGGCTTAATTAGGCCTCCTAGGCCTAGAAAGAGAAATTTGGCCCAAATAACCAACCATACATGTGAAACTTTCCAAAAGTGATTTATATAATTATCCTATCATAATAAAATCCTCCATTATATATTTCAATTTTTGTAACATTATATTGAAGAGCAATCCATGAAATGGCCATTTCCAAGCTGAGACACTTTTGTGTGCTTAAAGGGTAGTTTGAGATAATTTTTAAGAAAAATTCAAGTTTTTATGATTAAAATTTACTTTTTAAGACTTATAAAACATTAACACAACTCATAAATTAATATTTAATTCCTTTATTTCACTCTCAATCCTTCACAATTGATTTTGGGCTTGCAAAATTGAGTTTTCTTACTTGTTGAGCTAGTGGCCAACTTGTAGGGGCTATGTAACTCTTTGAGATATTTTTATAAGAGTTTAAATTATAATTAAATATATATAAAGTCCCAATAAATGTATTAAAAATGTTTGGATATCTCTCCACTATATATACCCTCACAAATAAGTTAAAAACTACCTGTTTTGCCTTTTATTATATGGTATTGTACCTGCACATGTGAAAAAATACCCAAAAGTGAATCCCAAGATATTTTTGAAAATAAAAATGACCATTTTTAATTTAAAAAATATCACTTTTATGCATTATAAATCATATCTCTTTAATCAAGTCAATTGAAGGGTTTAAGGAGGGTTTTGAGGGGTTTCTGCTCTTAATAATGGTTCATAAAGGACAAGGGTCCTTTACAAAAACCAATACCAATAATTTGTGGTATGGGAAAACCTATAAAATATATTATGGTATTTATTTATCATGAAAAACCTAATGCAATATTTGAGTAAACAAAGTGACCTCTTTGAGTTCCTTCTCAAGCAAAACAAGGTTTTGTCAACTTTTGATGAATGTTGATGTACTTTTTGACCTAAAATACCAAAAAAATTAATTTTTTTGAATTATATGACCCCCTTAAAAACTTTAATAAACTTCAAGTCACCATACATCCTCTAAAACTAGTTCTAATCTCTTCAAATCTGCCTCTCGATGGGTTATTATTTATGAGAAGGCTAAGAAAGGCCATTTTGGGTCTTAAGACCTTAAAATAATTTTTAACATAAAATAAATATTTTAAATATGTTTTAAATAATAAATTAAATTATATTAGTGATATTAAATATAAATAACCTCTCAAATAGGTCTAAAACATTAAACTTCACCACTGAGGGTTTATATGCCAACTCTGTGTGTTGACTGTAAAGGTCTATGAACTATGTTTCCTCCTTATGAACCATATGAAACTTGATGAAATAATTTATTTTAATTAATATAAAATCCATCAATATCATAATTTTAACTTATATTGAGACTAACATGTCCTACTTACCTTTACTTGTGAGTGAGACTCCAAGACTATTAGTCTCTGATGGACTATGTTAGTAGACTATGCACTATTCTACTATGTTTATGATCTTCAAATAAACCTTTCATGGGCATGAGTTCCATTCATACTATTATATATATTTAACTTTATCTATAACATCCATTTCCATTATATTCATTACCCCTATCCACATATTCACTTTATGCAAACACTACCTATAGGTGCATTGGTTGTAGGTGTGCATATTCTAGTCCTTATAAGTGAATATGGAGAAATTTGATTCAAAAAATTTATATAACAGGTCATGACATGGATTTATAACATACTAAAATATTTTTTTAAAAACCTAAAACACTAAAATATTAAAATCTCTACTCACACAAAAACTTCTCATTTATCCAGTACATAAGTTGACTTTTAATTTACCTTTTCTAACTGTACCTTTCAATTAAGGCTTGAATATAGGTGAGTTAATCATAAATATACTTTATTTTAAATAATAATTTTTATTTTAGATCCATATCCATTCTCCAAGAGATTATTTATTAACCAAACTTTCAACCATGTGTTTTGTACTTATGTTATTAACCTTAGATCTCAGTTAGGCCCAATTAGTTGGTTATATGTGTCTATTTTGGAGTTTGTATGGATTGAAGGAATAATATGAATAAAATTAGGAAATTTAATATTTATAAAGATAAATTTTTACCTCAAGGCACTTTATGAGAGTTCTCTCTTAGATCAATATTCATGTGATAACATTCAAGACAACCTAGTTGACTGTGACTATAGACTTGCTATAAATTTGCCTTCACTTGATAAATTTATTTTAACCTTAAATGGATAAAATTATATTCATTATATATACTATAATTAACAATAATATCCCTATTCTTCATCTTAATTACCTTAACACAAGAAGTTCACATTACATAAAGGCTACTAACTGTGCCAAAATATCATGACCGAGCTATAGATGACTATTTGGTGGATTGTAGAAACAAAATACATAAAAATTACCTTATGATATAAAAATTACAAGTGATAATTTAAATTATCTAAGTTATTAGTGAAAAAATCCACCTTTAAATACTACTATCTACAATATTATAGTTCTTGGAATAGCCCTATTATGGATGATTGTTATAGGTGGTGATTTTACCCACTATGCATACTGTAGAAAAGGTGTATGGCATGGTTGGTGATGTGAAAATAATGATTACCAAACCATTGAATTATTTTTATATAAATTATATAAAATTTAATAATAATCCAAAGAACTTAATAAACATGGATACAAAAGCATATGGTCTTACCTTAATAATTGCTAACTTACCTTAATTTCTACTAAATAGTGCCTTAAGGGGGTTTTCCTACTTCTAACCTACACCTTGGTGACCTTATAAAAAATATTATCCATTATAAGTGACTTAATTAACATTTAAAATTCATCTTGACACCTCATGAATATATTCATAAGTACACCAAGTACTTTAGAGGTCTCTCAAGATGGTAACATAGTTGTACATAGTCATGACTGTGTTATTTAGGCACTATAGGATCCAAAGAGGTCTTTTTATCTCACAGTGTTACAAAAAAATTATTAATACCTTATGATAAATATCAAAAAATATAATTCCCTAAAAAAAATCTTTATTTATTTTTGACTCCTAATAGATCCTATAATCTTTCATTATGTCTTTCTAGCCTACTCATTAGGCCTACAAGTGCCCAATTGAGCTTTTAGAGAGAGCATATTATTAATATAATATGGTATATAAGACATCACATTAAACTTATAATTTATATTAAACAACCATTATTATTAATCAATCATATAATAACATTGTGGTTGTCTTATTGAGATACTCCTACACATTAAAATCTCCTTAAACCTGTAACTATTCATTATGAAAGGCCCTATCTCATTGAACCTATCTTAAGAAAGAATCTTTAAAGATGAATAAATATAGAAAAAATTATTAGATTAAATATTTTTATTATTCATAAAACATGTACTTCATAAAACTTTTAAGATTAAAACATTCAACTAACATATCAAAAATGCTTAAAAACTGCCAAAACTCAAGTCAAGACAGATAACTAGTTTATTGTCAAAAGACTCATTATCAAGAAAAATTATCAAATGAGTAAAAAATGAAAAATATCATGTTTAACCTTTAAATCATTCCAATATAATCATTTTTATCCATCTTAAGTGAAAAAATGGAGACAAATCTAGACCCTATTTGGATGACTAAGACATAGTGACCCCCTTACACTCTTAGCAATTGTTCATAAAGATGGGTTAATGAATCTAAGAAAAAATTACACTAAATTGAATTTAATTAGGGTACATATCATTTACCAATATATTTTTACCTCAATTTCTCTTTCCTACCTTTACTAAGCAAAAATTGATGGCCTTCCTAAAGCTGCCAAAGAGGTCAATATGAGAGATAAGTCAGTTTTATTCATTTTTACACCTAAAACTCATTATAAACCATATATTTGACATTTTAATTAACAAATAAGGTCATAAAGATTTTTTAATATAAATTTTACCTTGAATAACTATATAAATAGCCTCAAAATAGGCCTTTTTAGCACTAAAATTGCCAAAATCACTTGATGAACCTAATGAAAATAATAAAAAAACATTTATTAGATCTTTTCATTCCTAATTAGGTACACCATGTAATTATTATGATATTATACTATTATTATCATGTAAAACCTATTCCAAAAGCCACAAAGTGATCCAAAAGGTAGTCAACTGGGTCATAAAGTTAAGAAAACATATCACCAACTAGTTTAATCAATCATTCAACATGTCATGACCTTGATGCAATCCATGAGGAATATTAGGATGTTATGGACTCATTTTATCACTTTAAATAGCCTAAAATAGGTTAAAATGTGGTTAGACAAGCACATGGTCATGATGATCAAAATCTTAAACTCATCAAATTTACCTTAAACTCTACTAATCAAGGTTTTGGGTGACCATTACCATAAAAACATAGAGTCCAATAGGATAGAAAAGAAATAAAAACAAATTTTAAAACTATAAGGTTGATATTTTTACCTATGAAGTCAAACTTATCAACAACTACATCTCCTGATGGTCTTTTTATTGATATTATTTCAATAGCTATACTTTATAGAGGGAGGTGAGCACATGGCTTCCTTTTATAAAAAATAGTAACTTTATCATCTATGGGGGAGCGATCCTATGTGGGTGTGTTTGAGGTAACCATAATATTAGTCTCTTTGGTTGATATATCAATAGAATAGGCATTATCCTTTTAATTCCTAAGAATAAAATAAAATTGAATCATCCTTATCTCCACCAAGTGAAGTGTTAACCACTCTAAGATATTTATTTATAGATTTTAATGCCATGGGGAATGTTTGTGAAGGTTTTTATTACTGTGATAATGGATGAGAAGGCCTATTGACCCAAACATTAGATGAAACCCATCTTCTTATGGGTGGGAGTCTAATGTATTCATCTACAATTGAAATAGAGGGCTCCCCTTGAATAATTTTTAGGACCTCCTCACCCAATCCCATTATCTATGCCCTCTCTTTGACCTATGAATCATCCTTTGAATTGATAAATAAGAACTCATGGTAATATTTCTCATGTTAGTATGAAATAACAAGGCATTTAATGTGCTTTTATACTCTACCATGAAGATCCTAGTCCCTGTGTGGAAGTGTGGCTAATGAGTAGTATTCCCTGTATGTGTCAACCACATAAAAGTGTATAAAATTTACATAACACATTATTCTAATAATTAGGTGAGATATATATAAGGCTATCTCTTGATCTGCTAGTTTATCTAGTATATATTTTGGGAAATTCAAAGGTGCTTCCTTATGGCTTGTGACCATAATCATAGTGTAGTTAAGATATAACCAATAATCTACCTTAGATACTAATGTGTTTGCAATGATCTTAGATACCCTGGTTAATGAGGAATCCTAAATTTCCATCCACATTTGGGGGTATACATTTTCCATAATGTAAGTGATGTTCTTGGTATAAACCTACATGTGCATAAAGGAATATGAATCACATATACAATTTTTAATAAAGTGTGTGCCTAGTCTCTAGAGTGACCCATAGTGTATATAAATTATTCCCAACATAACATCTATAAGGTAGGATATCATATAGAAATGTATTCCTTGATTCATCTTATCCTTGTGTAGTATTTCTTATCTAAGATTTACACTAATTACCTCACCCAGATCAAATGTTAACTTTGAGGTCATTAGCATGTCCAAAAATATAACCCATTAAATGTGAAAGAATTATATGTTGGGTTAGTTATATAACCTATTCAAGAGGGCCATACCAATATATATTCCCATCTAAAACTTAATCACTAGAATTGGTTGCTTCTCCTTCAGATTGATGGTCTACTTTGGAACCATCCACTTACTCAATTTTTTTTCAATTGAGTTTTACTTATCCCATAAAACTACTCTGTGTAAGTTTTGTGTATCATCTGTGATAGGGAGAGATACATACCTTTGGAATGGATCCCTTGAGATGCATTCTATGTTAGTTTTATGATCTGAGTGGTGTAAAAACTACCTCTAATCACTTTACCAGTGAAGAACAAGTCTTGTAGGAGGTATATACATGACATTGCCACTACAAAATGTAGTCCTTATTATTTAAAGGGGAGGAGGTCTAAAATTAATTTTTTTAGTTGGTTTCAAATTCTCCTCATGAGTTTTCACATCCACCTGGTGAATCACTTCCAAATTTTTTGAGTAACTGAGGTAGTCATTTTTGAACACTATTAGATCAAAGATGATTTCCTTATACTCTATTGAATACTTAATAGAGAATATAGATGGGGGGGAGGACTCCTTGAAGTGTCTTATATGAGGATACCATTACTAACTTACTAGGTTGACAAATTTATAGTTTTTCAATTTAGTAGTTCGTCTCTTCTAGATGCACTATACAATTGAAATGTAGGTAGCTAGGGCTTATTGGCAAGGAAATAAGTGATATCAAAGTTAGTTTGTGATCAATGAATACATTTTTTGTTTATAATTCATTTGTATAGCTTTAGTATTAAATTATAATTTATGCAAGATTAATATCAAACATATATATCTTTTATTTGTTTGTTCAATTTAAACTTTTCCACTTCATTTGTCAAGTATGTAACATGAACTATTGATGTTTATAAACAATACCATATCATTTTTCTAGGTGCTATTTCATCACTTATTTTGATTTGGTATACCTATGCCATAGAGGATCATAGTAGTTAGGAGTTATACATTGCATTAAAATAATGTTTGAAAAGAGAATGAATCTCTTGAATAAAAACCTAAACACATTTTGTCAAAAAAATTTATCCAAGTCCAAAATGATCCAAAAATAAAATTTCTAAATAATTTCACCAAATACAAATTTATCCAAACAATTTATCAAAATAATTTTTTTGAAGACTAAAGTGTTGAACATTTTACTTGAAATTTTTATCTGAAAACCAAATTCATACCAATTACTTTTATTAAATAATTTTATTGAAGACTAACTCCAAAGACCAAAATCCTAAAATATAAATTCTAAATAATTTCTACGAAGAAAAACTACTAAAATGCAACATTTTTGAAAAAATAGTTCCCTAGAGTAAATGGTGAAGACTTTAGTGCATGGTGAATAAAGTTGTGATGGCCCAACCTACAAACAAAAACTCCAAACAAAAGTTCCAAATAAGACCAGCAAACAAAATTTTTAAAGAGTAAATTTGTGTCAAGGTTCATATAGGTTTGAATTACTTAAGACTACTAAAGATAGGCTTTCAAAAAAAAAATTGAAGACCAAATTATAAAAAGCCTTTAACTTCAAAAATTTTACATCTATCGAAAACCTATGCATGTACATAACTTACAAAGGGTGTTAATACATTAGTCCAAATAAATAGGACATGTTCATATGTATTTTCCAAATAGTGAAGTTAGGTGCAACACATAAAGATCTTTTAGAAGGATACTTTTAAGATAGGCCTAAATGTTTTCATAAATATAGTGGGTCCCTATTCTACAAAAAAGAATGGGGAAATGTTAGGTACAATAGTTGGTTACATATAAAGACATGGTTGAAACTCTTAAATAATAAATTAACAACATTCAATTTGAATGGATACTTAGATCCAATAAAAAATAATTGATTCCATGGCCACAATTATATCCATTATTCAAATTATAGATAGAGTCAGGGAGTATTAATTTCTTGTGGAACATCTTCTAGCACTAACATACAAATAAGCAATTAATGAGATGGTTTGTGATATTGTTAGTCCCATAACTACTTTATATTTTAACATATATGCCTAACTCAAAAACCAAATCATTCCCCCAAAATTTAACATAATAAAAAAATCCTTCATCTATAAAGATTCCCATTATACCCTACTTGGACCTACCTTATATCATAGAAGGTGTGATGGAACTGTGCTTCATTATTTATCTTTAGTAAAATATATATTAGCCTTATGGGAAGTTTAAGGAGTGTGTGTAGCCCACACTATCAGGGCCATCCTTACTAATAAATTATTATGTACTAGTTATTACTAGATGACTATGTAAATGGATGTAACTACCTATGTGAATAAGTATGTGAAGAGTTAAGAGCATGATAATCTAATCCATGCTTCATCCAAAATTCTCAAACCACTGACAACACCATGGAAATTATAAATATGGGGGATTTACCTCATATAAAATATTAATCATACATCCTCAAATGGCCATAAACATGTCCTTACTATTGCCAAACATTTTATTAAGTGGGTAGAAGCCATTCCCCTCACTTACGTAACTAGTAAGTAGATATCCAAATTCATATATTACCATCTCATTTGCCACTATGGTATACCTTTTGGAAATATATTTGATAATGGTAGTTAATTTAAAAATAAATATGTGAAAACACTTTGTGCCTAATACTATATCAAAGACTATTTTTTTGTTTCATAATACTCACAAGGCAACAACCAAGCTGAGGATACTAATAAAAATATTATCAATATTTTGAAGATGATTATCAATGATGTTGGTATTAATTGGCACTTACAATTATTTAATGCCCTCTGTGCATATTATACCACTTACTATACTCTAATAGGAGCGAACCCATATTCTGTTATTTATGACACTAAGGCCATTCTTCTACCGAGGTTGAGTTTCCTTCTATCTAGATTTCACTATAGTACATCATTAATGATGAGGACTAAAGAATAGCTCATTTATAAGAGCTGTAATTAATAGATGGGAAGAAAATAGCCACCTTGAATAACTTTTAGGCATATCAAAATATGTTAGGAGATAATACAATTATCATGTTAAGCATCGAGAATTCAAGCTTGGTAACCTTGTATTATAAGAAAATTAGAAGAATGTCAATGTCAAGATAAAGAAGGGAATGTTCTAATCTAACTAAATAAGACCTTATGTAGTTATTTATACCTATGGTTATAGAGCATATAGACTATATCCATTCTAAAAAGAGATGAAATTGAAAAATTGATGAACATAATGCACCTCAAACATTTTTAGGCTTGAGGGACTCAAATTATTATATAAAAGGATCATTTAAGTTATGCCACAATATACCATTCTTCATATCATACTATACCCTATAACTTTCCCCACCATACCTTAACCTATTGTGAGCTTGTTCTTTTTACCTAACCCTATCCCTTTTGGCCTTGGTTCTAGTTCATTTTTAGTTCAGGCACATTCAATGGTTGATATCAGATGTAGTTCTAGTAATTGATTATACTTTTGAATTTTGAATGGTAATATATGAAGGTAGTATGATAGTGGTCCCAGTAATTACATTCTTTATTTGTTTTTACATTTTATTTCATTACTCATGCTACTAATTATAACCACTTGTGGTAAAATTAGTATCATCGACCCTTACCATTGTGTATTAATTATAACCACCTTTGAGAAACCTAGGAATAATCCCTTTACCATGAATTATTATATCACCTTAACATCAATGTTTTCATACCTTTACATTTACCTAAACCTAAACTTGATAGTACTTAGTAAAACACCTCCATATAGGAAAAACTACAATGACTTGAGGTATATTTGGACTATGTAGGTAGTGTTTGTTATTTTTTGATTTTAACTCAACCACCCTTGTTTGAACACTCTTACCATTTTATGGTCAATTTAATCTTGAACACTCTAATCATTTTGTAGGTAATTTAATTTTGAATGCTCTCATCATTTTGAGAGCAACCTAAGTCATGATCTTACCATTTTGAAATTTGGACTGTTTGATATCTCATAATTTTCCATTGAGTTGAGATGCCTATAAAGTTCCAAAAACATTTGAAAATTTTTCAAAACCCCTAAAAATTTGAAAAGACATAAGAAAATCTTAAAAATCACAAAATCATGAAAATTGGCTTAGAATTTCCATGCAAGATATAAATCTATCAAAATTTTCTAGTACAAACTCTCTTACCTATTTAGCTTCATTTCTAAACCACCTTTGACATTTTCCTCACATTTTTGAGATAATTACATCAATATGAGGTCTACATAGACTATATAGGCAACACTTGGATACATGGGGTTCTCAAGTTAGCTTAGCCCTAACCACTTCTTTACCCTAAGTATTTTAGGTCCTATAGTTATTTCACAAGTAACCACTTATCCCTTAGTTTCCCCATACTTCTATTTTTATTATGCTCTAATTATTTTTTGAGAAACTTTGGATAATGCTCTCACAATTTTGAGAGAAACCTTATCCAACACTCTTTCCATTTTGAGAACAACCTTACCAACACTCTCACCATTTTGAGAACAAACTTATCCAATGCTCTCACCATTTTATGAGCAAATTTAGCCAATACTCTCATTATTTTGTGAGTATCCTCAACTAATGCTCTCAATGTTTTATAAGCTCATTCTCATTCCAAGCCATATTTATACTAAACATTATGAAATACCAATTTATTTCATTAGTATATGCTCATCTCTTGTATTTTTAGTGTAGTTTTAGCCTAAACCATGCTTACATGATATATTTATGTTTGCACTTTCATAATTGTAAATGTCACCCCCTATTTTCCTATGCACTCACCCTTTTATGAGACTTGTAGTAGTAATTTTTATAAAAATGGATTAAATTATGTAATCTAAAACCCAAAATGTCCAACTACCTAAGTAATATCTAGAGCCATTATAATTAAGTGAAAATAGATGAGTGAATTACTCAAACCAACACTCTAATCCTAAAGATAATTACTCCAAACCATGATTAAATGAATATGAAATCAATAATATTGGATTGAGATTGCCTTAGAATCAGAATTTTGACATTATGTTAGCATGATCAAGGATGTTGATGATGGATTCAAGGATTGGATTGGCATGGAGATTTTATGCATTCATGATTTGGTTTAAATGAATGATTGGGTTGTTTATATATAATGTGAAGGATATATTTAAATATTGGGCCATTGAGATCAATGGGTGGGGATTTTCCAAAGAATTTTTAATTCCTTGAAAACCTCTAGAATAGAGGGTTCTAGATGGGGAAGGCTAAGTTACAAAGGATTATAGAATTGGATGATTCTAGAATCCTCTTAAGGATTAATTGGGAATAGCTAGAGGATTAGATATGGATTAGGTGGGTGATTAGGGACTGGGGGTGTAGGAAAGACTAGGGATATGCTTAGTAGGTGGGCAGGTGGGCTATGGAAATTTAAAATTCCCAAATAATGGATAAGTGGGATTAGGATAAGATAATGGGGATTTATGAGAGTTAATGAATAAGTAGGATGTGACTAATGTTAGTAAATGAAGAGGAATGAAGGGGGATATTAGATAAATGATTAGGATTAAGGGTGATATTAGGATGGAATTAGAGAGGATTAATTCGAATAATTAAGGTGAGTAGATTTAGATGCATTTTTTTAACCCTCTTTGAAAGGGAATTTTGAGTGGATGAAGTGGAAGGAGTAATAATCTTGTCATAGATGAATGTTTGTAAATGATGTTAGTGGATATGATGCCCCCTCAAGGTGACATGTAAGGAAGAAGGAGATGGATGACCACTCAAAAGAAGAAATAAAGGGTGGGATGCAATGGATGGATAAGGGAATGGGATACAAGATGTGAGATAGAGGATGAAAAAAATGAACTCAACTGGAGTAATGAGCTACAAATGATGATGCCCCTAGTAAAGACACACACATAAGGAGTAGAGATGACCATGTCATGATTGTTGGCACATCCAAAGGAGGAATCAACCATAACATGGGGATGATAAGACAAAATACCATAAGATTTCAATGTATCTAAAGTAAGGATGCATGCAAGGGAGAGATAGTGTCTAGGATAAGACAAGGATTTGATAATATTGATGATGTAGGTACCTTAAAGATGAATTCAAGTGATATGATGATGGGGATGAGAGGGAATGATATGATTGAGTGAAAAAAAATGAAAGGTAATAATTTGGACTACATTTTATAAAATCAATGAGAAATAATGTGATTAATAATGATGATTCCCATAGCAAGGACACATGTAAGGGAGTGATTAACCAATCAATGGTGATGGATGACCAACAGAAGAAAATAAGGATGTTATGATTTGTAAGGCCTAATCGATAGGTGTAGGAGATTGAGAAAAAGGTTAGGAATATGATTGTGAGGATGGTCATTGATAAAGAGACTAGTTGATAAATGATTTATAGCTCAAAGATTTGACTGATACAAGATGGGAGGATGACGAAGGATAATATAGATGTGATGGTGGATGATGAGGAAAGAGGTGAGAGTGATCAATGAATAGCTTGAAATGATGCATTAAATTCATGTGATCAATCTAATATGGGATGGGTATTTGGGGTTAATAGTGTCCAAGCTATCCCTAGGCATAAAACCATGGCCAGGTACTACCTACATATTCTTAGAAGACCTCAAGTTGATGTAGTTCTGACTATAAGATAAATGATAATGATGGAGTAGAGGATGATGATGATGATGATGATGAGAATTAGTGATTAGAGGATAAAATATTGGATCTTAATTGAAAAATTCAAGGGGATTAGATAAATGATAGGAATAGGGATGATTAGATAAATGATGGTGTAGATAAAGCAATCATATTGAATCAATCTGATAGATATGGCACTTGGAAGTATGCCCCATGATATAAGTATGAACAAGAGGAAATTATGCTAAATTGCATGGGAAAATAAAAAACTTTGAATCATTTAGGGATCATAAAAGCATTATTTTAGCTTTGGTGACCTCATAACATCCTCATTCATTGCCTAATAGTCAAAAAGAAACATGATGCAACATAGACTCAAAGACAAAGACAACTAAATATTTACTTGATAAAATACATACAAGAAAGCAAAAGGGAATAGAAAATTAACACACACAAGTATATACATGCAATGTCACCATGTCTTGTCTAATTATAGGATGAGTGATGGGGTGATAAGTTGGACTAGGATGATCATGATGTGATTATGGACTTAGGATAGACTTGGATTTGGAATAGATTTTGATTTGTATAGGATGATCATGATTAGGATTAGGACTTAGGTAAGGATATGGATTATGAGGATTTGGAAATGTAAACTTGGATTAGGATTAGGCTAAGGATTTAAATATTTTATATAATACTTGATTAGGCAAAAGTGAGACTAAATGAATGCTATCTTGATATAGACTAGATTTTCCCCTAGTATAAAATAGGAGGATATATAATTTGATGGTGAAATATGAAAGGCATGGAGATGGATGTACTAGGATAAAAGGCATAATACAAGACATCATCGACTATTTTTGGCTTTTGTTCAAATTTTATGATTTTTATGGGTTTTTTGGGATATGTATGTACACTATACAAATGGGGTTACTAGAAAAGGGAATACCAAGCCTAGAAACCATGATGAGGATCAATGTAATGATGGATGGGATGATAAAAGGATGAGGGTGAGTACCAAGGAAGAAGGGACTAGGGATTGCCAATGACTACATCATGAAAGAACTAGATGTTTAATTACCTGAGTATCCATTAGAGGATATGCCAAGATGATTCTAGAACATTTGTCAAGACAAATTCCATTCCCTTACAAAGGTTAAATTGGAAGAAAGGATGAACAAAATAGAATATAAGATATGATGGTAGATGAAGGGTAAAAACAAAGGCCCAAGGGATAAGATAGATAAGGATGGCATGATGGGTTTGATGGATGGATTTTTCCCCTAAGAGCTAAGGTACAATGTAGATAATAGATTATTTTACCATGATGCTAAAAACTAGTTTTCATCATGGTACTTACCCAAGGTGCCAAAAGACTAGTTTTCACCATTGGATGAATCATTTCTATTTTACTTTTTTTTTTAAACTTTTTTGACTTTTTGACTTTTTTGATTTTTGATTTTTGATTTTTGATTTTTTAATTTTTAATTTTTAATTTTTAATTTTTAATTTTTAATTTTTAATTTTTAATTTTTAATTTTTAATTTTTGATTTTTGATTTTTGATTTTTGATTTTTGATTTTTGATTTTTGATTTTTGATTTTTGATTTTTGATTTTTGATTTTTGATTTTTGATTTTTGATTTTTGATTTTTGATTTTTGATTTTTGATTTTTAATTTTTAATTTTTAATTTTTAATTTTTAATTTTTAATTTTTAATTTTTAATTTTTAATTTTTAATTTTTCATTTTTCATTTTTCATTTTTCATTTTTCATTTTTCATTTTTCATTTTTGATTTTTTATTTTTGATTTTTGATTTTTGATTTTTAATTTTTAATTTTTAATTTTTAATTTTTAATTTTTAATTTTTTGATTGTTTGGGAATCTCAATTTATTGGAGAAGGGAAAGATGTAGTAATGCTAATACTATTTGGATCTTTAACCAACACCTACTCTAGAGATATGTGATGCTAGGATCCTATGATCGATGATAGATTCTTGGATATCCTTGTGGCATTTATTGACTCTTGATTTAATGTCCTCTGAATGTTTTAACTAGGTGTTCATGTAACCCCTATGAGGGCTAATGTTTCCCAGGGATTGGAGATATGTTATGGATGGGAGCATGTCATGATTGTGATGATGGGATATAGGATGGGAAGGAGGGATATGATCATGATGGATTATATGATGGGATGGGGAGTGGAAATGGGGTTCAATAGTTGTATGCACCATTGGATATGATAGAGGAGATTCTTTAAATTAGTGTCATGAGATTAAGGGATCCAAGACCTTTTGATGTTATGATTCTTTATTCCAAACATTAAGAGGATAGTTGGACATGTGATTATTAATTTTGTCACTATTTTGATTTTGATTTTGACTTTGGTTACCTCTTGGTCCCTGATTGTGGGATTCACTAGAGGGAAGTGAATTTTGAATAAATAAATGATTTTGATTTAGAGAGACCCCTATCACTTTAAGGATATATGTACAAAGGGGTGAATATTTATGACTTAGATGATTATAAGTCTCATTTTGACTTTGATTAATTAGATTTGGATCATGGTAGGCTTGGTTATTTGATGAGATTAACTAATTATGGGCTTGAATCCTTATATATGCAACACATAATATTGCATGCATAAGGTAATCCAATTATGCATGTTCCTATTCATCCCATTCAAGGAGTGGGATGTAGTGATTATGGAGGGAAGGTGGATGATTAATAATGTGTGGTCGATTAATGGGATAATGGATAACATAGTCCTCATAAAGGTCACTAGGAGCCATAACCTCAATGTCAAAGAAAGTGTCCTCAATATTATCAAAAGGATCACTAAGACTCTTAATGTAATTAACATCAAAAGATTATTCTTATCTAACTTGATGATATTTGACTAAAAGAGAATCTAAGAATTATGTTTTAATTTCATCATCTTAGGACAAATCAAGAGCCATGCCTTCTGATTGGTTAAAACTAAAGACATCTTCAAAGAGGTAGGTATCACCATGACCTTCATAATATACATGGGATGATGATTCTAATGTGATTTATAATTTATATGTTGTTATTGAACATGATCCTGACCATTCTGATGTGGACTCCAACAAGGTGAGGCAGCCCATAGATGATTTACTAGTAGGAACCATATGATTGTCCACAAGTACCTTTTCACCTTGGGTTTTTGAAGGGATGATTTAGACTTAATGGATTTATGAAGATGGGGGATAGAATGTGAATGAGTCATAGGGATAGATTGATCAAGGATGGTTGTTTTATGGATAATATTAGTTTCATGACTATGATTAATGATGGAAGAAGCTTGATCCTACTTAGGAATTAAATCTTGGAATACCCGTTTTCATATACTCCTAGGTGTGGTCGTATTAGATTATCCATCAATTTTAATGTCACCATTATCAGTTAATTTCTAGATATAATCTCTAAAATTACATCTATTAATTGAATGCCTAATTAACTTATGGTATACAAAAAATCCTTTAGGTTGATACTATGAGGGAACATGATTGGAAAAATCTAAAGGTCATGTTTGAGGTTGGATAATCATGCATATGGACCTCAATTTCAAAAATAGGGATTCCATAGAGATGGGGAGAGGGGTATAAAATTTGTCCATGATTTTAGATGCTAGAGTATTATAATAAGATATGTAATAATGTGATGATAGTGTTTGGGATTGTTTAATAAGAGAACAAGAACTAGACAAGATTGATAAGCTATTCTTCCATTTGTTAGTAGGATGGGGGATCTGTGATGGAATCTGATTGGTAGATGGAGGATTTTTGTATGGATGGGTATGGACTGGGGTTAAGGTGAGTTGGATGGGGTCAAGACCTTTGGGAAGTTAGTAACCCATCTTAAATAGATATAGTAATATTTCCCCTTGTTTGAATAAATATTCTCATTAAATAAAGTGATCATTAGACTAGGAAAGCCATGACTAGGACTAGGACTAATGGATGGTGGAAAGGAATGATATGGGGATGAGGGTTGATGAGGGACTTTCTTGGGAGATGACCTTAGGCTTAGGGGTTTCATATCATTGGGAAGGTGATCACACACCTCTAATATCTGTAACAAGACTTCATCTTTATTAGTCAAGATATACTCATTAAATAGGGCAACTTTAACACTTGTATAACGAGGACTATGATTATGATGAGTAGATCATGGGGTTAATCATGATGAGCTAAGGTATTATAGATGGGGAAAGATATGGGATATTGGTTTGGGCTTGATGGGATTGAGGTCTGAAGGTAGGTGGGAAACTATTTCTAGGGCTCATAAAAGGATCTCATAATTTTTGGAAAATAGGTATTGGTCCACAATGATAGGGTTCAAATCCATGTAGGTGGATAATGAAAGGGGAATTTATGATGTGAAGGTAGATTTAGGATTTGGATAAGTGTTTGGTTAAATAAAGTCTAAATGATTAAGCTAGTATGACAATTGATGGTGAGGATGGGATGAACGAAATGAGATTGAGATGATGTAAGACTAGGATCCAATTTCAAACCAATCTCACAATAAGTTTTAATGGTCTATTGAAAATGCTTAGTTTTCAAGCTAGCAAAAGGATTAGGGATTTAATGGGTGCCTAGGTTCAAACTAAAAATATTATGATTAAATGGGTTCTAATTATAAATAGGTAAGGTAGTTGGATTATAGATGACTAGATAGATTATTGATTGGGTGCTAGATTGAAATCAACAAAGTGATAAGATGTTAAAAAGATATCGAATATGTATAAAATATGATAAGATGATAGGGGAATAAGATGATAGGATGATATGAAAGGACAAATGAACTATCTCAAGCCTTATACTAATTTTATCAAGGTGGGATGGGAAAGGATTATGTGATTAAGGATAGATGGAGGGATCAAGGAATGATGAGATTTAAGATTGGGATAAGGGTGGTGATCTAATAGTGGTGAGTAAGATTTGGACAAGTGTGTGACCTAAAGAGCCAACTAGGTTTGTTATGGGATAAGATAAGATGAGGTTAGACATAGATGGGGGATGATAAGGTTTGAGTGGGTGAAAAATAAGTTAGGATAAAATTATATTAGGATATGTACAAGATTAAGGATGTACATGATATGATGAAAGATGAATGTAAAAGATGACTAAGATTATATAAAATGGGGATAATGATATACAAGATGGTGATATAGAATGCCCAGATAACCATGTATGGGTTTGGTTGAAAGGATGACTTGGATCATAAATATCATTGGTCAATCATGACACATACAAAATCAAGAAAACCACAAACCTATGATTATTAAACTCAAGGGTGTGTAAACCTATGAATGTACCATCTAACAGCTTTATAGGTGACATTTTAGGTTGGTGACCCATTATAGAATTGATCAAACCCTCTCAGCCTTGTTTACAATTAATAAATACTTAGGATCTAATCTAGATTCTATTATCAAGTCACTTTTTATGGCCATAAGGTCCTAATCTAGGTTGAATGGGCTCTTTAGGGGCATCCTCAATATATGCTAGGTACGATAGGGCCCAAGTCCATATAGGGTGTTATCTAATACTTGGTTTAGAGATTTAACTCTTCCCCTTTATAGATGACCTATATGGGGTCAACTACTTAGCTTAATGATAGTTGTCCCTAATATTTATACTCCATTAGAACATGGATTTTGGATTAGTGCATGGTGGTGAAATACATGGTCACTATCCCCCTAATACTATGGCAAGTGAATGGGTGTCAATTCCACATCACATTACTTGGAGAAAATAAAATGGGAGGGTTTATGGGTGGTTTTTTATCCTTCAATAATTTCCACATGGATGTAAGGAGGAGATCATACACCATTGTAACCCTTGGATGACAAATAGGTAGACAAAAAGGATTAATTAATCGATTATTTAAGATGTTAAATATATACAAGATGCAAAAATATACAAGACAAAATGATTGAAATGATTAAAGAGATATATACAAGATGTAAGACAAATTGATTAAAAATTATTGAAAAAATGATTTTTAAAATGTCAAAATGGGTCTTTGATAGGAGGCATGCAATAAAATGATTAGTAGTTTGACTAATAATCTTGAGGAGAAACCTACAAAACATAATATTAGACCAAAATAATGACCTAGAAAATAAGGTGTTAGATAAAACAAAATAGCCTCTAATTTTACCCCTATAAGAAACAAAATGTTAGTTAATAGGACTTAAGAAAAAACCCTAAAAAAAATTGTGATTTGGATTTATAATTTGTTTAGGTGAGTAGGCCACGACATGGGGGTCTGAGGGTGGTATCGTCCAATGGGATCAAGGAGTAGATCCCCTTACAGGGTGTAGGGGTAGCATCCTAAGCACATTACCCATCATAGTATAGGGTTGGGTTTAGGGTTAGACACCTTGATGCCAAAGGTAATTTAGGCCTTGAGGGAGGCTCAAAATGACCCAAAACTCACTAATATGACTCTAAAAATGCACTCAAAAAAGAAAAAATTTGAATGAAAAAATCAATGCAAAATTGAAACTTTAGATTGCAATATTGTAAACACCAGTGAAATATAAAAATTCATGAGTTAAATTTTTTCCATAGGTAGTGAACCATGATGGTCAACCAATTAGCTTATGTAAAACTATGAATTTTTATGCAATATCATGACTCATAGGGTGATATCATGACTACAAGATTAGCAATATTATAGAAAAGTTCAAGACTTAAAATTTTTATATTTTTAACCAAAATATAGGTGTTTAAATGATCAAATTAACCTAGATGCTTAAATGCATAAGAAATATTTACAGATGAATATGGTAAATTTAATAGTTTTAGCTATGTATCCAAATTTTGTGAAGGAATAATAAGATAAGATTTTCTTCAAAAATAGACAATATAAACACAATGTGTAGAATAGAAATGTGTTTCCCTAGTTAGAATTATCCTAAGGTTTTCCTTGTGGATTTATATATTAAACAAAAAATAGAGAAACTTTGAAATGATTTAATCACAATATCACTACTAATGATGCAATATTGTTATTCTCATATCAATGTCATGATTATGTGATTAGTAGTTTTGTAGAGGATAGTAAAAAAGGTTAATATCATGATGTTTGGGTTTTAGATGATCCTACTTGGGACATTTTGTTGACCCTATTAATCAGCACACAAAAAATTATATAGACAAAACACCAATTATTCATAATGTGGCTAGAAATATATATCTTAAAATCCAAACAACTTAAATGAGATTCCTAAAAGGGGTTTTTATGATAGATTAGATGATTATTGATCCCCTACAAAGCAAAAAATTACAATATTAAACCTAAAAAGAAGGTGTTAAAAGATAACTATTAGTATATTTGAAATAAATTACAATGTCATGACTATAGTTACAATACCATGACTTTCAGGTTAATACCATGAGTTCTAAAATCACATTTTTATAGATGGTCAAGAACCTACTAGGGTCCAGCAAACATTATTAGCATAAAATAATTGATTATGATGTAAAATCACTACTACCAGTGCAATACCATAATTAATGAAGTCATAGTATTGTATATCAGTAATAACCTACCAAAAAATACCATTATTAGTTAAGTTGGATGTTTAAATCAGAATCACAACTCTCGAGGCAAAATAACCATTATAATGTCATGATTTACAGAGTGATATCATGATTTTGGCATGTGTGTGAAATTTTGTCAAAATTTGAGACTTTTATTAACTTAATTAGCACTGTAAGATAGTAAAAAAAAAACACTAAAAAGTAAAATGATTAAATTGTGATGGATTTCCTACTATGGTTGCTAAAATGTAATAAGAATTTTCATCACAATGGACTAAATCATGAAATTTAAAATCCAAAATATCCAACTACCTAAGTAAGATCTAGAGCCATTAGAATCAAGTGAAAATAGATGAATGAATTATTCAAACCAACACCCTAATCCTAAAACTAATTAATCCAAACCATGATTGAATGGATATGGTAATAATAAGATTGGATTGAGATTACCATAAACTCCAAACTTTGACATTATGTTGGTAGGATCAAGGATGTTGATGATGGATCCAAGGATTGGATTGGCAATGATATTTTATGCATTCATTAGTTGTTTTAAATGGAGGATTGGTTGTTTATATATAATGTGGAGGGAAGAATCAATGATAAGATTTAAATCTTGGGCCACTAAGATAAATGGTTGAGAGTTTTCCAAGGAAATTTTAATTCATTGGAAACCTCTAGAATAGAGGGTTCTATATGGGGAAGGCTAAGTTAGAGAAAATTATAAAATTGGAGTATTATAGAATCATCTTAGGGATTATTTGGAATTTGGTAGGGGATTATATAGGGATTAGTTGGGTTATTAGGGACTAAGGGTGTATGAGAGCCTAGAAATAGGATTATTAGGTTGATAAGTGGGTAAGGGGAATTTAAATTCTCAAATAATGGATAAGTGGGATTAGGATAAGGTAATGGAGATATAAGAAAATTAATGAAGTTGGATAGGAATAATGTTAGTAAATTAAGAGTAATGCATGGGATATTAAATAAATAATTAAGATTAGGGGTGATATCAAGATGGAATTAGAGAGTATTAATTAAAATAATTAAGGTAAGTGGATTTAGGTGCATACAAGACCATTTGTATATTAATCTATAACCATCCTCTTATAATTATCATCATTTTTATTCTATCCCATATCTTTGGAGAACTACATTTGGCCTAAAGTTCATGTTGGATCTAATGTCCATGGAACTATGTACGTAGTGTCCATTTACCTAGTGTATCTAAAGTCAACTCGGGTACCCCTTTCTATTTCTTCTATTTCCCTCATTTTATTTATTTTTGTGTCATTGTCTTCTATATCCTAGGGGAAATTTTTTCCATCTTCTTTTTGTCATTTCTCCCTATGGCCTAAGGGAAATGTTTATCATCCCACATTTTCTATTTTCTCCCTATATCCTAGGGAAAACATTGTACCATTTATTCTTGGGTTATTTTACCTATGTCATTGCTACCTAGCCTAAGGGAATCCTTGTCTCCAAGAATAAAACCTCTATTACACATGCATGCAAATTTTGTTTATTATATTTTTTTGTTACCAACATTGTGACTAAACTTTTTGTATATTGTTGTTTATTTTGTTTGATTTTGTTTATTTATTTAGTTAGTTTATTTTATTTATCTATTGGTTTATTTATTTTGTTCTATTTTTTTTGTTTCATTATTTTTTATTTGTTTGTTTTTATTTTTTTGTTTCCTTTTTGTGACTTTCTTGGTTTTCATAGGTCTAATAATTTTTTTTTACACTTAAGTCTTGATTATATATATATTTCACTTACATTATGAATATCTATATATAATCCTACACTTGGTTTATTTGTCTTATATTTCCACTTGAGATTTAATTGTTCATATCTTATTCCTAAGTTATTTATATTTGTATTTAAACTAGGTTTTCCATGCTTCAAATATTTGTTGTTATTATGGTTGTTCATAACTATGATGTATAATATTACAAGATATACCAAACATTAGGCCAATATAGATTATTTATCAATGAATTAAGTCTTAATTTGAGGCAAATAACAAACACTATCGAAATCCCAAAAACATGCCTAAATTAATGAGTAATAGCCAAATCAATATGATTTATTATGTGTTAATACAGATGTGCATATATGAATAAGAATACATATAAGCCATACACCATAATCAAATAAACAATAAGGCAAAATATCATTTACATGGAAAAGTAGTAAATGAATAATGAATACATGTTTAAATTAAAAATAAACATCCATAATGATAAAACATGAGCTAAACATGAGATAAACATGGAAACAAATAGAATGTCACATATATCATATAAATTATTGTCCATGTATAGAGGCCTTGAAGGAACTAATATGAATGCCAATGTATCTTAATAATTTCATATATATCAAGAATACATACATATCATCATGGTGTCAAAAGTACAATAATGTGCCAAATGCCAATAAAACTATAATGATCAACTCTTTCTCTTAGTATCCATATGACATATAGTTGGAGGTGGCCCTAGTGGTCTTAGTGGTGTAGGTGGCTAAAAATACTAAATAGATTAACCCAAGACACTTGTAACATGTGTCCTAGTCCTTGATCAATATGATTTACTACTATCCCTTTGAGAATCCCATACCTCAAATGTGAGAATATACTAGTCTCTTATAATAGTGGTCTCATATTCCCTATGATACTATGAGGCATCATCCTTATCCAAAAGTCTCTCAAGAGTCATCTAAGAAAAACCTATCTATGTACTAGCTTTTTGAGCCTCATCACACTTGTGTTAGAGCCTATGAACATATACTAAGGTTGGTATCTATATGATATGGATTGGTCCTATTATTATATAATCTAAGACTAAATCTAAACGATCCTATCCACTTCTACCTTTACTTGGGTAATCTCTGACTAAAGGGGAGTCATATAGTCATTGTGGATGTCTAGTGTAGTCTATAGCTATGCCACCCACCTATCCAAACCTATGATCTCCCCCACCCTAAAAGTGTTATCCTCCTCTATCATATCAATATCCCTACCTTCCCTAAAAGTGATATCATCTTCTATCATATCAATATCCCTACCTTCGCTAGGCATACTAGATGACCCTACCTAGCCTATATCAACACAAGTACCTATTAAACCTATCATGCTAGGATCTAACACCATTATGGCTTGGGTGTCATACCCACCATCATACCCTTTTCCTTATCTTCCATCACATCTACTTTTATTCCCTTCACTATCCATTATTCCATCATCCCCTTCACCAAAACCATCATCATTATCATCATCCCACCCTCTATTGTTGTGCCATTGGTTACCACTATCACTAGCCTTGTTAGAAATCTTAGCCTCTACATTGTTAATATACAGAGGCACCTAACCACTTAATTGACCACTTTCCTAACTTAGGATATTAATCCTCAAAGGGCACACAAACACCCATAAGTGAATATACTTAGGTGTTTTAGACACTTAATTTCAATCACTTTGATGCCTAAACTGGGATTCGAATTAATTTCTAGAAAATGACAAAATTTAAGCATAAAAATCACCTAAATTTCCAAAATTCAACTATTTAATATATTTAATTGCTTAGAAGCATGGTGAGGCTTACTTAATTGGGGTATTACCTTGTATGCTCTAATAACCTAGTCTAGTTTCAACATTAGCCATATTGTAACCCAATAATTTGACATTCTTGGTCTGTAAAGCTCTAAATTGAAATCATTTAAAGCAATTACTAAAATAAAATAAAAAATCACCAAAAAATATTAATTAAAAATCAAATACCAATTAAATTACCTAAGTAAAAATTCAAAGTTGAATTAGTGAATTTATTTTATTAAAAAAGGAATTTTTCAAATATGAAGTCAAAGTCAAGGGAGCTAATAAATTGATTTATTAATTCCTAATATTCTAAAGAGGTGAGTAACAACCTCAAAAATATATAAAGTGAGTTGTCATGGCTCATAAATATCTGAAAATAAGTTTTCAAGACTTCATGAGTGATTTGACCCAACCCAAGGTTAACCTAACTCAACCTAGGTTATTTTAGACTCAACCAAAGTTAGAACTAAACCTAACCTCCCTAGGGTTAGAGTTAGTTTTTATACCTATAGATAAAATTTCCCTCACTCTACCCAAACAAGTTTTTATGTGTAAGGTTATTATATAAGGAATGCCTTCAATAATCCATCAAAGTAATGTTATAATTCTAATTTGATACCAAGATTCACACCAAGCCAAGCTAAGCCTAGAAAATCCATAAGTGGCCATTGGAGAAGTGTTACCAACATGGAGAATAATTTATCAAAGTATATAATGCCATATACGAAGAACAAACATCTATTCTACCAAAAAGAGGACACCAAATCTGATAAGGAAGGTTAAATTATTGTGTGTTTTTATCTCTATTTTGTGGTTTTGTCTATTATGTTATGTTACCCCTAGTTCTAAGGCAAGAGTTTTTAGGTTCATTATATTTTTATACATGGATTTTTACTTTATTCATTAATAAGGAAATAATCAACATTTTTGTGATCTTTATACTCTTAAGATAATAATGGCATGCCCTATAGGACCATGCATCTCATAAAGCTAAGATGAATGATGTGGAACCTTTAGGATTCATAAAAATAGAATTCAAATCTTCATGTTTAGTTTTTTGTGATTAAAATCCCATAATTTCATTATGTTTATAATCAGAGAATTTTCCCTATGAAATGATGACTTCACCATTTCTATCCTTGATTTGTGATCTTTTATTTTTCAAAAATAATGAATTCAAAATAGTGACTTCAACCTATGTAACAATGACATTGAAAAATAAAAATGGTGACACTGACCCTGATATTTGATGACATTGATAGGTATATTTATACTTGATTTCTATGACTTGACCATAAATTAACATGTAATTAGAGACTTCACCTAGACAAATCGGTGACTTAACCACTATTTAATGGAGACTTTGATAGAAACTAGTTTTTGCTTGTCTATGCCACAAGAAAATAGTGACTTCATTAGAATTTGTGGATTTACTTTATTGCATAATCGATGCCTTCACTTTATGTTTTTTAGAAACTTGAGATTTAAAATGAAATATTGTTTGTTGATTTTTTTTAATAAATACAAGAGAACACCCTAAATTTTTTGTAGGAACCAAAGTGGAGAAAGAGAGGCCTAAACACTTTTTTGTCTCATACACACTTTCATTTTAGTGTTTAAAATTAACCTAACCAAAATTATCTTTTTACATTTCAATTTTACAAGATAAAACAAGGACAAGGGGTCAAAAAATAATACACAATTGATTTTTTGACTTTAAAATGAACATCCAATTTAGTTTAGATATCTTTAAAAAAATTCTCTTTTTGTTTGTTCTTTGTTTATTATCTAGTTTTAGATTTCCTAGATTAAATTATTTATTTTTGGCAAACCTAAAACCTTATGTATATGCTCCCCCCATCCCCTATAGGCAAATTGGGTAACCAAAAGTGGTTTAGTTATTACCTTGTTTATTTATAATAGAAAATAAATAATGTAGAATATGATTTACCCAAGCTTTGAGTGATCTGGGTAACCTACAAATGACCTCTAAAGTCTTTCCACTTTTCATTTGTTTATTTTCTTGAATTAGCTTATGGGTGGGAGTTCATTACCTCCTCATAATTTATTTAGGGGTGTGTTGACCTAGGGTTTCATATCCTAAAATTTTACCAACCCCATTCAATGGTGGGTTATATAAATTAGGCACATAATACTTGGATTGAATAGTGTCTTAGTAGGTTACCTATCAATCTTAACAAAAACTTGGATTAGTTCATGCTAAACATCAGACTTCAATAAGAAGTATATGGTTAAATTAGATGCATAAAGTACTATACATTTGAATAGTAAGTTATAAATTTTGAATCTAATTGATGTGATTCACCCTTATGTTAGCCACAATTGGTACCATTTAGTGAATTTTAAAACTTATAGATCTTAGTCAACCTCACTTGTGAAATATATTTTCAAATGTTTAGTGTTCCTAAATATAATTTCATGTCACATACCAATAATTGAGATAAATAGGGGGATTAAAAACTCTACCTAAACCTATTATTTAAAATTTGGATTAACATTTAATTCCTTTTGAGCATTGGTTTATCAGTAGAAACTTTGGTAGAAGCTATGCACACCTTGTCTGTTTTAAGGATAGGATGTGCACTTAGTATTATTTATATATTATTATATTTATGTGTTTGGGTTTAAAATTATTTGTTTTTTTTTTCAAATATATATGATTCTAAACCATCATATGTTTTCAAAACACTTTAAACTAAGAGGTGTTAGTTTGCCCATTTTGTTTCACATATTTTGCCTTGGAGTTTCATTTTAAAAAAATTGTGTCACTTGTTTAAATGGGGAATTGTTATATTGTCCATTTTATTTCAAACATTTATTTTGGATTTTATTCCAAAACCATTGTCATGTAATTTTTTGAATGAATATTGTTATTCTACCTAAATTGTTCTAAAACACTTGTGTTATTTGAAACTAGGTTCCAAAATCATTCATATCTTTTCTTCCAAAACATGTAGTTACACTAATAATTTTAGTCTAACATATTTTCCTTAGAAAATTTGAGTCTTTTATATTAAATTTTAAATTAAATATTTAAAATTTAAAATCCTTAACTAATAAGGTTTACGTCAAAGCCTCGCTTAATTTGAGCTTAGGTTATTTACCTCTTGTATTTAGTTATGTTACTTAGATTGATTTTTTCTTTAGTCTAAAGACCCATTGCCTAGACTTAGTGGTTGCTTGGTGTTTCATGCCTTATTTTAGTGTCATTTATGCTAAGAGGTCTTGTTACCATGTGCCTTTTTTAGATTTTTATTGTGTTAAATTATAAAATGTCATAGTTCCTTTTGTTTGAAGTAACTCTTGTGAGCTAATTATCGAGTCTTTTGTAAACCAATTATTCAGTTTCTTCCAATCCAATTACCTTATAATTAGAATTTTTTTGTGTCATTTACAAATTTTATCCAATTTAATTACCATATATTTAGTTTGATTTTGAGTTCTTGTTTTATATCAACCTTTATTTTTGAGTCTAGTAAGTTTTTTCCATGTTAACTATTATAACCACATTTGGGAAAATAATTATTATCCTTTTGACTTAATTAATTATTGTATACATTGTTTAGATACCTTTGCCAATAATTATAACCATCTTTTGGAAAATTATTACATTAGCCATAAACTAGATTCATGTTTTTTACCTTTACCACTGATTATAACCACCTTTGGGTAAATTAGTACCTTTGTTAGATGAGTTTCATGTTTTTATTCTACCCCTTGCCATAGACATAAATTGATTTATTTATAATTTAAGCCTCTTATATAGAGATAAATGTTGTTTATTTCATAGCTCTTTATTTTTACACATTTTAGAACTTTTTTTAGAGACCTAGTTATATATCCGAACTTGCCTCATTATACACATAGTGGGACTATGTACAATCTAGACTATGAGAAATTTATTATTAGTGACCCTTTTTTAAAAGATTCATATAGTGATGATATATAATATGGTATGGATACATATCCATCTTATAATATTTCATATGAATAATAAATGCATGAACTACTTGTGTAATATTTGGTGAGTGCATAATCCTATATAGGCCAAGATCAATATAAAATGACACAATACCTTGCTCAAGTGAAGCCTATTGTTGAAAAAAGACAATAATAAGCTCCCTACTATGTAACGACACCAGTGCAAAAAATTTATGGTCTATAATTATTTGATCACCATTTATTATAAAACAAAGATGAAATTATAGTAAGGGTAGTAGAAGTAAGAGCCAAATTCTAACAAGACTTTCCACACAAAAGTGTGTCTAGTTTTATTATAAATGCTTGTAATGTGCCTTATAATAACAACTCAAATAGGCATAAACTAGTTACAATCAAGATTTAGTGAAAATGCCTCAATAGAGCCAAAGTATAATTACAAAAGGGAAAGGTCTTATGGATGATCAATTAGAATAGGTACAATAAGTATACCAATATTACCTTAACCTATCTTAAAATTTTAATGTTATGGTTATTTAAAACACACCATATATAGATTTAACTCCATAGATAGGGCCACAAATATATTATTTAGGTTATGAAAATCAAAACATAGACCCCTTTAGCCAAAACACACTAGTGGGAGACATTTATAATGTCCCAATCAATATAGAAGAAACTACCACTCAAATGTAATACCTCACTCAAAATTTAATTGATAGCACATGAGTGAATTCTAATTTAAACTAAAGTGGGTCTAATGTACTTTCAAGAAATACATAATAGATTCCTCCAAATGATTCCTTAAGTGGTTTAAAAAATAAGGGATTGGTAAAATTATTTCCCAAACACAATAAGAAACCTCCACTCCTCATCTAGCTATTTCCTCAAGTTCACAATAGAGGGAAACTAGCCAAAAAAAATACCCCGACATATTTCCTCAAAAAAATTAGAATGCTACATCACCTCAATTAGTGAAAATGAATGTTCTACCACAATAAGCATAAACTAATTTAACTAAATAATCATAAACATTTCTTAATCTAAAATGTGTTTCCATTGGTCAAAAATTGATGGTTGGTCAATAACACTATATACCAAACCCTCTACAAGTGCCTAACTAATAACAATTATTTAATCAACAATAAGGTTCCAATGTATAATAGATATCAGGTGTTAGGTAATAGTTTATTTTCACCCAAAAATTATTGCTCATAGAATAGGGATCCAAATTTTAACACCTCCAACAATAGGGTTTTAGCCAAAAACATGTTCCCTATATACATTAGGTTTTGATGAATAGACAATAATTTCTCACCCAAACTCAAAATACCAACACATCCCACATAGCCAAATACCATTAAAAAAATTACAATTTTCCAACCAAGGTTATGTATCCAACCTTATCTATAATTTTTACCAAAAAAAATATATTTCATATCAAAAATACAATCTCAATGCATAAATACGTATACCTAATTATCTGACCAAACCAACAAACATTAATGTAGTATGTCATTATTTCATACCTTAGTCAAGTCAATATACATTTGAATATACAACCTCAAAAAAAACATACCATTCCTTCAAAATTATTTAACCAAGAGCTATAGTAATTGAAGGATGTAATTAAAGCCATTTAGACCAAAAAGTAAACAAAGAAGTTCAAACTAGATAAAATATGTTTAACATTCAATATGGATTATCTTCAAATACCATTTCCTTTGGGTTATGAGCTGCCCAATTTTGATAAATACAATGTCAAAGGTGATCCAAAATAACATATAAAAAAATTATTTGTTTATTTCCAACTAGTGGCATACAATGACATATATTTGTTTCTCCTATTTCCAATAAGTTTTTCAGACAAGATTTGAAATGGATTTTGAAATTTCTGAAGAATTTTATACCTAACTTTGATGACCTTTATGATAAGTTTATACAAAAGTTTTCATATAATATTGAGCATGAGATTATACTTGTGGACTTGGGATAAAAAAATATAAAAATTGCAAAAACTTTATTTCTTACTTGCAATGTTGGAGAGCTCTTGCGAACTAGTTCACTCATAATTTTTCAAATAAGAAATTAGATGTGATATTTACCAACAGCCTACATAGTGAGATATCTTATCATATTTAGATAAAATGTGCTCATACATTTGAAAGGTTATTGATAAAGGGATACAGATTAAGAAGGCCCTTGTTAACAAAGGGATCATTAAGATATCTTCTTCTAGCTAGATCCAAAATCAGCATCAAGGCCAATAGTAGAAACATAACCAAAGCCATAACCAAAATCATAACCCTATCTAATTACCAGCTTCAACACCACCTTAGACCAATAATAATTAAATACCAAAGGCCTAAAAATATAATAAAAATGTTGTTGGCAATGGGGTCACTAAATTATGTCATGTGCAAATGGTACAAACATTAGTTGTCTATTTACCTCCACCCATTTAGCAACCAAAACCTACATTCATTTAGCCAAGGCCTCCATAAAACCAATAGCCACAAAATCAAGCCCAATTTTAATCCCCTCCTCAAAGTAGAAGACCACCAATTTCCATAAAATTTAATGACCTCAAAGGGCCTATTGAGTTTGTATTCCAAAAATTGGTTCATGTAAATATGATTAGTTGGTTAGTGCCAAATCCATTTCTTTAAGGAATTCTTTCTCCTAACTAGTACAAAAAACATAAATTTTATGAGTACCATCATGTCAGGGGGCATTCCATATGTTGGTGTATCTAGCTAATGCATATAATTTAGAATATGTTGGAGAGTGGAGAGATATAATGAGATACCCATTCTCCTATAACCAATCATAACTTAGGCATCTATTAAAATCTATTTCCTCAACATAGCAACAACCAAAAACAACACCAATAACAATAATAACATTTGTAGAAAACTCCACCAAAAAATCAATCAAAACAACACCAACAACAAAAAAACAACAAAAAATGGTTGGAACCAAGGGAAAATTGACTAGACCAACGAAGGAATCCATCATGCTATCATGTATAGCTATATAAATGTTTCAAGACATGTCTCAAGAAGTCATGTTTCCACCATTAGTATTAACCTTTTCTAAATACCAATAGGCAAATATATACACCTAAAAATACATACCAACCTCCTTATACTAGTAATATTTCCTTAGACTATGTCAGAAGATAAGCTTGACACCACCCAAGAATTACCATCCCAAGCCCTATTACCCCTAAAACCAATTAATAAAGCCCTATATCAGATTGATATTATATAATCATAACTTAATAAGATAATATAAACAACAAAGGGTCGTATCCAAATTCTATGAATGATCCCATTCAGACCTCTATGCCTATCAAAAATAGGCCAATTATCCAAACTAAAATCAAGGCCTATGACATTATGGAGAAGCTAAATAAGACACCTACACAAATATCTATCACAGATTCATTGAGTATAGATAGTGTCCATAGGGATATACTAAATGAGTACTTGAATTAATCCCTCATATTTAATGACATCATGCCATATAAATTTTAATCCATGATAGCACATTTGGCCCCTAGCCAATGACTTAACTTTCTCTAAAGTGACATGTCATCCTTGGGCCCATTACATAATAACCTACTATACATTGAGGTCAATATAAAAAACCATAAGGTTAAACACATACTTATATATAATGGTTAGTGCCTCAACATTGTGTACCTAAAGTTGGTCAAGCATCTCAAATATATAACATCATATCTACAAATATATACCATTAATATCAAGGCATATGATAATAAGGAGTGGAAATCACAAGGTACTATCAACTTGCCAATGGTCATTAGCCCTTTGACCCATCACATTTTATGCCATGTTTTGGACCTAGATTTATCATAAAATTTGCTATTGGGTCGACCCTGGATTCACAAAATCAGGGCCATACCTTCCATGTTACAAAGTGTATTAAATTTCCCCATTCAAGGATGGAAGTGACTATACCAACTAATCTATAAATTTATCAGTATTGAAAATATATTGAGTACAAGAGTTATAATTATATTTTTGGCTTAAATCCTATGCCCAAATATGATAGAGGAAGAGATGAGAAATCCAAATCCATTGAATTAGGAATAAAATCCAATTACATTGACCTTAAGATCCTAGATTCTACCTAATCTACACCTCTACCAGACATTGCCAATCACTTTTATATATCTGACAAAGGTATCAAAGAATATTATACCCATGATTATTTCCATATTGTCAAATTACCATAGAATCCAAAAGCCTGTGGGAGACCTAAATTCAAGACTACTCAAATGGAGTGGTAGACCAAGAGAAAATATCATCTTTATAAACCCATTATTTTCAAACTAGCCTCTAGCCTAGAACATGACCCCTTAGATGAAGATGATTTATGGATTTATACTGATGAGCTAGTTGATTATTAGCAAAGTGTAAAGTATCATATCCCTAACCAGATTATAGATAATGTATATTATTAAGGTAGAGGCCTAGGTATACATCAACAAGGGAAAATCAAACTGATTTCAGTTACCAAGTATAAATGAACCCATGGTATTGGATTTAAATCACCTGGGCTTGACCTCATATACCTTATTCAAGATCCAACACCATCAACTAGTAAATATAATGTCGATAGTGATGTAAGGTTTGACTATAGAATCTATAATGACTTTGACAACATAAATTTGTTTAACACCTATATTGTTTTTACTATTAACCTTATTTATTATCCTTCACCACTTACCCTTTATCACCCATAGTTGATGAACTAGGGCCAACAAGAGTTGATAATGCCATTAGATGAGTTTAAAAATCATAAAGCCATCTACAACTTTTTGAGATTGAGGAATCATATTCCTAAAGGAGATCACAAGTAAGGATTTTATATTAGATTGGATCTCACTACTTGTTTCAGAGAGTGGGTGAAGTTCCTTAGCTAAAAACAAAAACAAAATCAAACATTGAGGTCTAAAAGTAAAAACCTATTTGAGACACTTTTTGACTAGGGAAAAACTAAATAAAATGGCAAGTCTCTTAATGAAAACATATTTTAGTTGCCATTATATGGGGATGTTCACTCCTCTTTGCATGAAGCACATGAGACCAATAGTCAAAGACTTATTTATAAATATGAGAACAATATTGAGTAACAAGATTTTACACAAATAATACAAGAATGACTTGAAGTATTTATTACATGGCCTTTACTAACATTAGGGTATTTTCATTCATCTTAATTGGGAGAATTAGATGAGCCAGTATACCCAGAGGACTTTACCATTGTGAACTAGTTTAAATCCTTGTAGACTATTTTAGAAGATGGTTTTGCACTTCTTGTGGAGAACACTTTTGAGGAGGACACTTTTGAGGTTAAAATTGGTACTTCATAGGACCCAAAGTGGATTAAATTAGGTATGCCCCTTATTAAGGAATAACATGAAGTATTTTTAGCCCTTATGAGGGAGTTTATTGACATATTTTCATGGGCCTATCTAGACATGACAAGTTTGGACCCTATCTTAGTTTGACACCATCTTGTTGTATATCCTGATGCTAAAGTAGTTAATTAAAATCTACAAAAGATACATTCTCATAGTGTTGTGCTAGTCAATAAAGATTTAGAGAAACTCTTAGATGTGATATTCATTAAATTAATTTATTATTCTAAATAGATTTCTAACATTATTTTAGTAATAAAAAAACTAGAAGGTATCATAATACGCACTATTTTTTTAGATATTAATAAAGCCTACCCAAAAGATAACTTTCTTCTTCCAAACATTGACATAATTGTCAATTAGATGGCTAGATATGAAATTATTTCTCTTATGGGTGGATTTTATGGATATAACCAAATTAAAACACCATTGGAAGACCAAAAAAAGATAGTGTTCACCACTCCATGGGGAATATTTTTTTATCAGGTGATGTCATTTAGGATCAAAAATGGTGGAGCCATTTACCAACAAGCCATAAAAGTGATTTTATATGATATGATGCATAACATCATCAAGGACTATATTGATAACATATTGGGTAAATCTAAGACCCATACTAACTATCTGGCCATAACACATAGGATCTTTGAGAGATTTTAAGAGTACAATATCAGACTCAATCCAAAAAAGTGTGTATTTGGTGTAATTTATAGAAAAATATTATGCTTCATTGTCTCTCATAGGGGAATTGAAGTTGATCTATCCAAAGTTTTATCCATTACCAAAATGTTTCCACCATCTACCTTGAACCAAATTTATAGTTTTTAGGATAACATCCAATCAATTTAATGCTTTGTATCATAGTTGGCCAATAAATGCCATTGACTTACACACTTATTGAAGAAAGGCATTAATTTCTCATAGAATAAAGAGTGTTAGAAATCATTTTAACATCTCAAGGAATATTTATCCAAATCTACCTATTTTATTACCACCTATGCCAAACAAGCCATTATTACTTTACTTGTCAATGACTAAAAAAGACATGGGGTACTTTTAGCATAACACAATGAATAGGGTAAAGAGCATTCTATTTATTATATAATAATAACCTTCGTCATGTACAAACATAATTATATGTAGATCGAAAGGCCTATTTAGCTATGGTTTTTATAGCCCAAAAGTTACATCATTACATGCTGAGAAACAAGACCATTGTTATTTCCAAAGTGGATTTTCTCAAGTATCCACTTTCCAAAACAACTCTATAGGGCCATATGGAAAATTGGATCACACTTTTGAGCGAGTATAAAATTGAATATGCCAATAAAAAGGAAATTAAGTGACAACTACTCATGGATTAGATTACATAATCTCTTCTTCCCAATACTCAACCCATTAGATATATATTTTTAGATGAAGCCATTATGAGCATAATAGAAGAAGAATCACCTATTGAGGAAGAACAATGGAAAATGTACTTTGACAATTCATTCACAACTCATGGATTAGGCACCATAATATTGTTTATCATGTCATAAGGGGATCTTATTCCTAAGCCCTTTTAAATTTGTTTTCCTTATACTAATAACATCCAAGTATGAATCACTCATTACAGGGCTTCACCAAGTAGTATAATGAAACATATAACATTTAATGGTTCATGGTGATTCACAAATAATCATTAATTAGGTCATAGACTAGTAATAGACAAAGGATGAGAAGTTGGTACCATATAAATACATGGCCAACATGCTTAAACAACAAATAACCAACATTTAGTTTGAACAAATACCTCAAGATAATAAAAGAATAGATGATATCATGGCCATTATTGGATCCATGATTCATATTATAGGTAGAGATAGGGACTATAAATATCTTATGGAACATATCCTTACACTAACAATGAACAATCATCCATTAAGATTGTTTGTGACATTAATGGTCCCACATCTCCTAGTATTCTAACAAATATGCCTACCTCTAAGACCAAATTATTCTACTTGGCCTTTAACGTAAGAAACAAAAAGTCTTCATCCATAAATATTATCATTATACCCTACATGAACCACCCTAGATCATAGAAGATATTATTGAACTCTACTAAGTTATTTAACTTCCACAAAATTTAGATTAACATTGAGGGAAGTTCATGGAGTGTGTGAAGCCCACACTAGTAAAGTAATCTTATCCAATAAATTACTATATACTAGTTATTACTGGCCAATTATGGAAATAAACATATATGCATGTATGAATATGTGTGTGAAGTGTTAGAATCATTCCGATATTATTCATGATCTAGCTAAAGCACTCAAACCACATAGAAACACCATGGCCATTCTCAATTTTAGACTCGACCTCATAGGCAAGATTAATTATACATCCTTAGATGGCCATAAATATGTCCTTAATATTACTAAATATTTAAATAAGTGGTTGGAATCCATTCCCCTCACTTATGTAATTGGTAAGTAGATATCTAAATTCATATTTGTAGACACCCAAATTTGGCCAAAACTAGCATTCAACTAGACTTCAAATCTATTTCTACTAACCATTGCAAATTAAGACTAGGAATCACTGAACATCCCAATTTAGGTCATGCATAATTCATCAAAGATCATAATCACATTGAGGAATAATTATTTGGGATACTAGTCTATATGAAATAATAAACTCTCACATATTCATCATCAATCACCTTGTGACATAAAAAATGTTAATTTGGCATATGCACAAATTAAACAGGATGCTTTATCAAATCTTGAAAGAACAAAAATGCTAATCAAATTGAATCATATAGTTAAACAAGATTAAATTCTTAGTCTAATCATATATTTAAAATTAATTAATATCTTTAAATGGAAATTCAAAATATCAAAATATCAATCCTTTTCATCATTGGCTTTATGAATTTTCAAGCTCTTTGAAAATATCACAAAATATCTAATTTGAGAGCCATACATAGTACTTAAAAATCATAATTACATAAATTTTAACTCATATATAGTTATTTTAAAATAACCTAGGGTTTTTTTGAGCCCATTCCATGTTTACACTCAACCTTAACTCACCTTGGCTGAGAGTTAACTTTTGAGGCTATAAATACAAGACCATGTCTATTAATTTTTAAGCTATTTTAGTGTAAATTTATTATGCACAAATATATTCAACAAGATCTTTTTGTGTAAATTTATTATGACTAAATGCCTTCAAATATCTCATAAGATAAAATTATAATGATAATTTTCATAGAGACAATATTTTCAAGTAATGTTACCATGCCAAAATCATAATCCAAGCAACCAAACCAAGATGCCAAGGAAAGTTAAAGCCAATAAAGATCGATTGATGAAAAAACCAAGTAAGCTACTTAAAAAATCCATTTGGATCTCCAAGGAATTAAAAGAGTGATTTATTTTATGTTTTAGTTGTGTTTTCATATGCATGTTTATTACCTATGATTTCCCTAGTCTCTAGATTAGAGGTGTTAGGATTTTAGTGTGTTATTTTGATTTATTTTATTGAAATAACATAAGACCAACCTCCCCTCTACGTATTCTTTGTTAAAAATATTTAACCATCTCATTTATTATTATGGTATCTCCTATGACATTATATCTAATAATGGTGGATCATTTGAAAACAAAGATGTGAAAACACATTTTACCTAATACTATATCAAACAACATTTTTATACCACCTATTACTCAGAAGGTAACAACCAATATAAGGCTTATAATAAAACCATTGTCAATATTATGAATAATATTATCAATAATTTTGGTAATAATTGAAACTTATAGTTGTTTAACACACTTTGGGCCTACCATACTATATTATGTACTCCAACAGGGGCTACCTCATATTCACTTATTGACTACACTAAGGCCATTATTCCTATTGAGGTCAAGTTTCCTTCTCTCTAAATTTCATTTCATCACATCATTGATGATGAGGACTATAGAGTATCTCACTTGAAAGAGCTAGACTTGATAGAAAACATATGGCTACCTTGAATAACCTTCAGGATTACTAGAACATATTACATGGCCAATATAAATGGTGCATTAAAAATTAAAAAATTGATCTTGGTGACCTTGTATTAAAAAAATTAAAATAATTTTAATTTAAAAATAAATAATAAAATAAATTTTGAACCTAACTAGTTAGGGCCTTATGTAGTTATTGATAACTATATTTTTGGAGCATATAGACTTGCCATAATAGAAGGAGATGAACTTGATGAACCGATAAACATAATGTACCTCAAATAATTTTATGCTTGATAAACTCAAATTATTTTATACAAGGATATTTTAAGTTATGCCACACTATACCTACTATTTGTACCATGCCCTATACCATTCCACCATAACTTATCCATTTGCTAGCCAATTCTTTTTGCATAACCCTATCACTTTTGGACTTGGGTCAAATTCATTTATACTATAGACACATTCAGTGGTTGATGATAGATTAAATTACAAATATTTTTTCATAATCAAAATTTTGAATGGAAATATATAAAATTAGTATGAAAATGGTCCTATTAATTACACACTTCATTTATTGTTATGTTCTATATCAATACTCATGCTGATAATTATAAATGCCTATGGGAAATTATAGTACCATTGACCATTTCCATTATTTCCTAATTATAGATACCTTTTGGAAAATTAGGAATAACCCCTTTACCATTTATTTCCATATCACCTTGTACTCAATGTTCCATGACTTACTATTTATATATACCTAAACTTGTTGGTTCTTAGTTGAACATGTGTAAGTGTAACTACAATGACTTGAGGTCCTGTATAAATATGTAGGAAACATTAAATTTGCAAAAAGGTTAACTCAATCACCAATTTGACATGATATCACCATTTTATGTGTTTTACCGTGTTATATATCATAATTATCCATTGAGTTGAGATACTAAAAATACCAAAACATTGGAAGTATTTAAGTGAACTTTTAGCACTATAGGTAGAACTATAGTGATTTGAGGTCTGCTTAGATTATTTAGGTAGTAATCAATTTATATTGAAGTCACCTCAATCACCCCTTTTCCATGATCTCACCATTTTGTGAGAATTTTTAATCCACACTCTCACCATTTTGTTAGTTTATACCATTTTGTATCTTTTAATTACCCATTAAGTTGAGATACTAAAGACACCAAAACATTGGAAGCATTTAATTCAACTTTCACCTCTATAAGTAGAAATACAATGACTTGAATTCCATTTGGACTATGTAGGCAATGATTAATTTACATTGAGGTTATCTCAATCATCCCTTTGCCATGCTCTCACTATTTTTCAAGAATTTTTAATCCACACTCTCATCATTCTACAAATTTGGACTATGTTGTATCTTATAATTCTCCATTGAGATGAGATAATGAAAATACCAAATACATTGGAAGCATTTCAGTCAACTTTCACCATTATAGGTAGAACTATAGTGACTTAAGATCCTAAAGGACTATGTAGGTAGTATTAAATTTACATTGAGGTCAACTCAGTCACCCCTTTACCATGCTTTCTCCATCTTTTAATAATTTATAAGACATGATCTCTCCATTTTGAGAGTTATACTATGTTGTATCTCATATTTTTCTATTGAGTTGACATACAGAAAACACCAAAACATCACAAATTTTTTCTAATATTTCACCACTGTAGGTAGAATTATAGTGGCTTGAGGGCCATTTAGACTACATAAGTAGCAATCAATGTTTTAATTTTAGCTCAGCCACCCTTGTTTAAACTCTCTCACTATTTTTTTGGAAACCTAAGCCACACTCTATCCATTTTATGAGTTTGGACCATGTTGTGTCGTGTAATTATCCATTGAGTTGAGATACCAAAAACACTAAAAACACCAAAAATATTGGAAACATTTCCTAGCTTTCAACACTATAGGTGGAACTATAGTGTCTTGAGGTCCTTTTGGACTATGTAGGCAACACTTAGTGAATGATAAGGTCATCTCAACCACCCTTGTTTTAATTCTCTCACAATTTTGAAAGAAACCTTAGCCAATACTCTCATCATTTTACAATATCATTCTCATTAAAAACTATAGATGTAGAAAACACTATTAATTAACAATTCGACTCATTAATAGATACTCGTATCTTATCTTTTAGTGTGGTTTTAACCTAAACCATGTTCATGTGCTTGCATGAATTTTTTGTATTAATGTTTTCCTAATTTTGAATGTCATTATTCCCATTTTCCTCTACCAATCAATCATATTTTATTATCATCAATTTTATTATATCCCATATCTTGGGATAACTACATTTCGTATGAATTTAACATTGGATTTTATGTCCATGGGACAATGTAGGTAGCATCCAATTACCTAGTACATCTGGAGTTAGCTCAGCTACCCCTTTATTTTATTTCATTCCTCCCATTTATTTGTTTGCATGTCATTATCCCCTATAACCTAGGGGTAACATTTGTCCTCTTGTTTGTGTTGTTGTCCATTATAGCCTAGGGGTAATGTTTTTATATTTTTTGTGTCATTTTTCCTTATATCCTAGGGGTAATCATTTTCCATCATACCCTTTGTGGTTATTTCCATATAGCCTAGAGACAATCTCATACCATTTGTTCTTATGTTGCTTTACCTATGTCATTGTTACCTAGCCTAAGGGCAACCCTGTCTCTAAGAGTAACACCTCTATTATAGATGCATGAAAAATTCATATTCTATTTGTACTAACATTATGACTAACCATTATTTATATATTGCCATTTATTTTAGCTTGGGGTTTTTTAATATTGCCTTGTTTGTTTTATTTTGTTATTTGTGTTATTTTTTTTTTTTGCCTTTTTTCCTTTCTATTTTTCTTAGTTGTCATAGGTCTATTACATTTTATTTACACTTAAGTCTAGATTATCCATATCTTATACTTAGGTTATGAATGTTTGTATATAATCCTAAAATTGGTTTCTTTGTTTTATATTTACACTTAGGATTTGATTATTCATATATTATTCCTAGGTTGTTTATAATCACATTTAAACTAATGTTTCCATAATTATGGTTGTTCATAACTATGATGCATAATATCACAAGCTACAAAAAAAATTAGGACAATAGAGACTATCAGATTAATGTAATAAAAATAATTCTTTGAGCTAATAAACTAGCCAAATACCCAAACACATGCTTGAATCAATTAGTAATAAATAGAGTTATATGATTTATAAATGTGCTAATACAAACATGCATCTCTGAATAAGCATATATATAAGTCATACAACATAGGCAGATAAAAAATAGGATAACATCTCATATACATGGCAAATCAGTAAATGAAAGAGCATACATGAGCATAAACATCAACAAGAGATAAAAATCCATAATTATACATAATTCTAACACTCATAATTCTAAAAAAATGTTAAACATGAGATCAACATGGAAATAAATAGTGCATCATATATATATATATATATATATATATATATATATATATATATATATATATATATATATATACATGTACAATGGCATTGAAGGACCCAAAAATGAATATTAATGTATCTCAAATGTCATATACATCAAATATATACATATCATCATGGTGTCATCAAATGTACAATAGTATGCCAATATAACAATTACAATATGCAAATATACCAAAATGACAAGATGCCAATAATTAAATTTGGTTGGACATCCATGGGACCTATCATTGGAGGTGGCCCTAGTGGCCTTGGTGGTTCTAATGGTGGTGTCCATGGATGATGAATAGACTACCATGAATCCCCTATATCATGTGTCTTAGGTTTTGGTTTACCTAATCTAATTCCTTCTATCTAAGCATCTAATACCTCAAATGTGACAACTTGTTAGTCCTTAGGAATAATAGTCTCATATGCTCTATGATAGTATGAGGCCTCATCCTTATCCCAAAGGTTTTCAAGGATCATATAAAAAACCTACCTATTTACTATATCTTTGATCCTCATCATGCTCTCATCAGACCCTCAAAACATTTTCCAATACGTAGTCCCTATCTGTGATAGCCTAATATCTCTCTCTATAGTAATATGGACCTGTATCTAGGCCATCCTATCTACCTTAGCCTTTATCCAAGTAATCTCTAAATAAAGGTGAGTCATATCATCATCAAAAATGTCTAATAAACTATACATATCATCTACCCACTATTATAATCCTATGATCTCCCCAACCCTAGTGGTGATCTCCTCTTCAATCATGCTAGTATCCTAACCTGCCCTAGCTATACCATAAGGCCCTACCTATCCTAGATCAACCTAAATGTATACTACACCTAGTGTGCTAGATTTTAACACCATCATGGATAGGCCATCATCACCACCATCATCCCCATCACCATATCCTCTATCATCTCCTATTTCATCCCAATTATCAATTCCATCATCATCAACACCCTCCTCACCTCCATTAATCTTCTAGGTACTCCCATGATTGTTGGATATCTTATCTTCCATCTCATCTATATCCATGGGCATCTTCCCACTAGCCTAACCTAGAGCCATAAGCCTCAAGGGGAACACATTTACACACCAATAAATTTATTTAGTTGTAACCCATACATCTGTCATGTTAGGTTATGGAGCTAAAAGCTTCAACCTTTACAAACTAAGGAACAGATGGTTGCTGAGTTCTACAGGAACCGGCGTTGACAGCAGGACCGACGTCGGTAGAATCCAGTGCAGAAGGCCACCGGTGACGGCAGGAAGTCGGCCGACGTCGGCAGAACCAGACTAGCAGGGACCGGCGTCGGTCGCCTGTGTGTTCCCGAAGTGTTCGTTTCACGGACAGTTAGTTAAGTTAACAATGAGTTTGCATGTTAAGACCAGCCAGAGTCTTGGGCTGCGAGGATAATTGTCTAAATTAAGAGTCTAAGTTAGTGTTTGAGTTAGGGATCTATTTATAGACCCATTGGCATGTATTGTTTAACGCATGAGATAGAAAGGAAGAGTTCTTTCTAGTTGTAAGATCTGTGAGTTGCAAGTTGTTGCAAGCTCACTGGGGATCTACATGTAAGTTTGGTCTTTGAATTGCAGGTTGCAGGTTCATGAGAGATCAGCTTGAAGTGCTATAGAGTGCTTGGTGTACTGGCAGGGTTATTACTGACTGGTTGGTGAGGTGAACACCAATTCTGTCTGTGAGTTGGTTGTTGGGACCGTTTTTGTGTAGGAGAGTGTGTGTGAGAAGAATAACTGTACACTTGAGGTGTGGTGAATCTCTGTAAGGTGAAAGAGTGTGGCGGCTCTTTGATGTATTCTTTTCTGTATAGTGTTAATACAAGATAGTGTATTGTCTCTCATATTCTGTGCTATTGGTGAATTCTAGTTACTTGTGTTTCTGGTTATTTCCGCATATTCAATTGCTTATATTTGGTAATCATACTGTGCTCTTTCTGAGGAGCAAGATCCTAACGAGTGGTGTCAGAGCACGTTTGTTGTTCTAGATTCCTGACAAGTGGTATCAGAGCTTTTGGTTGGGATACTAACAGATTGGTGTAGATCTAGGTAGTGTGTTTTGATTACAGGTTACTCACAGGGTTTCTGTTTGAGTGGGAGTTGAGCAATGACAGAAAGCAGTCAACTACGAATGGAAAAGTTTAATGGCAAGAACTACCAATTATGGAGGATGCGGATTGAGGACTATCTGTATCAGAAAGATTTGTACTTACCGTTGGGTGGGGTTGCTAGCAAACCCTTGGATATGAAAGATGAAGAATGGGAGGTTCTTGATCGGAAGGCTCTGGGATCTGTTAGATTGAGTCTTGATTCATCTGTGATTTCCAGCTTATCACAGTGTAAGACAACGGTGGAGTTGATGAAATCTTTGGCAAATTTGTATGAAAAACCCTCGGCTTCAAATAAGGTATTTCTTATGAAGCGTTTATTTAATTTGCAAATGATGGAAGGTGGATCTGTTCATAGCCATCTTAGTGATTTCCATGGTTTGGTAAACCAGTTAAGTTCAGTTAATATTGTATTTGATGATGAACTTAGAGCTCTCTTAATCTTGTGTTCATTACCTGAAAGTTGGGAAGGTTTGGTAATGGCAGTTTCTAATACTGTGTCTCCTTCAAAAGTCTTAAAAGTGGATGATGTTGTGAGCGTGATCTTGAATGAAGAGATACACAGGAAAAGCACAGGTGAATTATCTGGAGATGCTTTGAGTGTTGAAGGAAGAGGAAGGCCAAGAGAGAGGACAGAGCGTGGGAGATCAAGGTCGAAGATAGGCAAAAGATCCAAGTCCAAGTTTGGTAGAATAACCTGCTGGAAATGTGGAAAGCAAGGGCACTTAAAGAGAGATTGCAGATCGGGTGAAGATCATCATGAAGAACATGGAGAAGAAGCAGATGTTGCAGGCTACGTTGCATAGGATGCTCTGGTATGTTCTTTGGATAAAGTAGAATCTTGGGTATTAGATTCTGGTGCCTCTTTTCATGCATCTCCACATAGGGAATTTTTTCATGAGTATGTCCAGGGAGACTTTGGAGAAATTTGTGTAGGGGATGGTAAGCCTTGTCAGATTGTTGGCAAAGGCAAAGTGAAGCTGAAATTGTAGACAGGTGACACATGGGTGTTAAAGGAGGTCATGCATGTCCCAGTTCTGAAGCGGAATCTGATTTCGATTAGAAGTTTGGGTGAAGAGGGTTGCACAGTAACTCTCACAGTGGACTCTTGGAAGGTTACCAAGGGTACACTTGTTATAGCTAGAGGTAAGAAAGTAGGTACGCTTTATCTATCTACTTGTTTTACTGATTCTCTTTCTGGGTTATCTACTTCAGCTGTAGATTCAGAGATGTGGCTTGATAGGCTTGGTCACATAGATAAGAAGGAGATGCTGGTTCTTGAATCAAAGAATATGCTTTCAGATTTGGAAGGCATGGATTGTGGTTTCTGTATGTAGAAGAAGAAGGTAAGGTTTCTTGAGGAATCCGATGTTAGTGACAAGAACGGGAAAGCCTTGGTTTTCAAGGAGAAAGTGATGGACAGAGTTTAGCATAAGGTGCAGAGGAATTCTGAGCAGAGCAAGGGTGATTTGGACAAGGTTTTGATCCAAAAAGAGCTCACGGGAAAAAGTTAGGTCTCACAAGAAAAACACAGAGACCGACGTCGGTAGGAAAACCGGCGTCGGTGTCCAGACAGGGACCGACATCGGCTATGTGCAGCCCGAAGTCGGTGACTCAGGGCAAAAAAGAGATCGGCGTCGGCCAGGGGAAACCGACGTCGGCAGAGCGGCAGTTGCAGGGAACCGACATCGGTCGGCTGTAGACTGAGATGTGACCGGCATCGGTTACTGAGACAAATTTTGGGTGGACAGCGAGTTGTCATGGAGTCTCAAGCACCCATATGGAGGACTGAAGGTGTAAGTAAGTTCTTAAATTCGTCATTTCCCTTCTTTACACTACTTGTTGCTCACTTATGGCATAGGACCAGGAAGTTATTGAAGAAGCAGAACAGGTAGATCCAGGAAACAGTGGGAGCTTGGCATGGATGAGGATGTGATTCCTTGGAGGAGAACCAAACAGGTGTTTTGGGTAGAGTGGCCAGCTGGAAGTAAGCACTGAGAGACGAATGGATGTTGAGGATGAAGAAGAGCGGAAATGGATACGTGAGATGGAAGATCAGGGTATATGATCTTGTTTTAGCTGCAGGGCAATGGAGGTTTGATCATTGTGTTTCTCTTTACCAGGTTGGATAGTATTAGCTACACTATTCTATTTTTTGTATGATGTGCTTGTTGCAGGGTTACATATACAGGTATTGCTGAACTAAAGGTAAAGTTAGTTCAGGGGTTTGTCATGGAGAATCTGGGAGCAGCAAGATTCTTTGGCATGAGTGTGATCTAGACATGGAGGTCTTGTTGACTTTGTTTCAGGATGATTGTGTGAAGCCGGTTAGCACACTGATGGTAAGACAGTTCATAGAACAGGTGTCTTGATTCACATAATGAGGTTGAGTGCATGGTATGTACTAAACCTGAGTTTTCCCAAGCAGTGGGAGTTGTCACAAGTTTGGAGTCAATCCGGGAAAGTAATACTGAAGGGCAGTTCAGTGGGACCAGCAGCAGGTGCACATGCTATGCAGGGTCAAGTTCTTTTTCTACACGGTTGTAGATGCGGATGTGGCAGGTAATTTGGATGACAGGTTTTGCATCATGGATTTTGTGGTGGTTGGTCTTCAAGAGTGATCTTGAGGAGGGATATAAAGCCAAGGAAACAAACTAGACGGTATACAGGTACAGGTACAGGTTGCAGCTGTTTATCTCCAAGTGGGAGATTGTTAGGTTGTGGAGCTAAAAGCTTCAACCTTTGCAAACTAAGGAACAGATGGTTGCTGAGTTCTATAGGAACTGGCGTCAGCAGTAGGACCGACGTCGGTAGAATCCAGTGCAGAAGGCCACCGGTGACGGCAGGAAGTCGGCCGACATCGGCAGAACCAGACTAGCAGGGACCGGCGTCGGTCGCCTGTGTGTTCCCGAAGTGTTCATTTCACAGACAGTTAGTTAAGTGAACGATGAGTTTGCATGTTAAGACCAGCCAGAGTCTTGGGCTGCGAGGATAATTGTCTAAATTAAGAGTCTAAGTTAGTGTTTGAGTTAGGGATCTATTTATAGACCCATTGGCATGTATTGTTTAAGGCATGAGATAGAAAGGAAGAGTTCCTTATAGTTGTAAGATCTGTGAGTTATAGGTTGTTGCAAGCTCACTGGGGATCTACATGTAAGTTTGGTCTTTGAATTGCAGGTTGCAGGTTCATGAGAGATCAGCTTGAAGTGCTATAGAGTGCTTGGTGTACCGGCAGGGTTATTACTGATTGGTTGGTGAGGTGAACACCAATTTTGTCTGTGAGTTGGTTGTTGGGACCGTTTTTGTGTAGGAGAGTGTGTGTGAGAAGAATAACTGTACACTTGAGGTGTGGCGAATCTCTGTAAGGTGAAAGAGTGTGGCGGCTCTTTGATGTATTATTTTTTGTATAGTGTTAATACAAGATAGTGTATTGTCTCTCATATTCTGTGCTATTGGTGAATTCTAGTTACTTGTGTTTCTGGTTATTTCCGCATATTCAATTGCTTATATTTGGTAATCATACTGTGCTCTTTCTGAGGAGCAAGATCCTAACGAGTGGTGTCAGAGCACGTTTGTTGTTCTAGATTCCTGACATGTCATCCCCCTACATAAGCCCAAGTTACCTGTGGTATGCTCAAATAACTAATAGTCACTACACTCCTATGAATAGTTGGGGTGTCTTAGTTGATCTCTCTCACAACATGAGAAAACCACCTATGGCATTTATTATGTCATACAAAATTGTCAAAGTACTTAATCAATGTATTAATATTTAATAATATGTTATTATTTACCTATAATAAAACACCTAGATGTCATGTATGTAATATACTAGCCATCTATGAATGATTGGAATTGATATACATGGTACAGTCTCTAAATTAATTACTATGGGGTGATCTCATTAAATATATGATGGTAGAAGTAAATTTATACTTGCTTCCCTAGTCATCCTAACCTAGTATATATCCAACCATATGTTAATCACTCATCTAGATCTAGACCTATCTCTAACCCACTGGTCACTTAATGGAGATGTTCTCATAGTCCTATACCATCAATATGATGGATGCCCCAATGTTACATCCTCTTTTGTATGTCACCATGTTGAGATCCATGTATATATTTATTAGGATAATTGGCACCATGCAAAACATGTTTCCTCATCTATCATGCTATGAATTATGCCTCTAAGGCCCATATGGAAATATCTACCACTCTTATTAGGCATCAATATTCCACTAAAAATATCCATAAAAACCCTGACATCCCTATCAATAAGTGCTAGTAGTAAAGGATCTCTAGTGAGTAGATCATTAGGTCATATGTTAGTGTATGTCTCTATTAAATCTATATCAACCTTCCCATGATCCATGAGATTTAACTACTAACTAACCAAATAATCTAGCATAGCCTCTTATTGTTTTATGTCTATATAGAAGAGCTTATGTCCTTACATCGGTAATTTGAGGATATGCAGGTATCCTCAAGTGTGACTATTACTTCTCTAATGGGTAGGTGAAAGGTTAGTCTAGATATACCATGACTTTTCCAATACACTCAAATAATATTGATATGCATGGATTACTAACATCCACACCACATCATGCAAATCTAGGACCTATATAAATCCAATCATCCAAACCATCCATATTTATGTGGTGTGTAAGTACTAGGAGCATCACTCTCATGTTGTTAAAATCACCAGTCACTCCTAAAATCACATATAGATTAGCATTAACCTAAGTCTATGCTATTATATTAGCCTATTTCCTAGCCTACCTAGCCTATTTTCCCTTATCTCCCAAATTTTAGACCCCTGACAAGTCCCTAAACTAGTTATTTTTGATTTTTAGGGTGAAGTCATCATTTTCCCAAATGGTGAAGTCATAGTTTTGGTATTTTTGTAATTTTTTGGTGAAATCATCTGTTCATTTTCATGAAAATGGTGACTTCACCCAAGAATGGATGAAATTGTCATTTTGGTGATTTCTTATGTTTTAATGAAATTACCATTTTTAGGAATGATGACTTCATATGAATTCACTGATTTCCTTAGTGAAGCCACTATTTTGCCTAAAATGCAAATGGTGACTTCACTATTTTTTACCCTAATCTTAGAAATAAATTCAAAATAAATGGAATTATTGATAAAGTTGAGACTATTTATTGGTGGCTTGTTGTGTGTTGGTAACATGTGCTCTCTCACTTAATTAGAAATGTGTCATCATGTTCCTCCACATGCCATTTCTCTCTGTTGGATAGTGAAAAAACCAAAGCCTAGATTTTAAAATGGCTAGGCTGAAAATGACTTGTTTTTCACCCTAAGGGAGAATTCATAACCATAAATTTTATTTTTTACACCCCCAAGGCCAAAATTTTCTTTTGCGCACTCTAGAAAGTGTATTTTTTGCCGTCATGGTTGGTTTTGCATTCCATTTGATCCTACATACCTTAATTTTTGGTCATATTATAACCAGACCTTCTTTTTGGGGCTCTTTAAATACATGTTTAAGAACATTTATTATCTACTTATACCATGGGTTTATGTGAATGTTCATCTTCATACTCACACTTAGGATATAAACATGTTTTTATTCTTTTTTGACTCATCGTAAATCAATTTGATGCATTTTTTGCATAATCTCTGCTTGCCAATTTGTCCAGATGCAACAAATTATTTTTTGATTGATTAATGACATATATTTTATTTATTCTAAAAACTCATTTTAAATCATGAGATATAAGAATATGAATTATTATAATCACCTTTGGGTAAATCATTCTTTATTAACCAATTTAATGATTATAATCACCTTTGGGAAAATTATTATATTCCTACTCCACTTGCCCTATCAAGACAAATGCCTATGCCACTGATTATAACTAAATTTGGGAAAATAGTGTCTTCACCTTTACTTATTGATCCAAACTACCAGTAGGAAAATCACTATCAATCCTACCGCCCTATAGGGGTAAATTTTTGTGCCATTTATTATAACAACCTTTGGTAAAATCAATGTCTCACCCTTTGTTACTAATTATAATTACCTTTGGGTAATTTAGTGAATCAGTCACCATTATTGATTAGAACCACCTTTGGGAAAATTAGTAGTTTTACCCCTATTACCATTTAGATCATGTCATTTTATTCATTTCAAAGAACTTTTCAATGAATCTATTTTTATTACCCATTCATTCAAGGGGGCATCAAGAGATAATCAACCACTCTTTGTGGCATGAACCTTTAAACTTAAAATCTTTTGCATTCTTTGAAAATATGTTATTATGCTTATATCTCACAATGACTTCTCAAATAGGGGCAAACTGTAGACACTCAATTTTGGCCACTTTCATGCCTAAACTGGGATTCTAATCAATTTATAGAAAATTATGTAATCTAAGCCTAGAAATCACATGAATTTACTAAATTTAACCACGTAAGGGATTTAATTGATTAGAAGCATGGAAAGGCTTGCTTATTTTGGGTATTACCCTATATACACTAAGAACCTAGTTTAGTTTCAACCCTAATAAAATTGTAACCTAATAATTTGACATTATTGGCCTATCAAGCTATTAATTCAAAACATTTAAAACAATTGCCAAAAGATTAAAAAAAGTAAATAAGATTAATTAAAACTAAAATCCAAATTAACTTGACTAATTGAAAATTCCAAGTTGAATTAGTGAATTTCATTTATCAAAAAAGGAATTTTTCAATTATGAATTCAAAGTCAAGGGAACTAATAAAATGATTTATTAATTCCTATATTCTAAAAAGGTGATTTACAACCTCACAAATATCTAAAGTGAGTTTTCATGGATCATAAATATTTGAAAATGCATTGTGAAGACTTTATGAGTGATTTAACCCAACCCTTGGATAACTTAAGTCAACCTAGGTTATTTTAGACTCAACCAAAGTTAGAACTAAACCTAACCTCCCTAGGGTTAGAGTTAGTTTTGATACTTATAAATACAAGTGCCATCACTCTACCTTAACAAGCTTTTGTGTGTAAGGTTAGTTTGTAAGAATGCCTTAAAAAGCCATCAAAGTAATGTTATAATAATAATTTGATACAAAAATTCACACCAAGCCATGCCAAGCCTATAAAATCTACATATGGCCATTGGAGAAGTGATATCAACATGGAGAAAAATTGATCAAAATCTTTAATGTCACATACCAATCACAAACATCTACTACTCCAATAAGTGGACATCACTTCTAACAAGGGAGGTAAAATTCTTGTGTGTTTTTATATCCATCTTGTGGTTTTTTCCATTATGTTATGCTCCCCCTAGTTCTTAGGTAAGAGTGTTTAGTTTCATTATATTATTATACATGGATTTTTAATTGATTCACTAAAAAGGAACTAATCAAAATTTGTGTTCTCTTCAAGATCCTAAGATATAGGTGTAACACCTACATCTACCAACCCCTTGCATAAACCCATGTTGTCTATGAAACACTCAAATAACTAAACACAACTACACTATTTTGAATTATCTTGGTGTCATAGAAGATCTCTCTAGTAACATGTGAGAATGACCTAGGCTCCTCTAGCACACCATGTGTCATGATGAACTATCTAAGTACCTAGTTAAGTTGGTAATCTTCTATAAAATGTGCCTACCTACTTGTGATAAAGCACTTGTATGTCATGTAAGCTATGTACCAAGCATCCTTATGCCATTAGACCTAATATAGAAGGTACAATATCTAGATAAATAAATATGGGGTGAGCTCATCAAACATGAGGTGATATAAGTATATATCTTAGGGGTGTCCTTATCATCCTCATACAATCTATGGCTAACCATATACCAATGGATCCTATAGATATTAGACCTACCTATAGCCCACTTGCTTCTCTATCGATATATATTCCAACCCCCAGACCATTAATAGTGTGGATGCTTCAATGTTGTGCCCTCTATGATATGCCACCATATGAATATCCATATATAACTCAGATAACATAGTTTGACCCTATGTAAATCATGTAGCCTCATCCATCATGATATTTATCATACCTATAAGATCCATATGTAAATAATGACCACTTTTATCAAGTATCAATATGTTATTGACAATGTCTATCAATACCATGACCTACCTATCAATCAGTGTTGGTAGTGAAGGATCTTCATGGGTTAGGTCATCATGTCATATATCTATATAAGTCTCTAGTAAATCAATATTTACCTTCCCATGAACCATGGGAATACTTGATAGCTAACCAAGCCATCTGACATAACATACTATTACATTAGATCCATTCATAAGAGCCTACATCCTCTCATTGATAACTTGAGGATACACAAGGTATTCTTAAGAGTGATAGTAGCCTCTCTAGTGGGTAGGTGGAAGGTCAAATTCTCTCTATGTCATTGCTAATCCAAGGCACTTAGATAAAATCAATCTATAGGAATCACTAGTATTCATTCCTTGTATAATTCTAAATCCTATAAGAAGCTAGTCATCTCCACTATCCAAATCTATAGTGTGCATAAATAGTGGGAGCATCACTCTTATGCTATTAAAATTTCCATCCACTCCTAGAATCATAGATAGATTAGTTTTATCCTATATTTATGTTATTGTATGATATTATGCCTACCCTACCAAGACTATTTCCCCCCTTCTCCTAGAGTTTGGACCCTTGGTGGTCTCATAAGCCAATTATTTTACCTTTTAAGGTAATTAATTATTTTCCCAAATGGTGAAGTCACATTTTTGGCATTTTTTCCCCTTTTTTAGTGAAATTGTCATTTTAAAATTTTCACCAAAATGGTTCATCCACCCAAAAATGAGTGAAATCATTGATTCATTGATATTCAAAGTTTTTAAGTAAAGTCACCATTTTTAGGAATGATAACTTTATATAAAGTCATTGATTTCCCTTACAAATCTTCCATTTTGCCTAAATTTCAAATGGTGACTTCACTATTGTTGACCTAAAACTAGAAATAATCACACCATAAATGACATTATTGATGATTTTGGGGATACATACCAGTGGCCCATCATGTGAAGGTCACCCATGATCCCTCACCTGGTCACTAACATGTCTTCATCCTCTTCCATGTGCCATTTTTTTAGCTAGCTTGCACATAAAACTATAGATCAAATATCAAAGGGGATAGGGAGAAAATGAATTATTTGTCACCCCATGGGGTGAATATATAGCCTAAAAATTTGAATTTTACCCCCACAAGGCCTAAATTTTTCACCTATGTTGTTTGTTTTATGTGTTGTTTGATCATAGGTCATTATTTTTGGTTGTTTTATACTAAGACTAAATTATTGGGCCTCCTCCAAGACCCATTTAACAACATTTATTTTTTACTTATAACAAATGTTTTTTTAATGTACATCTTCATACTCACACTTAGGCTAGAAATACATTGTTATTTTTTACCATCTCATCATAAATATATTTTACATGTTTTTTGTAAAAATTCCCCTCGCTAATTTGCCTAGATATGGAAAATTATTTTATAATCGATCAATGATATTATTGTGGCCAACACACCCCTTTTTCATAAAAATGGGGGACCCCTATCAAAAAGTATCAAACTAGATCTTTTGGTTCCTTTTTTATTCTTGTCATCTTTGCTTGAACTAGACCCTTGGAAGATTGTGTTGCCCTGATTTCCCCATGCAATTACAAGCCTTATTTATTTTATGACTAAGGTAGACTTGTTATTTTAAGTATTTAGGGTGATAACATTATAGGTCATCTCTTAAAATAAGTTCATGGAGTCTTGTCCCTTTCATAGAGCAATGGACCCAATGCCCTTCACTCTAAATCAAAATCTCAATGACAATCGGGTAACTTATTGATGTGTTATGCGTCTTTTTGTTTCTTAATTAGTCTTTTTTGTGGGTTTTATAGGAGAAAATATCCTAATTAAAAAGGAACCACATCACTAGTTATCATATCATCCAATGTTTTACACCTATCATAGATGTCAAAGCCTAGGAGAGCCTAGCCTACTTAAAAGGTGTCACATCACTAATTATTTGATCAACCAATCCCTTAGACTTGTTAGAGATGTTAGAATTTGGGAGATCCTAACCCACTTATAAAATTCCACATCACCATTTTTTAGAGCATCTCATGTCACAAACCTATCATATTTTAGAGCCCAATAGATCTCAACCCACTTGAAAGATACCACAGTGCTAGTTGTTAGAGTGGCTAGTTCCCTAAAACTATCATAGATGTCAGATCCTGGGAGATGTTAACCCACTCAAAAGGTGTCACATCACTAATTGTCAAAGAGGCTAGTCCCCTAGACCTATCAAAGATGTTAGAGTGTAGGAGATCCCAAACCACTCAGAAGGTGCAAAATCACCAATTTTCATAGTGGTTAGTCCCCCATACCTATCAAAGATTTCATATCTTGGGAGATCCCAACCCACATAGATGGTGCCACATAGATAGTTGTTAGAGTGACTAGTCCAATATACCTATTAGAGATGTTAGAGACTAGGAGATCTCAAACCACTTAGAGGGCACCAATTTGTGAAATAAGGCATATGAATAGGTAGCCATCTAAGGCCTAAAAATGGTCAAAATGGGGTATGGGTGGATCCTAAGGACCAATAAAAGGGTTCCATGTGTCTTTAAGTGACACCTCACCCTTCCTAAGTGTATGATATAAATTACAAATCCCTGATTTGGTGATAATCATTAACAATAGGGTCAATGTGTAGATGACATGTGGAAAAAAGTGGGAATTAACTAGGAAGCCTCAAAGAGATGTGAATGCATTCCTACCATGCATTATGAATTAACAAAATAAAAAGTTGGGCTCAATTGGATAGTTTTAAAACATCCCATCACCATTACTAAATATGGTTGGTAATGAAATATCATGACCTTTGAATTTAACTCCAGATTGAGAAATAAATAAAGGAGATCCAACCACTAACTTAAATTTGAATTAAATTCAAGTGAGCCACCAAATACCATTAATATAGGTGGATGAATGTGCCTTTTAAAAAATCTTAAGAAAATATCACTAGCATTTATCATTGTATACCTTCTATAGCACTTCATATCCTTTTTTTCCAATTCTCATCACATACCCTTGCATTTATAGCCTATTAAACTTAGTACCTTCCTATTGACCCTCCATCTTGTTACAATGGTTGTATCCTCTTTAAACCCCAAGACTAAGCTTAAGGACATGTTGGCCAATTTTCACCCCCAGGTTTACACCTTTCAAATTTGGCCAAGTCTAGTACTTAACTTTTCTTCAAAAGAAATGTTCTTTGGCAAAGCCCAAAAAAATAAGTGTTATATCTTTAGGAAAGTCCATTTTGGCCTTTTTTATAATCCTTTGCCTAATTATTTTGGGTTTTTTTATCTGAAGCATTTTGTTGAATTATTTTATATTTTTTGTCCAAGGCTTTTCCTTAAGAGTATTTCTTCAGGTTTTCTTTTGGCCAAGTGATGAATTATTTCAAATAATTTGTCTATAAATTTTTTCCAAAGGTACTTTACAATTTCTTTAAAGAACTCTTTCAAGCCAAAAGAGACCCTTATAATTTTTTTGAAGGGTGATTTCATTTTTTTAAGGGCACTTTTTAAGTAAAATGGACCAAACAAAAATTCCAAAAGGTACATTTCACTTTTTTGAAAGGGCAATTTCATTTTTTCAAAGGGTATATTTCATTGGGAAAAGGTCCACTTCAATTTTTTTGAAGGATCATTTACAAATTTTCTAAAGGGTATTTTCTTTGGTAAGTGGTCACTTTTATTTTTCTTAAGGGGCACTTGTAAAAGCCTAAAGGACCATTTCCAAATATCGAAGGATCATTTTAACTTCTCTGAAGGGCATTTCAACTTCTCCAAAGGGATCAATCAAAAATTTGTAGGAAATGATGAGGAGAAGTGACTAAAGAGAAACCCCAAAAGAATTCCTTTGGACTTTTTATCTGAAGGAAATAAAGAGAAGAAACCCTAAAAGAATTACTTTAGACTTTTTGTCTGAAAGAAATATACAAGCAAGGATACCAAAGAAAAAGACTCGACAAAAGTTCTAAAAATAAAAGTTTGAAGGAAATACCCAAAAGGTGATGGCCCATAGAACATTAATTTCAAACTACAAGAAATAGCCATTTCTATTCAAAATAATTAACAAGAATGTGAGAGTATATGTGGAGGTAAAAATATGTGAATACTGAGAATCTAGTGTAGATAAAGAAAGAAAAATAGACAATTTGATGGATCGAGTCATTATTGGTAGCTGACCAAATTAAAGAGATTCTATGAGATCAACAAGTATAGGTGTCCAGAGGATAACTAACAGTTAGAAAGAGAATTTTCTATCTTTCATCAAGAGTTCTAATAGTACAATGTGTCATCTTCTCTATTTTTAGTTTCAAATTCTCATAGATGATCTTCAATAGAAGTAGTTTCCTATGCCATTCCTAAAGGTTTTATGCCATTTTTCACCATTCTCATAACTAGTTTTGGATAAGACTCTTGACATGGCATGGCTCACCCCATCCATCCCTTTCATGTATTTGTAACTAATTCTCACATGTGGATACATGTCCTTATGGCTTTTTAATTTCTCTTCTATCTCTCTTCCTAAAGTTATATTAATTGAGCCATTTCAGCCATTGTAGATAACCACATTTTTGGTATGGTGAAGCCCTACTAAAATAACATTACACTTTACTTTTAAACATTGAATACAAGACTAATTCTAAGTTATGAACTTTTGTTTGAGTATGTGAGTGATGTATATTAGAGCTAAGTGATAACATCATACTTACTCCCTTTATCCTTCATGTTTAAACAAAGGTTCTGATGTTAATAGGTCATGTGAAGTGTGTTGAATGTATCAAATCCTCTTTCAAGTATGCAATTGTATCTATGGTGTACAATCTACCCCTTAGGTTGATTATCTCAAGTGTATTATCTTCACATTGAAACACTATGTTAGTATATTTCAATGCATGGCATTAATCTTGGAAAACATTATTAATTAGTTTAAGTGTGATAGTCAGTGAGATAAATTCTTGGTGGATCACCTCTTTAGCATAGTTTTTCTATTTTATGTAAATTCTTGAATATTTTCATGAATAGGTAGTATATTAGGTGATAGACACTTAAAGAATAATTTAGGGAGCTATCCCTTTTCAATCCTAGAGAATCATCTCTCTTATAAGTTCCCAAAAACTTGAGGGATTATTAAATGTTGCATCAAATTGAAGGAATTTCATAGAACATCATAAGGTACACAATTTGATGACAATAGTTCTAGCATGCTTGGTGGGATAACTGGTCTTAATTATTTCCATGTCAAGGTGAATGTTGGCCTTTAAAAGTCTAAGGTTGTAGAAGCATTCTAATCCATCATTTTGAAACTCTAAAATGTAAGAATTTATGTTTGTAGATCAATTTTTCCATACTATACTTCATGGTCCTCACTAGATCATCTTCTAATAGGCTTTTCAATCAATTTCCTTAGCTTGAAACACCTCTTGAATATCAACACCCTAAACCATTTCTAACCTTTAGAGATCTTGAACAAGAAGGTTTTGAAGAGGAAGAATAAATGGCCAGAAGACATCCTTTCCTATCCTTCAACACCCAAAATCTAATTAAACTTCTTGTGTATGATCTTATTCCTCATAATGTTACCAAAAGTCTCCCTAATTTCAATGGATAGGGTCTTGTTACCCCATCTAAGCATATTAGGGACATTTCAAACTTTTTTAAACTTCATAATATCACCCAAACTAACATAGCTATTAGAATACTTTCCATGTCTCTAAAGGCGAAGGCACTTGATTGGTATAGGACATTGGAAGGTGGTTGTATTACTAATTGGGATATTTTTGGAGAGTTTTTGGTAAACAATTTTGAAAATAAGAGTGACTATACTTCACTAATTCACCATTTGAATGTGATAAAAATAGGTCCTAATGAATCCATAGGAGATTTCAAAAAACATGGCATAGGCTACCACCTATTATGAGGCCTCCTCCAAGATTTTTATTCCTCACCTATCTTAAGGCTATTGACATTGATGTAGCAGCACCCTAAACCATTTCTAACCTTTAGAGATCATGAAACTCCTCTTGAATATCAACACCCTAAACTATTTCTAACCTTTAGAGATCTTGAACAAGAAGGTTTTGAAAAGGAAGAATAAATGGCTAGAAGACATCCTTTCCTATCCTTCAACACCCAAAATCTTATTAAACTTATTGTGTATGATTTTTTTCCTCATAATGCTACCAAAATTCTCCCTAATTTCAATGGATAGGGTCTTGTTACTCCATCTGAGCATATTAGGGACATTTCAAACTTTTGTAAACTTCATAATATCACCCAAGCTAACATAGCTATTAGAGTACTTTCCATGTCTCTAAAGGGGAAGGCACTTGATTGGTATAGGACATTGGAAGGTGGTTATATTACTAATTTTGATATTTTTGGAGAGTTTTTGGTAAATAAGTTTGAAAATAAGAGTGACTATACTTCACTAATTCACCATCTGAATGTGATAAAAATAGGTCCTAATGAATCCATAGGAGATTTCAAAAAACATGGCATAGGCTACCACCTATTATGAGGCCTCCTCCAATATTTTTATTCCTCACCTATCTTAAGGCTATTTACATTGATGTAGAAATAATTTTTTAGTCAATGGGAGGATTTACTTTACCTAAGGCATATGTGATAGCCATTGAAGTTGAGAATAGTCTGATACAAGCTGGGAACTACCTCCAAGAGTCTCCATGGATTTTTTGTCTCATAATTTAGTTAAATCCTCAAGCATAGCATAAGTTCCCAATACTAATTCCAAACCTATAACTGATCCTATGAATGTGGATGATATAATAGATAAGGATGAGATGATTCAGTCTTTGCAAGCCCAACTCAAACAAGTACAAATGTATATAAATGCTCCACCCAATCCTTAATAATATCCTTAGCAAAGCTATATACCTCCACTCCAATACACTAAGGTAGAGGATAAGGCCAACAAGGTTTCAATAGGTAGTCCAATGCCTATAATCCTAATTCCATTTCATCAACAAAGGTTATTTTTCTAGTCCACACCAATCTAGTTCAAGGAGAGGAGCATTTAGATCATTGGGGACAATCTCAAGGTTAGTTTATGCATAATGGTGGAGAATGGAATCAAGATTTGGTAACTCAAGAAGGAGCTACTTCTTATGTTACATTATAAGAAACAAATCTCATGAAAAGAGATGTTCAAGGAGAAGGTAGCAGTCAAATTACTAGTTTTATGAATTTCTATGTAGATGATGATTATGTGTTAAATAAAAATACATCAGTTATAGCCAACACAAGGGCTAAAAATAAGGCTTTGGGAGATATTTCAATAGCACAAGTGATTCTAGGCAATGCCTCTCTAAGGTCACAAAGTGTAAGTACCATTGTATTAGATCCTACTAGTCACACTAATCCTCAAAGTTAGAATTAGAGAAAAGCTAGAAAACCTATAGTAAAATAAGTTCAAGCTCCCTCATTTCCTTCATGATCATAAGAAAAGGTGATATATTCCCCTTTAAAAATTGTTTAATATTTGAAGAATACCAAAACTAGCATTTATCTTTGGGAAGTATTGCATCTGCCTCATCAAAAGGAAATCCTACAAGAATAACTTGCTAATATCATTGTAACTCCTCAAGCTCAAAATTACCATGGTGTATCCCTTACCAATGCACCAAATCATGTTTTATATCCCTCCACTAGATATTAAAATCCTCCAAATTTATACCTCACACTCATTATGGGAGATAAATTGGTTCATAACTACATTGTGGGAAGTAGGGCTAGTACCACAATTATGCCTAAAGTGGTTGCTGATGAATTGGGACTAAAACATGAACCTCATAGAAAGGGTGTGTTGTAGCTTGATGGAACTATAGCCAAGAATGTGGGGTTGGTTAAAGGTCTAAAATTTTTCTTTTATGATTGTCTAAGTTTCCCCATCCTATAAGACATTATGGTGGTTGATCTTCCAGCTCATTTTGTTAGTTTCTTGTCAAGAAACCTCATAACTAATATTGGAGGGTACCTTATAGTTGATTGGTCTTTTATATCCTTTGGAAAAATATATGGAGCTAAAGTGACTATAATAACACAACCCTTGGAAAGGTTACACATTGAACCATATATGGAGACAAGTTCAAATTAGAATTATATGATTAGTAAGCAGGAAGAAGGTGGCATTGGTGGTGAAACATCCTTTCCCCTTGAAGGTATTTTTAAAATTTTTATTGATGAGTATGGTACTAAAACTTATGAGCATGATCCCTATGAATTCATATAAGAAACTAAATTAGGATTATATTATATGCATGAGAATAACACTCCTATACCATCACTCACTAATGATGATCATGAACTTGATGGGACATGGGAAATTTTTTTCAATGGATCGATAAGTAAGGTAGGGTCAGGATATGGTGTCATGTTAGTTTATCCTTAAAATAACCAATATTATTCTTCATATATATTACATTTTAGTTATAATTGTAATGTATCTAAATATGAAGGCTTATTTCATGGCCTCTAATGGGCAAAGAGAAAAGGAATCAAGAATTTGAAGGTATATGGAGATAGTGAATTGATTATGCATCAAGTGAGAAACCAAGATATAGCCAAGAACCGTTTTATTAAGTCTTATATGCATAGGGTGTGGGATATAATTAAGGACTTTGATGATTTCAATATCTAACCTATACCAAGCGACTCAAATAAACATGCTAATAGGTTGTCTCTGATAAAAGCACACTTTGATATAGTGGCTAATGTAAGTAGAGAGAAGGACTAAACTCACATCAAATCCATTGTGATACCTTATATTATATATAATTAATTGTCTTGGTAAGTTTTTAAGAGTGATAAAAACATTATACACTTCATTCAAAATGAAGCAGAATTTTCTTCAAAGAATCAAAAGAAGCTTTACAATCAATATGAAGAACAAGTTATCCAACTGAAGACAAACAAGATACCAAAGGGGTTGGTTACTTTGGAGAGTGTGTTAAATTAATATGATAAAATAAGGAAGTAAAGGGTAATAATTTCTACAAAGTAAGATAACTATAAAATAATCTTGATATTTAAGGACAAACTTCTAAAAATTGGTAAGATATGTTTTATTTCTGAAAGACAAGCCTTCATTGAATTTTCTAAATAATTTCATGATATATTTACTTGGGAATACAAGGATTTGAAAGGGTTTTATCTAGGTCTAGCTTATCACACCATTGATGTAGAACCTAGAGCTAAAATAATTAGGAAAAAATAGAGGTCTATCAATTCTAAGATAGAGGAACTCATGAAGAGAGAGGTTACCAAATTGATTGAGTCTAGGATTATCTTTCCTATCAAGCACTAAAATTAGGTAGATAACCTTGTACTTATTTGAAATAATATTGGAGAGATTATACTTTGTGTGTACTTTATGGATTTTAATAGAGTTTCACTCAAAGACCATTATCCACTACCTTTCATGGAGCAGATTTTGCAAGTGGTGTCAGGTTCTCAACACTTTTCACTACTTGATGGCTATTCAAGTTATATCCAAATACTGGTGGATGAGGAGGATCAGTTTAATACAAAATTAACCATAACATTGTGAACATTTTCATATATAAATATGTCTTTTTTTTTGTCTAATGTTGGTGCTACTTTCCAAAGAGTAATGGACATGGCCTTTAAATATTTGATCAATGAGTTTTTACTTGTATACCTTGATGATATAATTACCACATGAAACACCTAAGGCAAGTATTTAAGAGTTTTAGAGAGTTTTGAGTTTCTCTTAATCCAAAAAAATGTATATTTGTTATTCATGAAGGCAAATTATTGGGTCATATTGTGTCAAAGGAAGGCATGTCTATTGATCTTGAAAATATTGAAGCCATTTTAGGACTATATTTGCCTTTAAATAAGAAATGTTTGAATATATTATTAATCAATATCCATTTTTTAATAAGGTTTATTTAAAGATTTTCTACTTTTGTTATGCTTATTATAACCATGCTCAAGAAGAACCAAGCTTTTACTTGGACAAAGAAAGGTAAGAATAGTTTTGAGGCAATCAAACAAGAAATTTCCCAATCTCCTACTCTCTTGAACCCAAAATTTTCCAAGTATTTCATACTCTATAGTTTTTCTAATCTTGACACAATCTCAGCTATGCTTATGCAAAAGAATTATGACGAAGTTGAACAACCCATTACCTTCTTTAGTCAAAGATTTGAAGATTATGTGGTTAAGTACACATTTGTTGAGAAGTAGGATCTAGCTGTGATAAGAGGTTTGAAAAAGTAATGGAGTATGATGTTGATATCAAGGTAACCAACTTGGTAAGAGGAAAGGGGATATGTGAACATTTGGATTCAGATATTCAAGGGCCAAAGGAAGAGGTCTTGGTAAATTGAGTTCATCCCTAGCTAGTTGGTCACATACCAATTCAAAGTTGGACACAAGACATCATTGGTTTCCTCCAAAATGGTGATTGTCCTAATGGTTTGAACAAGTCACAAAGAAGGTATTTCAGATTGAAAGCCATTCCTTATTGTATTGTAAATTGTATTCTCTTTTCAAAGATGTGAATGGTGTACTACTAAGGTGTGTTGACAATGATCAGTTTGGCATCTTGTTGGAAAAGTTTCACAATGGTGTCGATGGAGGTCATTTCTCCCCAAAAACAACAATTGCAAAGATAATGAGGATAGGGTACTATTCTTGGGTTAGGAGGTGTCATCAATGTTCCTTCTTTTTAGGAAAATATAAATTTGTATCCCTTCTATTGAATTCTATCCAAGTGGACCAACCTTTCATGTAATGGGGCCTTGATTTCATTGGTATGATTAACTCTCCATAAAGTGTTAGCACAAATGGATATTGACTGCTAATAACTACTTCATAAGGTGGGTAGAGGCTATTGCATTGAAGGAGGCAAATGAAAATACAATGTTGGAGTTTTATGAGAGTATCACAATAAGATTTATGGTCCCATATACTATTATTTTTGATAATGCACTTGATTTTATGAGTGATAAAAATTTTGAGTGGGAAAATAAGAATGGAATTTACTTGAGTACCTCATCTAACTATTACCCTCAAAGTAATGGGTTGGCTGAGTCTAATAATAAGAACCTCATCAAGATCATCAGGAGGACACTGGAGAACAAACAAAGAGCATGGCACACTGAGTTGAAAATATCCTTATGGGAAACAAGATTAATCCTAAGAGATCAATTGGTAACTCTCCTTTTATTCTTATATATGGGAGAAAAGCTAGGTTATCCATATCTCAAGAGCTCCCTTCTCTAGGACTTACACATTAGCTAGAACTGCTAGAAAATACTCTAATGGAAATTAGATTGATAGAACTAATGGAACTAAAAGAAGCAAGGGACAATGCACATAAGACCATAGAACACCACCAAGTAATCATGAAGAAATAACTTGATAAAATACCAAGTACAAAAGTGTTCAAGGAAGTTGACTTTGTTCTAAAATGGGATGAGGACAAAGTAAAACTAGGTAGACATAAAAAGTTTGATGCTTTGTGGAGTGACCCTTACATCATTAGTAAGTACAAGCAAAGCAAATACTTTCAACTAACCAAGATAAATAGAGAAGAATTGCCTATCTCTATGAATGGGATACATGTGAAGTTCTGATATTAGTCTTTGCAGGTCTATCTTGTAAATAATATCATAGGTGTGTGTGTTTAGTCTAGTTTTGTTTTGCTCTGTGTTCCCTAAGTGTTCTAGTTGACACATGCATGCTTATTTTGTTTTGATTTGTTTTCCCTAAGTTTTTAGTAGCACAAGTGTGTCTTTGCCTATGTGTGTCCTATGAGTGCTAATTTTTTGTGACTCCATGACTAATGAAAGGATTTAGGCAAGTGGTCTTAGGCATAGTAGGCATGCCATACCTAGGAATCACCAAGAATGTTGGCAAATTTCCACCCCCAGGTTTACACCTTTCAAATTTATCCTAGTTCAGTACTTAGCTTTTCTTTAGAAGAAATGTTCTTTGGAAAATCCCATAAGAATACCAAGTGTTATTTCTTTAGGAAAGTCCATTTTGGCCTTTGTTCTAATCCTTTACCTAATTCTTTCAATTTTTTTGTCTGAAGCATTTTGTCAAATTCTTTTAGACTTTTTGTCTAAGGCTTTTCCTTAAGAGTATTTCTTTAGGTTTTCTTCTAGCCAAGTCATGGATTCTTTTGGACAATTTATCCTTACAATTTTTTCAAATGTACTTTACAATCTATTTGAATGACTCTTTTAAGCCAAAAGAGACCCTTGTAATTTTTTCAAAGGGTACTTTAATTTTTCCCAAGGGCAATTTTCAAGCAAAATGGACCCAAAAAAATCTCAAAAGGTACATTTCTCTTTTTTTAAGGGCACTTTCATTTTTTTAAAGGGTATCTTTCATCAAGAAGAGGTCCACTTCAATTTTTCTGAAGGATCATTTGCAACTTTCCCAAAGGGTATTTTCTTTAGAAAGTGGTCACTTTCATTTTTCTAAAGGGGCACTTGAAAAATCCCAAAGGACCATTTCCAAAATACGAAGGACCATTTTAACTTCTTTGAAGGGCATTTCAACTTCTCCCAAGGGATCAATCAAAAAGTCATAGGAAAGGATGAGGAGAAGTGGCTAAAGAGAAACCCTAAAAGAATTACTTTGGACTTTTTGTCTAAGGGAAATGAAGAGAAGAAACCCAAAAATAATTCCTTCAAACATTTTTTCCAAAGGAAATGAACAATCAAAGAACCCAAAGGAAAATACTCAACAAAAGGTTTAGAAATAAAAGTCTAAAGGAAATACCCAAAAGGTGATGGCCCATAGAATGTCAATTTCAAACTAAAAGAAATAGCCTTTGATATTCAAAATACTTGATGGGAACGTGAGAGAAGACATGGAGGTAATAATTGTGTAAATCCTGAGCATCTAGTGTAGATAGAGCAAGCAAAATAGACAGGTTGATAGATTGAGTCATTATTAGTGACTGAACAAATCAAAGAGCTTCTATGAGATCAATAAGTGTAGGTGTTTAGAGGATAGCTAGTAGTTAGAAATATCATTTTATAACTATCATCATGAGTTCTAATAGTGCAATGTGTCAGCTTTTCTATTTTCAATTTTTAAGTCTCATGGATGATCTTTGATAGAATTAGTTTTTTGTGCCACTACTAAAGGTTCTATGGTACTTGCACCATTCTCATAACTAGTTTTAGACAAGTAAGACTCTTGACATGGTATGGCTCACCCCATCCATAACTTTCATGCATTTGTAACTAATTCTCACATGTGGAAATATGTCCTTATGCCTTTTTAGCTTCTCTTCTCTCTCTCTTCCTAAAGTTTTATATATTGAGCCATTTTGGCCATTATAGATAACCAAATTTTTGGTATGGCGAAGCCTTACTGAAATGACATTGCACTTTTATTTTAAAAATTAAATATAAGACCAATTTTGAGTTGTGAACTTTTGTGTGAGTATGTGAGTGATGTATAGTGGAGATAAGTGATAGCATCATCTTTAATTTATTTATCCTTCATTTTTGATCAAAGGTTTTGATGTTAATAGGTGATGTGAAGTGTGTTGAATGTATCAAACTCTCTTTCAATTATTCAATTGTATCTATGGTGTGAAATCTACCACTTAGGTCAATTATCTTATTGAATGTCTTCAACATGTTACCTTCATATTGAAACACTATGTTAGTATCTTTCAATGCATGGAATTAGTCTTGGAAAACATTGTTACTCAATATAAATGTGATAGTCGATGGGATAAATTCTTGTTGGATCACCTCTTTAGCATATTTTTTCTATTTTTTGTAAATTCTCAACTCTTTTCATGAACAAGAATTAGATTAGGTGATAAACACTTAGAGAATAATTTAGGGAGATATCCGGTTTCAATCCTAGAGACTCATCTATCTTACAAGTTCCCACAAACTTGAGGGATGATTCAATGTTGCATTAAATTGAAGGAATTTCATAGAACATCCTAGGGTACACAATTTGGTGATAGTAGTACCTATATACCCTATTCATGTAATGTTCAACCAAATTTAAAAACTATAATTAAATGTTCAAACTATTGGAATAGGTACCCAAAGACTCAGGCTCCAAAAATGACAAATAGTAAAAATTTGAAGTTACCCTTTAGGACTAAAATAAATGTGGTCTTCATAGGGTACAACAAAATCATAGGTGTTTCCTTACATAAACTCATTCAAAAGCATGCTTCTCACCACCATTTAGGTATAATATGGGCTCTATGAATGGGTTTACTCTCCCAACTCTCAACACCAAATTACCAACATATTTAAGAACACATATAAGCCATATTACTCCCTCTAATATTTCACCTTCTCTTATGATGTTACAATGGCAAATACATAGATGAATACATTATATATATATATATATATATATATATATATATATATATATATATAACATCTTGTAAGATGGGTTAAGAACCTAGATGCTAAATGAGTCAACAATGAGAAACTAAAGGTATACATAGTCTACACCTTCTGAAAGAGGTCAAAATAGGCATGATTCTACTAAACTAATAATTTGTGGCTTGTGAATATTTGTACATTAAAAAATTATGGCATCCCCTCCTCCATATAATCCTCACATACTCTAAATTTTTGGACATGGGAGGAATGATAACTTCAAGTTTGTCAATGCCATAGTGTATGCCCAAACTAGAGGTATTTTACACATAATGAGATACCTTGTGGATGTGGTATATAGGATGTTCACCTTCAAACCTTCAACTTTTCTTATGTGTGTTTTTGGGGGCTTGGTGGTCTATGTAATCTTATATAAACTATATGGCCATCAATACTACAACCCCATCTATGAAATTTGTGACCATTTCTATCTAATGGCATACAACATGATCAATCAAGCCCCAATGCCATGTTTATCACAAGAAATTTGGCACTCCATTACCTCCATCGATGATTATTGGTACTATAGAAAGGACACTATGACTTGAATTATGGGTGTTCTCAAGTAGTCCATCCACTTTTTGTAATTCATCCTAGGTCACCTGTTAGAGTAGGATATATCTTATCAGTTAGTATAAGGTATCTTTGGCTTTTACATAGGCTACCAATAGGATTCATGCCCACCACTCTTGATCTATCTTATTAGTTATTATAAGGTATCTTTGGCTTTTTCATAGGCAACATGTATATAAGGCCTTCCCTTCCCTCTAGAAAATGGCATCTAGGTAGGACTCCTTCACCCTAGGGAGAGCTAAGATATGATATTAAGACCCTAAGAGCATGATCATAGCTCACCAATGAGGTATTCGACCTGCCTTTATATAAACTATGGTCATCAAACATAAGATGATGATGAGCTCTACTTGGATGTTATGGATGACCAAGAGATGTTATCTTAGATCATGGATCAGAAGAAGAAGAAAGGAAAGAAGGTATAAGTGGGCCCATATTCTCCCCTTCTATCTCCTTCTCTCTCTATGAAGGATCAACTTTGACTATTCCTACTATATCTAGGATGATTTCAACCACCTTTTCTACCTCATGCTCTAGATCTAGCCCTACCTCCTCTAATAATTCTTACTCCTCAACCTCTACCTCCTCTATTAGATCACTCACCTCATTCTCTACCACCTAAAATACCACCCACTCTTCATGCCCTTTCTCCACCTCTACCTCCTACAAATACTCTATTATCTTAACCCTAGTCAAGTTAGACCCCATTACTTGGTGGAGGCAACCCAGGTGTAATTGACTCAACCACCTTCTCCTTGATCTTGGGATACATAGACCCTCATATTCACCCTTACTAGTAGTCTATAGGTAATACTAGAATGAGGATACTAGTAGGCACTAGTACTGGTTCAACCCTTTACATCTCATGTTTCCTTCATCTCCCTTCCACCCCTCACTCTCACTATCATTTATCTCCTAGTCATGGCACCCATAAGTTTTAATTCCTTCCCACAAACACCCCAAGTGGTGCCTCCTCTTTTTCCCATTACACCTCATCAATATTTCACCTAGGTAACTTTGTATTTGGTATTATTTAGCATCCTTACCTCTTTATTTCTCTTTGTCCCATCCATTACACAACTAGGAACTATCCTAGTACCTTAATTAAGTATATCTTCAAGCTAGGTACCTATAGGCACATAATCACCCATGAGTGAAATTATAACCATTAGGAATGTATATTATATGTTAAAAACTATCTTGGTACTCCATTAAGTCTTCTTGATGCCTCCCTCAGTAGTTAAGATTACTATACCATCAATCCCCATAGCTCTTACCATCCTAGCTAGTCCTTCCATTATAACATTTAGAGCCAACCCAGGTAAGAAACCTATGAAAAAGAAAAGGTAGCTCACACTCAAGATTTAATTCAAAGTCATTCCACTCTATTCTATCCTCTTTCACATATCTCAATGGTTCCTCTAACCCTAGTCATAATACCTCAATGTATTTCCCCCCATCCCCCTCTTTTCATTACCCTAAGCACCTAAGGATTTAGCTTCAGCCAACCAATCTCTTCCCTTATGTTTAACTCCCCTCTCCCAGGGATAATTTCCCTTCAAGTGGGTATAACCCAAGAGCATTTTTAGGCATAGATGTTCCCATGACCCTCCCCTTTAATTTTTCCTCTCTTCACTCCCATGTCCCCTCCTCATCTATTGATTTATTTATTCATCCCTTCCACTTCCTCCATTTCTCTTCAACCTCATTTTACATCCTTCACCACCATCTTATCCACCCTTCTAATACATCCAATAACTTAGGGAATGGTCACAAGGTTACAAGCACCAAAGATGATAGTCCAAGGTGACTCGAATGTGTAGTGGAGCTTTGACTAAGTATCAAGAAGCATGAAGAGGAATCTAACATAGAAGTTCATCTAATAGGGGAATCAATTTTTTTTAAAACCCATTAGGATATAATCCCCATTACTAAGGTGATGACTTCCACTAGGGAAGAAAATATGGTTGAAAATACACTCTCCTTTCTCTGAGAAACTCATGATATGTCAAATAAGATCTTTAAGGACATGAAAATATAAGTTTGGACATTATAATTCTATGTGATGAGATCCTTCCCCTTTGGGATGATTGTGAATTTAAAATATTCCCTCTTATTACTCTTCTTAATTTGAGGGAAGTTAGTGAATACTATGGTTAAGACTAATGTTTTTATCTAGTAGACTTAGGCTTACTAGGAGAGGACTATAGAGATATTAGGTAAGCATAAGAATATGTTGGTGTTAATTAATAAATGTATGTTCATATAATTAAAACAAATTCCCACCTTAAACTTGGGGTTATATCATACATATGTCAGGAACATGAAGACAAATATGGAGGAATGGTTATTTGTGGATTGCATTATAACTAGACCCTTGGAAGAGAGAAGGAAGAATATATTAACCTAATTCAAAGAGGTCAATATCTCCATGCTATTCCACCAAAATGAAACCATGCTAGATAGGTGATAATTTGGATTCCACCTAGGTAAATCTGACTAGGTCATGAGGGAGAAGGTTTCTAAAGCCAACAAGGAAGGGGCCTAGGTAGTTCTTGAGCTATCAACATAATCCACAATGAGCATCAACCAAGTTTTTAGGGCCTAAGTGTCAAAGTAATCTCCATTCTAAGTTTTCTTAAGGATGGTGACTCATGTTGAGGTGACATTTATAGAGCCCTTGATGAACCTTGCTAAGTTAGATAAAGAATTTGACCTCATGGTAGCTGGTTTGGAAACTAAAGATGCAAGATTGAATTATTTGGGAACCAAACCTACATAACCACATATATGTATAACTAAGTGGTCCCCAATAGATATTTTTACATGCTTAGGGGGATTATATTTGTTTTGAATTTTTAATTACAGTTATAGCTATCATGAGTGGCCATCATGGCCAATGATGGGAGTCTCATGTTATTTTGAGGTGAATCCCATCCTCATCTATATAAGTAAAAGTCATATTGTAATATGGGGGTCCAAAAAAACTTGATAGAAAGTGATATTTAATTATAGATAAGATTTCAATTAATTTTTCTTTCATCTCTTTAGACTATAGATTTGGCCATGATTGATTGTCTTAATAACACTTGCTTCATTTTAATGAATACAATTATTATTTTATACAAATGCATTTCTCTACCTCTAAATTATCTTTCATCTCCATTTAAATGCCTATCAATTCTAGATTAATCATATTAACACCTTTCTATTAAATTTATGTTATGGTTATGATGTGCTTGGCTATTATAATCACTATGTGATCTCTCTCATTTTTCTTTTACAGTACTATTAATTTATGTGTTAATCTACAAGTTACCATTGGATGTTTATGTGTAGTTTACTATAAATGCCTAATACTTATATTTAGTGAGGGTTCATATTTGAGGCATATTCCCTTGTTTCCTTAGAATCTTCCTACTATGTGTTCTTGGAGTTATAATTTTAGTAAAACTCAATCTACAGTGGTATACTTATGGCAAGGGCACTTGGTTTGATGGATAACACATTGATTTCATTATAAACATGGAGGCTCCATTTTATACCTTACTCTCCCTTCTTTTTTTTGTTTATTTTCTAAGTTTGAGCTATATTGTACCTTTAAATTTATAAATATATTAACATAAAAAATGAACCCCACTAACAACCTTTAATAATTACATTTGTGTGTAAAAACCACTTATTATAATTTTAGTGGTGATACTACATCTTTGAGAGATTATTCATGTAGACTCCATTGTTAAGTCAAATACCCACAGTCATGCCCTAGGCTAATCCCATATTAGTCCTAAAATGGAGGATTACATTCTATCATTGTTCCTATCTTCCCTATTAGGGAATACCCAATCTCATGGGTATTTCATGAACCATAGTTTGGATGAGACATCATATATATTTTTCCTTCTTAGGGAAAACTTATTTTAAATCATGTCATTAAATGTAAAAATAATAATAACTACCTTTGATAAAATAATTATTTTTTAATGAATTTAATGATCATAATTGCCTTTGGGCAAATCATTATTTTTTGATCTAACCACATTATAGGGGCACAAACCTATACCACTAATTATAACCACCTTTGGGAAAATATATTAATAATTATAACCACAACATATAAGTTGATAATTCTAAGGCTTCATCTATCATGGATATGCCACCACCAAAATATCTCAAATAACTTTGAAGTATATAAGATAAAATCCAAGCAATTAGGCATTTCATATCAAAACTTGTAGATATTTGTCACCCTTTTACATTTTTGTTAAATAAAGACACTTATTTTAATTAGAATTAGAATTATGACACAAAATTTTATCACCTTAAATAATATCTTTCCAATCCACCAAAATTAATGTCATCTATTGCTGGTATACATTTTATTTTATATATATCAGCTACTCAGTTTACATTGGGGGCATTGTTGGCACAACATGATGAAAGTGGGAAAGAAAGAGCAGTGTATTATTTAAGAATGACCTTGATATCTTATGAAATTAATTATTCTCAAATATAAAATTCATGTTTCTTAGTTTTTTTAAATTCATATAAACTTTGGCATTACATGCTCAATAATCAAAGTAAAATCATTCCAAAATTGACCCTCTCAAGTATCTTCTATCTAGAATAGTTTTAACAGGTAAGATGACTAAGTGGGTTATGATTCTTAGTGAGTTTTATCTTGAGTATGTTAATCATAAATAAAATAAGGTATAGGTCTTGGTAGATGAATTATAATAAGAACCTCTCAAATATAGATCACCTATTGTTGCATAATTTCTAGATGAAACAATAATGTTTATCGATGAATCTCTAGTTTGGTAATTGTTATTTGATGTTTATTTCATAAACCATGGATTAGGTTAACAAATTTTGATAGTCGCATTGGATGGGGATTATATTCCCAAATATTTTATAATTTGTTTCCATTGTATAAACAACATTTTAGTTATGAAGCTCTCATATCTAGTCTCAAACTAGCTATTCAATGGGGTATCCAACATCTTCTCATCTTTGGTGATTTAAAACTTGTCATAAATTAAATAAAAAATGAATTACAAGATTGTGATGATAATTTGATCATATATAAAAGGATTATGGATATTTTAAATTTGTCTTTTGTATTTATCCGATTTGAGAAAGTACCACAAATCAACAATAAGGCAATAGATGCCATGGTGACCATTGGTTCATTGCTTGATCTCAACACTAAACACAAAACATTTTTTATTGAATACCTAATGATAATATATTATGACATTATTGATTATAAAATGGTGTGCAATGTGGTTGGTCTCAAATTTCCTTTGTATTCTAACATATACCCCTATCTTCATCATAATTTCCTACTACCTAACCTATCCCACAACTAGAAAAAATAATTTATCCAATGTACCTCTCACTACATAATCCTTAGTAATACTTTATATTCAAGAGGCTATGATATAAAAAATTTATTTTGTTTAAATTTTGAATAATATACTTTATCCATTAGGGAATTTTATGAGGGTATTTGTGGTGCACATTCAAGTGACATTGTCCTAGCCAAAATACTTTTACAGGTAGATTATTATTGGCTTACCACAAAATATAATTCATGCACTTATGTTAAAAATTGTATACCTTATCAAAAACATGGTTACCTTATACACAACCCTTCACAATATTTACAACCTACTACCACACGTTGGTTATTCTCCACATGGGCGTTAAACCTCATTGGAAAAATCAATCCTAGTTATTCAAATGGTTGTAAGCACATTATTACGACAACTGAGTACTTTACCAAGTAGGTTAAGGTAATTCCACTTACTTATGTAAATGAAAAACAAATCTCTAATTTTATCTTAAACCACATTGTCTATCATTTTGGTATCCCTTCCACGATTATATTTGATTATAAAAAATCATTTAAAAATAAGGAAGTCAAAGCTCTTTGCTAAGCTTATCACATAAAGCATAAATGTCCACTTCTTACTACCTTAAAGGCAATGACCAAGCTCGGGTAACTAATAAAATAATTCTACACATACTTGAATGATTTGATAATGAATTTGGTCATGACTAGCACATAAAGCATTTTCCTACCCTATGGGTATATTGCAATAGCATCGATACACCCATGGGGGGCAACCCCTTATTCCCTTGTATACAATTTTTAACCTTTTAGGACATAGTGATTATAAACCCTATGTTTTTTTAAAGAGTTGAGTATATTAAATTAGGGTATAAATATGAAATAAATACAACCACTGATTTGTTACAAAATTAACTTAATTTGACATTTATAAAAATAGTGATAAATAATGCAAATAAGAACATAGATGGAAAATTATTGAGACAAATGATATGAAGGATAAAAATTGAGGTAGATGTTAGTTTTAGTGTTAAAAACATGATCCAAGTGTAATAACCCTCTTAGATAGTAGCACCCTAATTAGACAGTAGTGTCATGTGAAACTAATGTCCTTATTTTGGTTGTAATGTCCTATATGTAAGAATGTCTTGAGATTCTAGGTGTACCTTTGTCTGGATCTATAAGGTTTATTATTGCATGCATAAGTTTTTAAACACTATATATTTCATGTTTTGAATAATTTTTTAATCAAACCCTAATCCTCCATGTTACTAGGGAATCTGATTGATATAAGATAAAAAGTGTGTTTATTAGTGGGGTAGGCTAGACATCCTTAACACCTCACTATGATAAAAGTTTCCTACATACTAATAATCTAAAGAGGGATCAAACCCAATGTAGTTATACCCACATAAGTATTGGTACAAGTTAAATTTAAGCTAGTATAATAGTTGACTTGAGTGCTTTGAATGTGCTTGATATTGGAAATCTAGGAAATATGAGCTTAGGAATGTTGTAGATGGTAGTTCACTAAAGTAAGAGAGAATAGGGATTGATAACCTTAACTATAAATAACTTGTTTTTTTTGTGTTTACATATTTAATTTTCATATAATTTCCATCTAGTGGTTAGAGGGATAAAAGTCATGTATTTATACTATTTTGGTGCTGTTGTATGTGCTAAAAGAGGTCTAGGTTGAGAATAAGAGGTTAAATATTTGAAAATATATATGTTTGTGAAAAGAGGATGGAAAGGAAATTAACACTATTATTGTGACATTAACTCCATGTGGCACTACTATCCCCATCATGGTGTTAGTGTCTACATGTCATAACACTAGGCACAAAGGTCCAACGTAAGAGAATGAAGATATGGGACTACTCTAGGGATGAATAGGGACTCCTATAACCCACACAAAGGTTTGATAAGTGTGAAAATAAGCTCTATGAAAGGTATATAGATAATATAGGGATATTTAGTCTCAATTATCACTCTTAGCACTCAAGTGTCACTTATAGGTCATTACATTTCCTACCCTTTATTCTAGAAATGTAACAAAGATAAATGGCTATGATAAAAGAAAAATAAGCGTACCTAGACTTACATAAGAGGTGAAGCCTATGATTTTGGATTTGAGTATGTGAAACATGATCCATTGTGTGTCATGTAAGTTAAACATGCATAAATCAGTCCTTCTCAATATATATCAAAAGAAAAGACAAAACTAAGCAAATAAATGAAATTGAGTAAAATTGAGTAAAGTTTAGTAAAGGAATAAGAGAGATGAAAGTAATGAATACACCTCACTAGATACATGAACCAATTAATAAACCTAGTGATAACCTATGTGTGTGGATGTGGATAGTGATTAATTAGTTAATATCTTGGACTGAGCTAATGGCTTAATCAATCCTCATGTGTGGTTGGTTTAATATTTCAATTTGGTTTTGACTCCATCATTTCCCACCCATTCTTGGTGAGTATCCTAGATTAACTGATGGGGTGTCTAACCCTCTCATGTAGGTGGCTAAAAAACTCAAGTATACTATGAATCTATCATTACCTACCATGTGTAGTAGATGTAACTAAAATTGAAAGTACATGATATAAGTGGAAATGTCTAACTAGAAATGTTGGCTCTACATCCATTCACATATATTAGGTTACTCTGGGCCACTTGAGAATGACAACCACTATAGATATATTAATGCATGAAATTAGTTTTTAACTTATAATATGGTGTTTTATGTATACATCATATATAATGACATGTAATTTTTCATTCCATTTGATCAACTGATGTGTATATGAAAAACGGAAACAATGTCTCATGCACACCTAAATATGATATCTAAGCATATGGATTCTACACTAAATTGTAATAATCTATATCTAAGTGTCTAAATTAATAATTACAATGTTTATTTCATGCATGATTCCCAAAATCTAAGAAAATTGATATGAATCTAAGCTAAACTGGTATGAATCTGATCAAAACTAGTAAATATATAACTAAACTTATGTAAACCTAGACTACACCTACTGCACTTTTCTATCTAATCTAGATTTTTATAAAAATAAAGCTCTAGATATTACTATAATATATTGGGTAGTAATTCCATATGGTTCTAGTGTCCCAACTTGGGTGCTAATTTCCATCTGTTCTGATTTTTGTGAAATTGTACTGATCTCTATGTCACTATTTTTCCACTATGTTTACCTAAGTCTAATTTTTTTAATCTAAGCCTATGTTGAAAATTTATTATGAATTCACTATGAGAGGATGATCTTTGTGAAAAAACCCTATGAATTCCCCCTATTTTGAGTGGAGTTATTGAAAATATACAATAATTATTCTCAAAAGAAAAACTCTGCAAGATGTGTGTTAGCTAAAGCATATATGATATCTATGTAATAATCTAATATAATATGCATACATAACATCAAAATGTAAGATAATATATAAATATTTTTTTAATATACTATGTATGTTATGTCTATCATTTACAAGGGTGGCTAGATAGATATAATAATGTATGTAAAAACAAATCTATGTAAATAATTGAGTAGATACCTAGTAGTATGAGGTGATGTCCATCATGAAACCCAAGTAGTAATGGGAGATAAATGAGGTCCCTCATGACATATAAATTTGGAGTGTGTAAAAATCAAGAGATAAGTGCCATGACCATGATGCATACAATAAATCATACATACAACACACAAGAGTCATGCAAAGTAAACCAAGGGGGCATAATATAAGGGACATGGGAACATTATTGGAGAGTTATCAGTGATCTCATGGATGTGTCCTGGTGAGTGTATTAAGTTATTTGATAGCCTAAGTAATAATGATAAAGTGTGCAATGTGCTTGTCCTAGTATGCTTAAATGAGGCTTTGTTGATCTTTAGTTTTGTCTTGATTAGAGATGTTCAAGGATGAGTATTGTGATTTGAAAATATGAAAGGGGTCCTATGAATGTTAAAGTATTATTAGAGAGCTTATGTTCATGATTGGATTTCATCTAGTTGATCATTATTTTCATCTAGACATTTTGGGTCCAATGGCAAAAAATATGAGTAGGTAGTTTGATGACATCACTTTTGCCATGTGGGAATGAGTAAAGGGGATTTAGTCATATGGTTGTGATCACATTAGTCCCTAGTTATTTTTTACTAAATTTTATATCATCATTGAATCATTTCAAAATATATGCAAGTGCAAATTTGGGCTCCCAAACATTTTTACAATGTTTTCTCATAGTCAAATTTACATGAGGCAAGAAAGAGCTGAGTAAGTAATTTAATGATGGTATATCTCACACATATGAAAATCTTAGAACAATATGATCATATGGGTTTATTTAGTTTTTATTCTAGTTAATTTATGCTAAATTTTAGGTCATGTTTTGAATCACATCAAAAGTTATGCAAGTACAAAGTTGGCCTCTCAGGCATATTTTGACATAGTTGGCTCTGTGGCAAAAAAATTTGAGAAGGAATTTTAATGGTGATATTTCTCAATCTTGTGATTTTTTCAAGATAATTTTGATATATGGTTGGATTATCTTTTTAAAGTCTATCATATGATCTAAATTTTAGATCATGCATCTAAATGTAGAATAAGTTATTAAGGTTTAAAGTTGGCTACTCAAATAGATTGAAATGGTCCCCATAGTTAATTTTTTGCAAGGTAATGTTCAAGAAACTCTTGAAGAGATCAGTGATGTGTGTTTGCTCTAAGATGCTAGAGAGAAATGAGATGGTTCCAAGTGTTCTCTATTTAAAATTGAGCAGAGATAAAGATCAAGCTTCTTCTAAAGATCAAAGGTTAGTGGGTGTTTTTATAGATAGAGATAAATGGTGAATATTTAAGTTGAGAGGTCAAAGTGATATGTGTTTAGCTTTATTAAAGAATAAGATATATATAAGAGATTGATAGAGTGCATGATGTCAAATTTACCAAAGTGAACAAAATGAGGTCAACTATCAGATGTTTAACATTTGAGCATTGGTGCCTATAAATTAAATTTTAAATAAGATTAGTAGTATGAGATTTATATAAATTTGAGAGGAAATGAGATGTGAGAATAGTGTTCAAAGTTTAACTATGACTATTTGCTTTTGAATATTTGAATTTAATAAAGGGAAAAACTAGTTTATGGTTTTTGGACCATATCTTTTGATCAAGGATGAATTTGATCATGGTGTAAAAATAAAAGTGGTAGAGGAATCCAAGACACATCTAAAAATATGTATTTTAATATTTATAAGTTTGTATAGATAAATATATTATGCTCTAAATTTTATTGTGTGTTCGTTCATGTTCTATAAGTAACCTGAGAAGGGTAATTAAGCTAATTTTGATGTTATTTCGATATCTCTTGATGAATTAGTTATTAGGTATTATTTTATACTACATAAGGATGATTTGTGTGCATTATGAAGGTTTTATCAATCATATCCAATATGAACAAAGTTTTAAAATTTGATTGTGTATTCATTCATGGTGATTGTGTGCATAGAATATTATTTAAGCAATTTATGCTTAAACAAAAGGGTATTTTAATGGATGTGGACACTTAAGGAGGACCTATAGATCATGTTTCATGGGTTAATGAGTTGGAAACTTTTTATTGTGTTCTTTTTTTTCTCAGATAAGTATCAAAAATGTGAATAGATCTCTATAGGACCTAAAATTTGCTTAGGCCTATTTGAAAGTGGATTATGCTTAAGTGTAACCCATGTAATATGTGTTAAGGGTTAAGGCATGCCTAATGTGTAATCAATTTGTTGATATATATATATATATATATATATATATATATATATATATATATATATATATATATATATATATATAAAATGAAATCAAAGATGATGATTTATAGATTTTAGTGATAATATTTTTTGAGAGAGTACAAGGTATATGTGAGATTTGTAAGGAGAGGTAGACTACCTAGTTGATGAGTTAATGAGTGGATCAGATTGAGGACTATGTGTATGACCTGTATGTCATGTTTCTAATGTCTAAATAGTTCTCTTTTAATTTTAGGATATATTAATAGGTCTGAATGTGCATATGAGGATAGTTTGAGTGAATAAAGAGAGAGAATGACATGCCTATGCGAGAGGCCTATATGATATATAGAGAGAGTTTGTGTAGGGATTAGAAAATAGAGATCTATGATTAGGTGTTAAATTCATCATTTATAAGGTGAAGGTGTTCAAAAGATGGTATAAAGGACTTGGTCTTATTTAGGGGTAGTTGTTCCTTGTGAAATAGGTGTTTCACTAAATACCTTTTGTCAAGAGGATATGATCAAGGTTTGTTGGTTTAAAAGATTTGATTAGTCTCTTGTTTGTAATATATTATAGGATATTAGTCCATGTTTTTTATGCTTGAGAGTGGGATTTATTCCCCATGAGGGTTTCCCACAAAAACTATGTGTTATGTGTTTGATCTTGTATATGCATTGAATGATTGAGCTCTTTTGCCATTGTTTCTTAAATAAGTTGATATATGATAATTGTTTTATAGTTTGGAAGTGATAAAATTGTAATTCAAATATATGGGCTCATTGATTCACCCCCATAGTGATTTTACCTCTATAAATTGGTATTAGAGTAGGTCCTTTGGTAAAGACTTAACAACTTGAAGGTAATCTGAGGTAAAATATGGATAGTCATCAAGGAGGTTTATCTAATAAACAATCACTGATGTTTAATGGATCCAATTATTCATTTTGGAGTGATAATATGAGGACATCAATTATTTCCTTAGGGTTTGATGTATGGAAATATATTATAGATGGATATGTTTCTCCAACTACTCCTCCATCTAGTACTATAGATAAGAAGCTATTTGAGAATAATTTAAAGGCAATGAATTCCATCACTTGTGGTCTTACAGAGATTGAATTAAATAGTCTAATCCATTATAAATTTTATAAAGAGATAAGGATAAAATGAAAATCATTTATGAAGGAGATTCAAGGGTTAAACTTGCTAAGTTATAGACTCACATAAGGAAATTTGAAAGTCTCAAGATGAAGGAAGAAGATTGTGTGGCATATTTTATTTAGAGAGTTGATGAGATTGTGAACATCATCAAAGGTATTGGAGAGAATGTTGAAGAAGATATTTTACTTAAAAAGGTAGTAAGGTCCCTATCCTTCAAGTTTTATCCTAAAGTATATGCTATAGAAGAAAGTCAATGTCTTACTCAGCTTAAGTTGGATGAAATGAATGGAATCCTTACTACCTATGAGATGAAGAAGAATGATGATATAATAGCAAAGAAGGAAGCAACATTCAAGACATAGATGAATCCAAAGAAGAAGTTCCAAGATAAGAAACTAAAAGAGGATGAACTAATTGCTTTGATTTCAAGGAAATTGAGTATAGATCCTGGAAATTATAAATTTAAGTTACCTCTCAAATTCTTCAATTGTGGTGATAGGATATTTTGATAATAAGTGCCCTCATAAGTATATGAATGATGATGATGATGAATATCATGATCAAGGTCATGATGATGGAAAGATATCTTTCAAGTCTGATAAAATAAAAAAGGGATTTAGAAGGTTTGACAATAAAAAAATTACTTCAAGGATAAGAAGAGTCTCTACACCAAAGAAGATTGTAGCTCATTAGATGAGAGTGAAGTTAGTGACTTAGAATATGATCATGAAAATTATGGTCCTAATGAAGATGAAAATATATTCATAGTTGATGAATATAGTTTCTCACATCAAAAATATTCTACTTAGAGTGGTTCAGATGATGATAAATATGAGGTGGACTGTGGTATTGAATTGATGAATTCTCTTGAAAAATTAGAGATTGAAAAAAAATATAAACAAGAATATGAAGTCACAAATCAAGGACTATGAGGAGAAATTTATTGTGTTTGAGGTTCAATTAGTTCAAGACTCTAGAGAGAATGAAAGTGTTATCATGTTTATTAATTCTAAGTTGGAATCTATGTCTACAAGTCTAAGATCAAAAGAAGAATAATGTTTAAGGTATGTAATTGAAATTAAGTCATTGAAAGCTAATTTAGAGAAGACATCTAGTAGGGAAAAATCATTTGTGAGATTTAAAAAAAGATTAGGTGATCTAGACAATATTTTGAGTGGTCAAAAGCATGCAAGTGATAGAACTAGCCTTAGATACAAAGAAGAACTAGATAATGCCACTCAAGATAAGATGAAGACTAATATAAACAAGGAAAATCAAACTATGAAGATAAATCAATAGATAAGGAATGAAGGTGTTGGAAAAATGAAGACAAATTAGATCAGACAACCAAATGCCATGAGGTATACAAACTTTAATGGTTATTGTTATACATGTAATCAGTTTGGGCATAGAGTTAGAGAATGCAAGAGACCTGTTAGAAATGAGTTTACATGGAACTATGATGGTGGTAATTAGTGAAAAGGTGTAAACAAGGTTGAGTGTTTCAACTATCATGATGTGGGATACTTTTCTAAACATTATCTAATTAAGGTAATGCAAGGTGAGTATTCTTCAAAAGGAGTAGTTTATTTCAGTTATTATGACATAAGACACATTTCAATATTTTATCCCTATCAGGTAGGGCAAGTTGAGTTCACTTCAAGAATAATGTTTTTCTACAATTTTGAATAGATTGGTCACATTTCTAGGTTGTACAAGTAAAAGCCTAAAAGTTAGTATAATCTCAATCAATTTCCTAGAATGCAAAGGAAAAGACAAGGTAATACATGGAAACCAAAGGTGGTAAGTATGAGTCATGATGAGACTGCAGGTCTAAGTAATATGTTTGATATGGTGGATAAGGCTATAGAAGTTAAATAATTCCAATGGTTTTTATTGTCTTCTTATGTTAAGAATGAAGAGACCAAGCTCGAGGAGAAGACCAACATAGTGGTTGATGGTAGTTGTAAGGTGTGTATTGATCCAAGTGAACATCTTGCTATTGTTGAGAAATTTTTTTACAAATAAAATTAGTTGTCAATGCCTAGTAATGAGGTTCCAAACTACAAGGAAGATTCTTATATTAAAAAGATATGTTATGAATATATGTTGTCTCCATGTGTTGTCAATTATATCATAAAAGAGAAGGAGAATATTTTAGTAAAGGAATTTTTTTCTCTTAAGCCTAAGAATAAGAAGTACAGTCTAAAAGGATTCCAATGATTACTGCGAAGATGTGGGATACTCCTGGCTTCACTTTATTTTAGAAAAATGTGGTATAAATGATGTCTTTGTGTATTCTTATTAAGAGACTTATTTTAGTGGATAAGCGAGTGTTGTTTTGGTGATCATTATAAGGTCCTAGAAGGCTAGAGATGAGTGTTTTTACTTGGAGTAGGTATGTCCAAGTAGAAGATATGTTATGGTGATGTCAAAGTGATATCATAGTTATATATGGTCAGTGTATAGGATTAGAATAGGTGTTTTTAGGTGGCCTAATAAGATTGATGAAATGTAAAAAAATATTTTTATTCTCAAAAATTATTTTGCACTTCTTTGAGATGTGTTTCAGGAGATTTCAAGCTTTGAAGATCTTTTGTGTGCAATTGAAGATTTTTTTTTTGCTCTCAGGTTTCCCAGTTTATGCTCAAGAGTATGCAAGTCCTAAAATGGTTTATAGGATGTATGGATTCCAAAATATGTGTAAAATAAAATATTGGTTTAGAAGTGTGTAATGGGTTTCTCTAGGTGTGCAAGAAATTTTAGAGGTGTGCATTAACTAGATGGAGGTTTGTTGACCCTGTTTATTTTGAGTTTTTAGGGTTTTAAGATATGTTATAGAAGAAGTTTAAATTATGATTGTAGGTTTTAAGCTTATTATTTTTTTTAATGGTCAAAATGGGTTTTTATATCATTCTTCATAGATATTTTAATGTTTTTGGTTTTCAAGTTATTCATTTTTTTTGTCAAGATAGAGGACTAATTGACAAGTTAGTTTATAAAGGAATTATGTTGCATAAGATGAGATAGGTAATGAAAATTGGTGAGATTAAATGGGAATATAATATTGATCTATATTTGAATTTTTAGGTCTTGATGTTACTACTACTGAAAGATGTGGGATCTACAAGTTATAGATAAGGCTATAAGGAATCTAGACATGCCTAATATGAAGATTTGATGTTTTTGCTCAATGATTACAAAATGGAAAGGTATGATCATTTAAAGGTGATTTATTAGTATTATTTTAGATCAATTTTCCTATTTGGTGTGTGGAATTTAGTTTTTTTGGTGATCTGTGAGGTGGTTTGAGATAGAAGGCTAGTAAGTTTATATGGTGGTTCTTCATGATGTATGGAGATCTGAAGATGCTCAAAAGGTGAAATGGTTCATAAATATTATGGAGAGTCCCTATTAGATATTTCTTGGTGATTTACATCAAATTTTAGTTCTTTTCTGTGTTATTTATTCATTGGTTACAATTCCTGGTTGAAGAAGAGTGTTGGCATAGAGCAAGAGGAAGTTTTCAAGTCAAGAAGAGGTTGGCTTAAGGTAAAGGGGAGTTTTTATCATCTTTATAATATGTTCCTTTCCTATTGATGATATTTTCAGGTACCTAGGATCATTTGGTTCCCACTTTTTCATTGTGTCAAAGGGGGAGAATGGTCTTATTATGAAAGTGATTGAAGAGAAAGAAGGCGAACTAAATGATGTTTGTTAACATCAATGACAACAGGGAAGATTGTTGGAGAGTTTTTAGTGATGTCATGGTGATTTCATGGATATGTCTTGATGAGTTAATGAAGTTATTTAATATCCTAAATAATAATAAAAAAGTGTCTAATGTGTTTATCCTAGTGTGCTTAAAGGAGGCTTGGTTTATCTTTAGTTTTAGCTTGATTAGAGATGTTTAGTGATGAGTATGGTGATTTGATAATGTTTAAGGGTTAATATCAATGGTAAAGTATGATTATAGATCTTATGTGCATGATTGTATTTCATCTAGTTGATCATTATTTTCATCTAGACATTTTGGGTCAAGTAGCAAAAAAATTGAGTAGGTAATTTGATGACATCACCATTGCCATCGATGAATGAGTTAATGGGAGTTGCTCATATGGTTATTATAAAATTATAACATAGTTATTTTGTGATAAATTTTAGATCATCTAGTAAAGTACATCAAAATATACTCAAATGAAAAGTTAGGCTCACAGGCATTTTAACAATGTTTTCCCATAGCCAAATTTACATGAGGCAATAAGGAGCCAAGTAAGTACTTTGATGATGGTATATCTCACACATGTGAATGTTTTAGAACAATATGATTATATGGTTTGTTTATTTTTAAGCCTAATTAATTTATGCTAAATTTTAGGTCATGCATTGAAGTTCATCAAAATTTAGACAAGTGCAAAGTTGGCCTCCCAAACAATTTTTGGCATAGTTGGCTCTGTGATAGAAAATTTTGAGAAAGAATGTTAAATGTAATATACCTCACTCATGTGAATTTTTAAATAATAGTTTGATATATGGTTGGATTCTATTCTGAAAGGTGATCATATGGTATAAATTTTAGATCATTCATCTAAGTGTAGAAAAAGTTATTAAGGTTAAAATTTGGCTACTTACACAAATTGTAATGGTCCCTATAGTCAATTTTGCAGAAGCTAGTCTTCAAGAAATTTTCAAAGAGACCAGAGATGCATGTCTGATCCAAGATGTCAAGAAGTAGAGAGATGGTGCCAAGTGTTCTATGTTTAAAAATGAGTAGAGATAAAGATCAAGTTTCTTCTAAGGTGAGTGGGTGATCATACAAATAGAGATCAATGGTGCATATTAAATTCAAGAGATCAAAATGATAGCTATTTAGCTTTGTTAAAGATGGATCTATGTATAAGAGATTGACATAACACATGAGGTCAAAAGAGTGCATGAGATGAGGTTAACTTTCAGATGTTTAATGTTTGAGCATTAACACCTATATATTAAATTTCAAATAAGATCAATGGTCTGAGATTGATCTAAATTTGAGAGAAAACAAGAAGTGAGCATAGTGTTTGAAGTTTAACTGTGACCATTTTCTTTTGAATATTTGAATTTAATAAAGTAAAAAATTAGTCTATGGTTTTTGGACCATATCTTTTGATCAAGGATGAATTTGCTCATGGTGTAAAAATAAAAGTGGTAGAGGACTCCGAGGAAAATATGGAAATATGGATTTAAAGATATAAAACTATGTACAAACAAAGATATTGAGCTCCAAAGTTTATTATGTGTTCATTCATGTTCTACAAGTAACTTGAGATGGTTAATTGAGCTCATTTTGACGATGTTTCGATATATCTTGATGAATTAGTTATTGGGGAATGTTTTATACTCTTTAGGGATTCATTATGTGAACTATGTAGGTTTTATCAATCATATCCATTATGAACAAAGGTTTACAAGTAAACTATGTATTCATTCATGGTGACTATGTACATAGAATATTTTTTAAGTAATTTGTGCTTAAATAAAAGGGTAATATGATGGATATGGACACTTAAGGAGGACCTATAGATCATGTGGCATGGGTTCATGAATCAGAAAAGTGTTCATGTGTTCTTAGTTTTCTCACATAATTATAAAAAAGGTGAAGGGGTCTTCACAGGACCTAAAAGTGACTTAGGCTTATTTGAAAGTGGATTATGATTAAGTGTGACCCATGTAAGATGCCTTAAGGGCTAATTCATACCTAATGGCTGACTAAGTTATTGATATTTTATGATATCTCTATATATATTGAAATAAAAGATGATTATTTATAGATTTTAGTGAGAAGATTTTGTGAGAGAGTATAATGTGTATGTGAGATTTATGAAGCAAAGGAGAGGTAGAGTGCCCAGTTGATGAATTAATGAGTGGAGCAAATTGAAGACTACATATATGAATTTTAAGTCATTTTTAAAATGTAAAAATAGTGATCTTGTAGTTTTAGGATATATGAATAGGTTTGAGTGTGCATGTGAGGACAATCTGAGTGAATAAGGATAGATATTATGGCATGAAGGATATATAAATAGATCTATATGAGATAGAGAGAGTTTGTGCATGGGTTAGAAAATATATATCCATCATCAGGTGTTGAAAACATAATTTCTAAGGTGGAGGTGTTCAAAGGATGGTCTAAAGGACTTGGTCTTTCTTAGGGGAAGTTATTCCTTGTGAAATAGGTGTTTCACTAAATACCTTTGGTGAGAAGGATATGATCAAGTTTTATTGGTCTAAAGGAGTTGATCAGTCTCTTATTTGTAATTTCTTATATGATATTAGTCTATGCATTACAATCTTGAGAGTGGGTTTTATTCCAAATGAGGGTTTGTCATAGGAACTATATGTTATGTGTTTGATCTTGTGTATGCATTAAATGAATGATCTCTTTTGTTAATGTTACTTGATTAAGTTGATATATGTTGGTTGTTTAATAGTTTTAAATGGATGCAATTGTAATTGAAATATATGATCTCCTTGAACTACCCCCCTCCCTCTCAATGATTTTACCTCTAACACACATGTCACTAAATCTGAGAAAATAAGACATATAAGGACATGTTAAAATATCCAATACATAAGAAACAAACAAGTTGGATTAGAGCCACATAGAAGGACATGTTCAATCATATGTATACATAATTAGGAAGGCACACACAAGTACATGGGTACATGTACAAATCATACATATTGTGAAAACAAGTGGCATAGAGTTGAAGAGAAATTGCATATTCAAATTACATCAAGTAGAAGAAGTGTATATATATATGTGTATATATATATATATATATATATATATGTATATATGTGTATATATATATATATATGTATGTATATATATATATATATATGTATATATGTATATATATATATATATATATATATATATGTATATATATATATGTATGTATATATATATATATGTATATATATATAAATTCTAAACTAGGATAAATATATATGAAAGTATGTTTGAATGGTTGTTTAATAGTTAAAAATGGATGCAATTGTAATTGAAATATATGATCTCATTGAACTACCCCCCTCCCTCTCAATGATTTTACTTCTAACACACATGTCACTAAATCTGAGAAAATAAGACATATAAGGACATGTTAAAATATCCAATACATAAGAAACAAACAAGTTGGATTAGAGCCACATAAAAGGACATGTTCAATTATATGTATACATAATTAGGAAGGCACACACAAGTACATGGGTACATGTACAAATCATACATATTGTGAAAACAAGTGGCATAGAGTTGAAGAGAAATTGCATATTCAAATTACATCAAGTAGAAGAAGTATATATATATATATATATATGTATATGTATATATATATATGTATATGTATATGTATATATATATATATATATATGTATATGTATATATATATATATGTATATATATATATATATATATATATATATATATGTATATGTATATATGTATATATATATATATGTATATATGTATATATATATATATGTATATATGTATATATATGTATATATATATGTGTGTATATATATATATGTATATATATATATATATATGTATATATATATATGTATATATATGTATGTATATATATATATATATGTATATATATATATATATATATATATATATATATTTATATATATATATATATATATATATATATAAATTCTAAACTAGGATAAATATATATGAAAGTATGTTTGAACATGTGATACAAATTTGTGTAAGATAAAGGACACATATATGATGATTATAAAGTAGTAGTAGTTGGTAAAAATATGAGTAAGTGTAGAATGATCAATATCAAATATAACAATGCTAAAGATATGATGTAGGGTATATAAATATGTAACTTGTTAATTGAAATTATGTATAGATTACCCAAAAATGGGTGAATTTTTAAAATGAATAACTTGTGTACCTATGCATATGCCCCTAATGGTTACATAATAGCAAGTCTGGATCAATGTAGTAGACCTGGGTCCTGTATCAATTTGTAAGCACTTGACAATAATAAGTCAAGCATGTATGTATGATAAAAATGATGATACTAAGATAATTAGCATATGTAATGTTTGTAAAATATAATAAATGTAAAAATGGTAGTGCATATAATTTGTAATTTTATGTTTTTTGAGTAATTATTGAATGTTTTTATGTTTTTGAGATATTGTATTATTTTTATATTTTTTGGATGTAAGCTATTTTCACATAATATGAAAAGAGTTTTTAATTTTATATGTAAAATATCCTTGGATGCATGATGTTCAATGAGTTTTTTATTGCATTTTCATCAAATTAAGCTAGATGGTATACTTTTAGGCTAAGATTTTTTGTGATTAAGTATGGGCCAAGATAATTTGGTTTGAATTTTCTTTTCTTTTCTTATTTGGCATTGACACTTCTGATATTTTATTTTAAAACTAGATCATTGATGTTGAATTCCTTGATATGAACATAGTTATTAGAGGTCCTATAGATTCATTTATGATATGCCTTAGGATGCTATGTGGATTGAATTCATGTATGATCTAACTATTCTAGTTTATAGAGATGTATCTCTCTATATTGATCATATTTGATAATCCCTTTTAAGGAGACTTGTAAGGCTGGGATTTACAAGTCTAGTGCGATAACTACTTTTGTGTCATATATTAGTGAATAAGGAGTAGTTCTTATTGGTGTGTGAATACTAATATAGAAATCCCATAATTAATAGATGATTTTACTGTGCCAATCATAGCCAAATTTGGTAATTATTTTGGTTGATGAAAATAATTCCATCTCCAACACCATATGCACATCTAAAACCCATCAAATAACATTATCCATGTATTTAAAGTGGTATTATCTATTGTGAATTCATCCATAAAATCACCATAGATAGGATTCATGTCCAATAATGGGGTTTTTCCAATTGATCTATAATTATGTAGCCTTTTACTTATTTTTGTCAGATGATATTGAGGTTGAATTATGTGAGTAACATAACCCAACTTGCATTATGACTTGATGATATGATTTTAACATGAGGAAATTTAAAGTATCATCCTTTTTAATGACTTGTGTCTCATTTTTAATTATATAGTAATAGAGCTTATGATTAACAAATACAAGTTCTAAACAAAGTTTTTCTATTTTTGGATAATTTTTTTTGTAGTCAACAAGTGTAGGACTGATGTAGTAAATGTCCCACTCTTTATGTTGATCATTGTGTTATGCTAAGAGTGCATTGAGTACATGATCTATAACTTAGAGGTAAAGTATAAGTGGCTTATTAGGTGTTGGTGGTACCGAGATAAGTGGGTTTAATAGGTATTTTTTAAGTGCATCAAATCTTTCTTGAAATGTGATGTCCCATTCAAAATTTATATAATTTTTATGTAACTAGTGAATGATTGAGTTTTATCTATGAGTTATGCCACAAAGCGGTGTATTGCCTAAATATTGCCTTATAGGGAATGAAGTTGATTTAAATTTCTAGGAAGAGTCATCTCCATTATTGTTTTAACTTTTTTGGTGTTATTCTTGATATTATAAATTCTAAAAGTTTACCTGATGAAAACCCAAAGACACATTTCTTGGGATTGAGTCGTACATTATTTCCTTAATCTTTCAAAAATGTATTGTAAGTCTATTGCATGTTGTTGTTATTTTAATTTTTCAATAAAATCATCAACATAATATTCAACTATTTTATGAATGATATCATAAAATATGTGTGTCATTATTTATTGGTATGTGCCTACATTTTTTAATCTAAAAGGCATGACTATATAGTAGAAAGTGCCCCATGGTGTGGTAAGAGAATTTTTTTCTTGGTATTCTTCAGTGATTTTAATTTTATTGTAACTAGAGAAGCCAAACATAAGTGAAATCATTTAATAGACCATTATGCATTCAATTATCATATTGATGTTGGTTAGAGGAAATTCATCATTAGGACATGCTTTATTAAGGTCCTTAGAATCATAATAACATCAGAGTTGGTCAGTAGGTTTTATAATAGAGATAATATTAGCAACCCATGGGGGATGAGAAAATGGTTGAGTGAATCTGACATATAAGAACTATTAGATCTCATCTTTGACTAAGAGAGCAACTTTGGGGTACATTTTTTTATTTTTTTATTTATCTAGATTGGCATTAGGTTATAGTGTAATCATGTGTACTATGATTGAGGGATCAATTTTAGGCATATCATAATAAGCCCAAGAGAATACTTCAAGAAAATATTTTAAAATATGATGAATATTTGTATTTTATTCTTTATGTAAGGTAGCATCCAATAATATGATACAAGGATCAGTTTATGTGCCATAAATCAATTCAATTGTCTCTTCATTAAGTAACATATATATATATATATCTAAAGTGTATGGTCTTGTAGGGATAGTATCATTTGTATTTGGTAAAAGATCATCTAAATAATCTAAACTCTCACCAAAGTATGCTTGGGAATCTGTGAAATAAGGAAACCTATTAGTATGATAGAAGGAAGGAGATCCTTATATGTCCTTAAGAATTATAAGAGAGCCTCATCATTAGTAAATTCATTAAAATTAGGTAATTCCAAATAAGATATATCATCGATAAGATTTGGGTAAGCAACTATGAGTGTATAAATGTGGTTTACCATATTACATGCCTATGGAATAAGTGGAAAAAACATTATATGTTGAGAATAATGGTGAGAGAACTTTTCATTGGATGTTCTATCTTTATATCCAAGTACTTGTCTACCATATTAATCATATGCTTCAATGGGATTAAGGATTCCCTACTCATATTTGCCTAAGCCCTGTCCTATGTAACCCATTCTTTAGAAGTATCTCGACGTAAAAGGAGAAGTGAAATTATTATCCTATTCTCTAGAAGTATATGAGGGATTAATACATCAGTTATAAATAGTAGAGTGGAGTAGTGTTCTATCAAAATCCATGTGAGGAATATATTTATGTGAATGCTCTATATGTTGAGAATATTTGAATGGTTCTATATCCATAGGAAAAGTGTAGATATGACCTTTGTAGCTAAACTTTAGACATGCATTTAAATGGGATGGAACTACATGCATATCATGAATCCATAGTCTTCCAAGTAAGTTATTTTAATTAAGATAATTAGGCATAAATTAACATGTTTTAAGTAGCATTCTAGGCCCTAATGTAAGGTTTAGTATGATTTGACCCAAGACTTTACATGGAATATTATCAAACCCTCAGATGTTCATATCATAGGATGGATAATTTGGAGGATGAAAATAGAGGTAGAGGTTGGTCTAAGTGTAAAAAATAAGATCTAGGTGTCAAAACCCCTTCCTGATAGTAATTCTCTAATTAGATAGTAGTGCCATGTGGAGCTAGTGTCCCTATTTTTGTGGTAATTTCCTATGTGCATGATTGTCCTAGGCTTTTAGGTGTACTTGTGTCTAGATCTACAATGTATATTTATGTGTGCATAAGTTTTGAAACCCAATAGATCAATTTTTTTGACTTATTTTATGATCAAACCCTAATCCTCCATGTTGCTAGGGTATTTAGTTGATATAAGATAATAAGTGTGTTTATTAGTGAGGTAGGATGGACATCCTCAAAATCTAATTATGATGTGAGTTGCCTACATACTAATACTTTGAAAAGGTGTTAGGCCCAATTTAGTTGTCCCAACTAAAGTTTTGGTAAAGTTCAAGTGAAGATAGTATGGTAATTTACTTGAGTGTTTTGAATGTGATTGAGACTAAAAATATAGGTAATCTAAGCCCAAGAATGTTGTAGATGATAGTATGCAAAAGTAGATGAAAATAGGGATTGATAACCTTAATTGTGAACAATGTGTTCTAAGTTTTCATATGTAATTTGAATATGTTTTCCATATAGTGGTTAGAGGGATAAAATTTAGGTATTTATACTATTTTTATGCTTGTGCAGGTGATAAAAGAGGGCTAGGTTGACCCAAGGAGGTCTAATATTTGAAAAAATGTCTATTTGAGAAAAGAGGAGGGAAAGAACAATATATCCATTTTTGGGACAATAACATTGTGTGACACTATTGTCATTATCATGGAACTATTTTCTAGGTGGTAGAACACTAAACATAAAAGGATAGGGTATAATAATGAAGGTCTGGGACTAATTTAGGGATGAAGGCCAGATAAGTGTGAAAATAGGCAATAGGATAGGTTTAGGGATAAGTTAGGGATAGGTAGTATCAAGTAGCACTCAAGTGTCAATGTTTGGTGATTACAATATAGAAATCAGTCTATTATACCAATATATGTCTAGATTTCATATTTACACATATTCCTAAAATAAATCATGGATTAAGAATCCTATCATACTTCAAACCTTATGTAAATTAACCTTTTATATGAGAAAATAATTAATGCTTCAAACCATTTTTAAGTATATCATAATCACCTTCTCCATATCTATATTAAATTGATAAAATTCAAGGAGTTTGAAACTATATATCTTATTCTTAAGGAAAACCAATGCAATGCAAATGTTGAATAAGAGAAGAAAATAAATTTTGAGCCTAATTGGTTGGTCTTGTATATCATTATTACTAAATATGGATCAAGAGCTTATGGATTATCCATATAATATGGAAAGGAGATTGATAAATCTATGAATTTCATTCACCTTAAGATATTTCATTCCTATCTTTTTCTATATGTTGTTGTTAATATCCTAGGTGTCAAAAAAAGAAAAAAAAAACCAAAAAAAATGAGTAAATTAGAAAAAATAGTTCATCCAATAGTGAAGACCACTTTACTAGTGAATTGGACAACTACCATGGTGAAAACTAGATTTTTGGTACCATGTGTAATCCATTGTCTATATTCACCATAGTTACTTGGGGGCCTCCTAGTTTAGTCATCCATTGTATATTTTTGCATTGTCCTTTGTCACTCACATTTATTTGGAGGGAAAATCACACATATATTCATCCAAAAATAAATAATTCATCAATCACCCACTTTATCATCACTTCTCATATTAGGATAACTACATCTAACCTGATATTTTCAAATGGACATTATCTCGGATGGATTATGTAGGTAGTGCTTAGAGACACAAGGTCTCTAGGGTCATATCAGACACCACTTTCCCCATCATCCATTTCCTCAAACATGGATATATTTTCAATTCATGTGTTACTCTTCCTACTTCCTCATCAGTTGTTCAACTATTATTCTAGCTCTTAGCTACCAATTATATCAACACTCGCTTAGGATGTCAAGTATTTTTTTTGTATATTTTAGGTGTTGATTACTTGTTTGTTGTTTTCATATATGTTTTTTGTCATCTTGTTCATATTTTACCTTAACCATTAATATGGTTATTTCATTTCTATCCTTAACCATTAATTTGTTTATTATCTTTTCTTGCCTTAACTATTGATTGGTTTTTATCTTTTCTCATTATTAACCATTGATTGGTTATTTTCTCTTCTTAGCTTAACCATTGATGTTTATTAAATATTATTACCTTAACCACTCATGATTGTCTTGTTTATATCTTATTCTTTTATCTTCTTTTATTACTTTTGTTTAAATCTTGTTTGTCTTGAGTTATTGTGTGCCTATTTTGTTTTACTTTATCTTAAATCATTTATATTTGTTTTTTTTATTTCTTATTTGTATATCATTTTTATTCATTTTATAATTTTTTTTAAAAAATAAACTAGTATAATTGTTTCTTCATATCATAGTTTAAGTATTTTGTTTGTTATTTATTTATGTGTTTGTCAATATTATTTTATGTACTTCATTATAGTGTGGTTATGATTTGTCTATATCATTATGGAATTTTTTTTGCAAAAAAATATTCTTTTTTATTCCATATGCCTAAAACATAAACATTCATCATGACTATGTTTTATCATTTGTGATATTTTATTTTACACTACATTAAAAATCAGGTTGCTCAATACTTATTCATGATGTAAATCTAATACAAGGAAAAAAATAAATACAAGGAAATTATCTAATACATTATCCATGAATCCATAGAAAATCATACATTTCATATACCATAATCAAATGCTAATAATAATTAAAATGTGCTATTGTGGATCAAAAATTGATAAATATAATAATACTCTATCTATCCATATATCCATAGACTATACATATAGTAAAATTTAATAGCTAACTCCATATACAGTCCATACTATCCATCACAACCCAAATAGTACAAGTCTCATAATCTAAATGAATCATGTATACATATCCAAATCACATGTGTCTATATAATGATACATCTCAAAAACATATGTACATTGATACATCATGATCATGACTATGTCAAGTCTCCCCCTGCCTCTTAGATAGAACATCTGAACTAGGAATCATCTCATAATGCCATGTTATACTCCATGGAGGAACCATGATGTGATGTGATACCTACTCCATTTATATATCATACTCTATTGATTGTACCAATATCTATAATATTGACCAACTGATTGGGAACTCTTGATATGATGGTGATAATTGTGTGTATGTAATAACCTCCTAATATAATATCCTATAGTCTGTAGCCTAATCCATATCTATCATAACTATGTCTAATGTAGCTAGTTATCATTATCCTTCTAATAAAATCCTATAATCTAATAGCTTTATCCATGTAGTGTTTCTATCTTTTTTGTATGATTGTGTCAAAGTAATATAATCTAGCATATGAATCTCTACCTCCTATGTGACCACTCCAACTACTACATCCATACCATCCCTATCTATCCTCTCAACCTTCTCCTATGACCTCTCTACATTAAATTTTAGATGTCTAATATTATCTAATCTTAGTGTTATCTAACCCCCTATATTATTAACATCCCCTATAGTCTATCCACCTCTTTGTGTAATCCTATGATCTCACTATCTTGGGCTCAGATATGCTTGTGTAATCTATCAATCAAGGTCTGATCATCCTATGATCTACCTACTTATGATGGAACTACCTTGTATCCTCTATTCATGTAGGTTTCATGCATTAGTCTCATCTTTGTATCTTTCCCACATCCCTCTCCATCACTATCAATAAAAACCAAATCCCTCTGCCTAGATGATATGTATCTACTCTCACCTCTATATCACCCCTATATCAACACCTATGTCTCATAGTATCTCTGTATCCTCCACCTTTATAATATATACATCCTATATATGGATCTCCTCTATATCCTATCCTCTATCTCATATTTGTCTACCTTCCCTCTAACCTATAAGCACACTCATAATAGAGGATCCTTGAACTATGTCATGTGAATATTTTCTCAAACTAGTAAATAATCATTATCTCCAAGTGCACAATAATATGTAAGGAAATTTTAGTCTCATCATTCAATGTTTGGAAGACTAATATGCATATCCATCCACTACCCTAGTGTCAATGATGTATCTCCTATCCATCCATACCACTATCTATAAATGTGTCTAGTTGTGATCTTCTATAATGGGATCAATAGTAATCCCCAACTATACTCTCTAACTACCCATAAAAACACATCCAGACCTACTGGGATATATTTTATAATATCAAAATACTTCATCACCCTACTATGGAAATATCTCCTGATAATATATCCATGAAAATCCATAATATACCACTAACTCATCATATATTCCATACATAAGCTATCATGTGCCCATTAGAAGACCATCTCTTTATACGGTATCTAGGTGATCTAATAATCACCTATATCATCTATCACTCTTTTGTAAAATTATAAATCTCCCAAATGTGGCTTTCATGTGCCTATAATCATGTGCCATTCATAGAAAATAGTCTCATTCTCTAAACATGTGCATATGTAGCCTACTAGTCTCTCAAATGTAATGTGCTTCCAACACCATACCTATAGTAATGTTGAATGACTAATATCCTTATCATTTGTGCATAATTAATGATGAAGATACATATTTATGTATGTGAGTACACATTTTCCCCATGTGAGTCTCTCTCGCATCTCAATCATATCCCTAATAACATCTAAAAATCCAATTAGACATAGCCTCCCACTATTTTCAAGTAACATGATGCCACTAAAAAATAACATGAGTATGATAGTCAAATAATATATACCTAACCATATATATTAGCCTACATCCACTCCTTCCAAAGCCAATAAAATTAATCCATCCCCAGAAATCTTATACAGAGTAGTCTCTTTGGCCACTGATCCCAATCTAATTGTCTCCCACATATCAAAATCACCAAAATATGATACATGTCTTCCAATGTAATAGTTATCTCACTTTTTGATATGTGAAATGTGTTGGTATTTCTATGCCATATCTTGGTCAATGAAATCAACAAATCCCTATCTACTTTAATCTCAATCATCTGTGTAATACATGATAACCTCATTTCCTCTAATACTCAATAAACCATGTTATCTATTATATGCCCTTGCCATCCGCTCTCATATCATAGGTAATGGTAATGCCTCATCTAAACATATCACATTATCACAATGTTAATTCTACTAACATCATAAAAACATAGGTACATCTAATTAAACAACATAATAATGTTTAAAAACCAAAAATTTTCCTTCATATTAATTTTTTGTCTATTCAACTTCATTCTTATATTTTTGTCCCTTTTGTTCCAACCCTATCATTTTTGATACTTATTTTAGTATTTTCTCAATCCATTTTATCAAATTTACACTTCACATTTTCAATTTCATATATCCAATGTTTTTTTATATTCATTTCAGCATTTTCAATGTCAATATGTTCAAATTTGCTTCTATATCTTATAATTTTGCAATTGACTTAACCTAATCCCTTATATATGATTTTTCTACCATATTTTTAAAAAAACAACTCATTTTCATTCTTTTGTAACTATGAATTATGAATTCTCTAAACCCTAATTCATTTTCTACTTGAATGATTTCACAATAATGACTAACAATTTCTCAATCTATTTTGATGATTTCATGATTTCTATCAGTGAATTTGTAACATTAATTATTTAATTCACAAATATCCCAATCATGAATAAGTTTTATATAACTTCAAACCCTAATAAATTTAATAAAAATAAAAAGCTAAGGAATACAATTAAACTTATCAGAGGCTCTCTCCTCTTAGGTCTAGAGTGTCTCCTCATGTGATCTATATGGTGCTAGTGATGTGGAATACTATCCATTTTACTCCAAATCCCAAGAGCAAATATCCTCAATCACTCTCTCCTATAAAATCACTCTAAAAATAAAAATGTAAAAATGAATTTTTTAAAGATCATCCTTCTATTTATATTCTCACCCTAAAAAATGGATTTTAAGCCTCTTCTAGATTTAGGCAACATGGGAACACTTCTAGGTATGTGGGTGTACCTATAGTGGAAGTGAGCCTCCAAGTTTAAGGGCTAGCTCCATGAATGTATCTTGAAGTGATTATCACCTAAACTAGTGATTTATTATGGGAAAAGAGCTAAAATTTACATGAAATGAACCTAATATAATGGGGTGATACACTAAGATGTTTTCCACATGACCATCATACTCCATTCACTAGGAAATAAATCATACAAACTATTCTCAAAGTCCTAAAGTATTCTAACATGAGTATTTCAATATAGAGGTGAGATGTGTGAAGCAACATAAGGAAAATGAAACATAGGTCAAATTGAACACTATAAGGATAATCATACACTATAAAATATCATAACACACTTAACTACACTCTATATGACCTGTTAGAATAAGAAATATTACACAAACATGAAATGATAAGGGAAGAAAGGATAGAAAATTATCACTTTGCATCATCACACATCACTTGCATAATTAGACAATTATTCATGAACTCAAAAATAGATTTGAATTAATTTTAAAAGTCAAAATATGACATCATTTCAATAGGGTTTTTATTAAACATGGTGTGGTATTATATTACAAAGGCCAAAATGGTAGCTACTTGTAGAACTTTAGAGAGAGGAGAAAATAATGAAGTTTAAAGGTTGATAGAAGACATGCCCAATTGATAAGAGGATTTACACATGCATTAGGATTAATTAAAAAATATACCATGAAATTTCTAATGGGAAAAATGGATCTCAAAACATAAAACTCTTGAAATGTGGCATATAACTCCTTTTTCCATGCACAAAAAACTACCTTTCATCATGGATAATCTCTCGAGCATTTGAAACTAAATTAGAGAGAATCAACACATATACTATGATAGTCATAGAAATTTTCATAGATGATATCTATCTTTCTAGACACTGGTATTTACTATATGTAGTCCTTCATTTATCTCCAAGACTTTATTCTTCACATTTGGCAGTCACTATTTATCTTAGATCTTGATTAATATTTCATGGTGGCATATGAGTCTAAAGGGCTTGATTTTCTATATAATCCTTTGATCCTACATGGATTACTATGTTTAATTCTCTTTCCACATCACTCATTCCATTTTAAAATATGGATTCCATCATTTGGACACATAGCCTCATCTTGTCCATCTAGAATCTGGTTAAAATTTCTTTATTGATCTCTTCTAGAGTTTTTTTTATTCAAATTTTGATGTTAATCATTGATCTATAAACTAAGAATAAAATATTATGACATTTTTTAGAATTGTATTCTTTTATACCATCCTTTAACCCTTTTACTCAATTTTCACCATTTGATCTAATCTACATGACTCAATGTGTGTCGTTGATCTTAGATTGATGGAATGATGTTTCACCACTTGGTAGCTTTGCATTTGATTAGGATATATTGACTCTTTAACCCTCACTCACACTATTAGATATTATCTATGTTATTTAATGTGTTCCATTAGATCTTGGTCCTAGTATTTAAATGTGGATTGTTAATCTTATTTTGTACACAAGAACACGTATTGTTGATCTACACCAAGGACCTTTTAACTCATTGAACTTGCTCATATACCATAGATATTATACCTATGCTCTTGAGATCTTGAAACTTGTTAAATTTATGTTCAATATAAGTATTAATAAGTATTTTTAAATACAAATGGCTACTTTTTATAGTTTAATGTTGATATCCTCCCACACGTCTATCTCTGCTAGTCCAGCTTCAAATGTTTATGTCTTGAGATAACAAGATCATCAAGACATGGAATTTAAAAAGGATTATATTGGCACCAAAAACATCATATCCTTGTAATATTTTTAGCCTAAAATTATTTCTAAGTAGACTTGTAAAATTCATAAGCAAACTAATCTGTTCATTCTTGTGTGGCATGCCATGATGGTCTGACCCCCTAGATGACTTAAAATGACATAAGAATAAACTAGATCATGACCAAGGTTAGAATGGAATTAAATGACATAAAATATACCAAAACACACTCTATGACACTATGTTTTATCCCCATATCAAGTCTTCACTATAGAGGGTTGACCCATTTTGAACTGTGGTTAAAATGGTCAACATTCTTGGTGATTTCCCAAGGGTAGTATGCTTTCTATACTAAGACCAATTGCCTAATACTATCCATTGGGCTATGGAGTCACTTTACATAGGTTTGACACATAAATTTTCTTTGATAATCACACCAAATAATATAAAACAATAAGAATTAGACACAAAATAGAAAGACACATGTATTCAACTAGAACACATAGGGAGCACAACACACATAATTGGAATAAAACACACACCTAATCTACTATTTAGAAAACTAACATTTAATCCTCAACAACAAGGTTTAAAATGTATTCCATTCATATGGATAGGTAGTTACTCTGCATTCATCCTTGCTAATTGAAAAGAATTACATTTCTTCCACTTGGTGATGATGTATGTTCCACTCCATAGGGTGTCAAATTTTGTATGCTTCCCTAGTTTTTCTCTATCTTCATCCCACTTCAATACTACATCACCTTATTGAAATGACCTTAGAGTTTATTTATTATTAAAATACATCTTCACTAATACTTGGTGATGTTTCATAGCTTGATGAGCCTTATCTTTAGTCTCTTATAGCTTTATTAATTCTATCAATCTCACCTCCATTAGAGTGTTTTCAAGAAACTATAATTGATGTGCTAACTCTAAGGTAGGCATCTCTTGAAACATTAACAACCTAGTATCTTTCATAGACAAACACAAAAGGATAATTCCCTATTGACCTCTTGGGAGTTATCCTATCAGCCCATAAGGTTATCTTAAATTTGGTGTGCCAAGCCCCTTAATTATGCTCTAAGGTTATCTTGATGATTTTAACCAGATTCTTGTTAGTATATTTATCCAACCCATTACCTTGAGGGTAATAGTTAGATTAATTACTCAAGAATATGCCATTACTATTTGCCTAATCGACTATCTTAGTACCCATAAAAGAAAGAGCATTATCTTAAATAATAGTAGAAAGAGTGCCAAAATTTGTTATGATGCTCTCATAGAACTCCAAGATATCATTCTCATTATCTTCCTTCAATGCTACTACCTCAACCCACCTTGTAAAATAATCAATTTATATGAGAATCCATTTATGACCATCACTTGATGGGGGGTTTATTATGACAATTAAATCAAGACCTCATTACATGAAAGGTTGATCCACTTGGATAGGCTTCAAATAAATATCTACAAGCTTATATTTTCCCACAAAGAGAGCACATTGTGCATACCTTCTCACCCAAACATGGCAATCCTTGAAGAGGCTAGGCTAATAATATCCTACCCTCATGATCTCGGTAGCTATGGTTCTTGTGGAGAAATGATCTCGTATTGTTCCATCATAGAACTTCTCAAACAACACTCCAAATTGGAAATTATCAATGCACCTCAATAATACACCATTAGTATCTCTTCTAAAAATCACGCCATATACTAGGCAAAAGGGAATATCTTGTAATCTAAAATATCTCCTTTGATATCTACTCATATCATTAATATACTCACCACTTTGAAGAAATATGATCACATCTTGTGTCCAACTCTATATGTTCAAGGAACCAACTAGTTAGGGGAAATCATGATTGATTAAAACCTCTTATTTTGACTCATGAAGATATAAATCTAGATGTTCACAAAGGCCCTTAACTCTTATCAACTTTTTTACTTTGATATCAACATCATATTTCATTACCTTAGTGATCCACCCTACCCTATTCTCACTAAGGTCTTTACTCAAAAGAAACTCCTTGGTAATAGGCTGAGAGACCATAACATGAATTTTATTATTTGAAACCATATGCCTAAACTTATTTAGTCCTCTTAAAACAAAAAATACTTACTTCTCAATGAATTTATACTTTATTTCATAATATTTCAAACCTTGAGTAAATAATGCAATTAGTTGCTCTACACTCTCATCATTTTTTTGCACTAACATAGCTAATATAGTATGAAATATAGAAAATGAATACAATAAAAAGTATTTAGAAAAATAAGGATTAAAAAAATTAGGATATTGTGTAATAACTTTCTTAATGGCCTAAAAACTATTCTTACCTTCCTTAGTCCAAGAAAAGACCTGATTCTTTTTAGCATGGTTACGATAGGTTTCACTAAAGATGCAAAACCAGGTATGAATTTCCTTAAGAAAATATCTTACCTAAGAAACTTTGGATACATTTCTTATGTAATGGAAATTATAGGCCTAAAATATCCTTGATCCTTTGAATATCAATAGACAAACCATATTTGGAAATAATGTGTCCTAAGAGCTTACCTTCATAGATAACAAAGATGCATTTGTTTTTATTAAGAGATACTCCATACTACCTACATATTTCAAACACTTGTCTCAAGTTTTTTATATTTTCATTGTCATCTTTAGAAAACATTACTATACCACCTAGATAAACAAACAATATCTCATTGATCAAACCTTTGAAGGCCATGTCCATTACTCTTTAAAAGGTAGAACTATCATTTGACAAACCAAATGGAATATTTATATAAGCAAAAGTTCCCCATTTATTAGTGAATTTTATCTTAAAATAATAATCCTCATTCATAATAATTTGATTATAACCCAAATATCCATCTTGGAGAGAAAAACATTGAGATCTTGAAACAACTTGCAAAATCTGTTCCATTAAAGGTAAAGGATTGTGATCTTTGAGTGACTCCTTATTAAGATCTATGAAGTCCACATAATGTCTTATCTCCCCATTATTATTTATAATAGGAACAAGTTTAGATACCCATGTTGAATGCTTGATAGCAAAGATTATTTTATATATAAGGAGTTTAGTGAGCTCTAACCTCATCAGTTGCTCAACTTTGGGATTGATGGGTCTTTCTTTCTATCTAATCAATTTAAATCTAGGTTCTAATTCAATGGTACGATTTGATAGTATAGGATCAAATCCTTTGAGATATTTATATTCCCAAGAAAAAATATCATGAAAATATTTACACAACTCAATGAATTCTTGTTTCTCTAATATAAAACATACCTTGCCTAGTTTGAGGAGTCTATATTTGAAGATCAATACTATTTCATAGTTCTCTTTTCTAGATGTACTCAATTTTTGTTTATTATTTTTATCATTTTCATTTAATATACTTTATAAGGTCATTGGGACCTTAGGTATCCTATTTTTCCTTAGCTGCATAATCTAATCACCAAATTGTTCTTGGAGTCTCCTTTGATTCCTTAAAGAAAACTCAGCCTCATTTTGCAAGAAGCATGCAATGTGTTTGTCACTATAAAACACTTGGCAAGACACTTAATTATTAGGTATAAAATTTATAATAATTATCTTAATGTGAGATTGTTTCCCATCTTGTTTTATGGTAGTTGGAGTATCAAATTGAGCTTCTATGGTAACTAATCTATCAACATGATTATTTTGATCCCTTGGGATTGATTATATGTTGAATGCATTGAAGTCTTCAAGAAAATACCATACCCCATGCTTATATGACTTAATCAAAGGTTTTTTGGTATCAACCACACTCCTATAATAATGAACAACCAATTCACTATCTTTATATACTTGTAAGCTCTTGATTCCCTTTCTCCTTGTCCATTGAAGGCCATAAATTAAACCTTCATACTAAAACACATCATAAGTACAACTAAAATGGAATTTATATGAATCATAGTTTTGATATTTATATGGGGAGACCAATATAGCACTAGATATTGTATGAATTCTAATTCTTGAACCATCGAAAAGCATCTTCACAATTCATCATCTTCACCTTATTCTTTGGTAAGTAGAGGTGTTGGTATTCCTTCTTATTGTATACAGTATACTCCTAGATCAATTTCCTCCATAAATTCATAAGTATAATGCTCATAATTATTGGTACCATATTAATTAATAACCAAATCATAAATTCCTTCAAGATTGGAAGAATTACCATCATCTAAAATAGAATCCTTCTCTTCATGAATAACAAATTCAAATTAGAACTTGTCTCGATGTAGGGATCAATATGAAACCTTACAAGAGGTTGAGTCCTTATAGTCACCTTGGTTCCATATCTTGTTTTAAAATCAACTAACGACTAATTAGTTGAGAGATAGCCACCTATTTTGGCTATAAAGTCCCTTGATAGTTAGATTGTAAAGTGAGCTGGGAGGTCAACAATAACTATATCTTGAATGATAGGAAAACAAGGAAAATCATGAAAGAAAACCTTCAAAGTTTTTATTAGTCATATAATATTGGTAGGTGTAACATATAGTTGGATAAATACTTTGATATGAGGCTCATACTTTAGGTGAAATTTAATAGCTACCACTTTGGGCATGACTGAAGTAGAAGCTCCACTATCAACTATGTAGTTATGGACCAATTTGTCACCCACTATGAGAGTGAGATAGAATGGTGGAGGTTTTTCAACCCTAGTATATGGTTAAATAATAGTGTTAGGAGAATTTTTAACATAAAAATGATAATGAATTTGATTTGAAGGAGGGACACTAGTAGGGATAGTAAATAATTATTTTTGTAGTTTATTTTGATGAAGCATATGAAGAACATCCCAAAGGGAAATGGATGTTTTAGTACTTTTCAATGAATCTAAAATGTTTAAAAAATACATACTTACCTTTTCTTTAATTTTTTTAGGAAAGGAAGTTATTATAGCATAAATAATTATAGTGCCTTGAACAATCCTTCCAACATTCTGATTTGGAAGATGTGTAGAGTTATTTGAGGTTATGACACCTGCAGCCATACATTATTACTTTGTATGAAGATTAAGTGAGATTGTAGGCATACTAATATCACCACATAAATCATTTCTCTTGGATATATTTTTTTATAAAATATATTCTCATTTATTAAGAACAAAAGTGTCCTAAACTAGGAAATTTGTGAAGATCTCTCCTTGAGGCTATTTGCCTTTACTTGTATACATCATGACTTCATCATCAACTAATAAGAGTAGCATAAATCCTTCATGGGTAATAAGAGCTTGATATCCACCTTCATTATCATCCATGAATTTTAATTGTTTTTAATCTTCTCCTTTTACCAAATTACTATGTACCGGTACCATTTCTCTTACATTGGTAGTAGAGTTAGGATTCTATGTGTTGTTAGGCCTATTGGGGTTAGGATGCCATTGACCTCTTCCTCTTCCATATTTTTGACCAATTTTTTATAGATAAGGATATTAATTTTTATGGGTGCCTTATTTCACATTAATTACTAAGTTATAAAAATGAAAATTAGGGTTTGTAAATAATATAGGGTTGACTAGGTTAATCTAGTATAGTGAGCAGAGGCTAAAAAAAGATACATGTCAATTGGGTCAAACTAGTATAATAGATAGGGAAATTTAAGAACATTATAATAGGATATGAAATAAAATAAGGTAACTTTTTAAATTAATTTGAAGATATATAATTGAAAGAAAAAAATAGTTAATTGGATGAATGATGGTCAATCCAATTGAATCACACGACACAAAACCTTACACCAATGCTAGCTAATGCAAGTTTTTAAAATACAAAATACAATTGATCAAAGATTAGGAACTTAACTTGGAGTTGGTCAACCTGATTTTTTATTAGATTATTAAGATATGTTTTTAAATGTGATTGGAAATTGGCTATAAGCAAAGAACTAGAATGAAACTCTAAGGATGGTTTCAGATAATTTGGGATGAAATGGATCTATAGTGGTAATGATATAGGATTGGTATTGGGGACTACACACTAAATTGAAAAACTATAATTATAAGGGTATCAGGTGTTTAGACAAAATATAACATTATCTATGCTTTATACTTGACCAGAATATCAAGGTGACTTCCCCCTTGGTGATGAAATCGAAGTAGATTGGTCTTAGGTAGAAAAATGTTAAAATGTTTGTTTATATTTTGTGATTTGGTTATGTGTGCATAAAATATAAAATAGTGAGACTAAATTATTAATTAAAAACCAACTAATTAAGTGATGTGATCTATTAAGCATACAAGAAATAAGAAAAAAATGTGTGAATTAATTACTAACATATAAGGTTAATTCTAAATTTGAAATAAGGTACAATGTTGATATAGTAAATAGTTTATGTACAAAATATATAATAGGTTTGACAAGGTCAAACCTATACTATGAAAGCAAGGTCTAAAAATGAATAAGGTTGGTAAAATCAACCTAGTTATCCAAATAACACATAGAACATAGAATTGGGTCAATAGGGTCCATCTAGTTGACTGTGCAAGGGTAGTTTTAAATATTTAAACATGTAAAAGGAATGACCATAAATAAATAGATAGAGATATAAAAAGGAAATTTGGTAGATCATAGATGCAAATAATGAAGATTATTATTTAAGAACCTTGATATATGCTTGCAATTTTTCCTAACTAGGTCAATTGGGTCAATCAAGATTTATAGAAACCTCTTATTGAGTGTTTATAAATGTACAAATTCAACTTGGTCAACCTAGTAGTTTGTATTATATATTTTAAAGTCTAATAAAATATACTAGGTAAACTAGGTTAATCCAATAGTGTGTACCTAAAATCTTGCATAAAAAAGTTAGATACTAGGTCAACAAAATTGATTTAATATGGCAAATATATGATAAAAATAATGATGAAAGAATGAAAAAAATTAAATAGGGTAAATCAATATTACAATGGTTATTTCACATTGGGTTCACCAAAATGTATGTACAACAATGCGTCGTGTTTATAAATCAATCTTAGCTCAGACAAGATAGAACATACCTACACTTCTGATTGGGAACACATTTAGTAAATGGGAGTATGACCAATATGGGGATATAATAAAATCGATTAGGGGATCACTTGTCACAATACACCATGATAGGAGGGGTTATAAATCTTACAGTCTCACATAATCATGCAAAAATCCTAAAAGAGTCATATGTTTAATGTATACTCTATTCTAATAAATAAAAAAAGAAAATCTAATCTAGTGCATACCAAATGTTGTGGAACAATATAAGGGGTTAGTAAATAAATAAAAACATGTATAAGAGAATTTAAAATAATATAAGTATGAATAATACCCTAATACATGGAATATAAAGAGTAATATTATTTGAGCTAATACTTATGCTACTTCTATTTACTAAAGATAGGAGAACAAAGTTATAATATAATTACCTGAATGTGAACCCATCAAGACTCAATCTCTCCCTTGGCCAAAGGGGATTAAAAATAGGTTGTTATGGTTTTTAAGGATAACTAAGACAGGCCAAATCATACAAGACTTATCCACAAGAATAAATTCTCCAAGTAGAAACCCTAAGTTAATACTCCTCAAGTAAAATGGTGGAAGAGCATATTGTAAAGAAGCATGATAAAATAATAACTCTTGATTACATATTGAAATAATGAAAAAATTATCTTATTTTTATAGGTGTATCTCACCATAAATCCTTCAAATATGTTGGCTATACAAGGTTGACTCAGTCAACCCTCTATGTTTTTGAGAGATAAACCACTAGGTCCTGAACTAGGTTAGTAAAAGGGATAATAAATGTCTCAAGAGAAAATACACAAAAATAGTAAAAGGTCAACCCAATTAACTCTATACACTAATCAAAGGTTGAAAAATATAAAGGGTCAACCTAGTTGACCTAGTATAGTCAATAGGTGAAAGGGGATCAATGTGAGAAAAAGAGGGATGTAAAGAGGAAAAATATTATAGGAGTGTGTAAGGGAGGAATAATAGCTTAGGGAATGGTTTTAAGAGCTAGTTCGGTTGGTAATAATGTGGAAATAAGGGGAAAAAATCCTATGAAAAACCAATGGTCTACCCACCCCTTTCTTGGTGTACCCCTTAGGGAATGCACTCAGATAGATTGAGTCTCAATGGGTTACTTCAAAATGTAAAGCATCAGTATTTGATAAAAGTTGAAAATATTATGTGTATATAATAATCATCTAAAATAGAAGGAAGGGGTTAAGAAGAAAATAAGTTAGTTCCCCAAAATCCATATGAGAATGTGGGGGAAGGTGAATGGGGTTCTTATTCTTGACCACTTATCATAAGGTTGTAAATATTAGAAGGGTCTTTTCATTTATTTTGAAATTCATTAATGGAGAAAATCATTTCTAGAGTATACTCTTATTCATACTAATCTTCTAAGGAGAACAAAGGGTTATGAACTAAAGATGCATGAGGAGGAGTCCCATAATTTTTAGTGTGAGTGATAAATGAACATTAATTTTGTCTAAAGTGGAATCCATAGGTTTTTTATGGGAAACTTATTGGTATTGGTAAAGTTAATCATATATATTGAATTCAACTCCATGTTGTCTTCAAATAAGAAGTTCATGATGAGATAAAAAGTCTAAAAAGGATTATGATAATTGAAAACAAAGTCAAAAAATAGGATATAGAGTCAAATCAGTCAACTATGTTTTGAAACCCAATAAGGAGATAAGAATACTCAATCATTTAGGTCGATTATGTATTACAAACTATAAATCTAGACAAGCTGACAATATACACAATCGTGCAGATTGATCATGTACTACTGAATGGAGAATTAAATAGGGGATATAAGACATGTTCATTCAGTTTGATTGTGTATGGTTGAAATGTAAAACATAGTCTGTAAGAGAGTGTATCGACCAAGATGATAGTGTTATAAAATAAGGTAAATTCTTTCCAACATAGTTTAAAGCAAGAAAGAAAGCAAACACAAATAATTGGATCAATGTGATTGATCTAATTAGAGCACACATCATAAAATTTGAACCAATGCTATCTAATGCAAGTTTTCAAATACAACACACAATGATCAAAGATAAAGAAATAAAATAAAAATAAAATGCTAACTATTTGGTCACCCTAAGTGTTATTAGATTATTAAAAAAAAATTAACGTGATAGGAAAGTTGGCTGAAATAGGGAACTAGAAAGTAGTATATGGTTGGTTTCAAGATGTTTGGGCTAAAAGGGATCTATATTGGCAATGGTATTAGCTTGTTATTGGGGTCTACCCCATCACTTCACAATCCCATAGTGATAAGGGTGCTGGGTTGTTTACCAATGTATACCATTAACCATGTTATTATAGGGTCGACCTATAATAATGAATGAATAGGGTCGACCTATTTGATAGTATTTGTTGACCTTATGTTGTCATAATAAATTAGAATATATAGTTGACCTATTTTATAGTGTATTATAATTTTTAATTTAATAATAATATTATGTCAAACATATTCATTCAATTTATGAAAACTTGCACAGATAGAACATAGTCATTTTGAAGTAACTATGTGTTAAACCTATACACATAATGTTATAAATATATCAATTAGTTTAATACAGTATTAAAAATATGGAATAATATAAAAAAATGATAAAAAGGATGGCATAAAAGAAAACCTGTAGGGGTTAGATTCACATCAAGTTTACTAGAATGTATGCAAAGGGAAATGCAATTTATATATAAATCAATCGTAGCTCAGATAATATAAATCCTACTTTCACTTCCAATTTTTGATACATTAGATATTCAATTTCATGATGAATATGGATCTACTATACATATCTAAGAGATCTCTTACCACAATAATATCACTAGGGAGGGTTCCAAAGCCTCTAGTCAAGCAAAATTATGCAATAACCCTAACTAGGTCCTATGTTTTCATATTCACTAAACTAATAATAAGTAAAGTACAATATAGTGTTAACCAAATATTGTGGCAAAAAGTGGGGGTAATAAACATTAAAATTTAACTTACATATAAGACATATACTCATGTTAATGAATATAAAATCCTAATTCATGGGAGAAAATTACAAATGCATATCTATTTACTCTTACAAATGAAGAAAAATGATAGGAATACTTAACTTTGAAGATGAACCCACCAAAACTCAATATATCCTTTGGAAAATGTCATTTGAAAGACATTTTTTTGGTATGTAAGGATGGCAAGGATAAATCAGATCTAGGCTACACAACCTATCAATGCATCTAAACTACTTCTCCATAAGACAAGATTCATATCTCTAGAAAAGTATGAAAGCCTAAGCAATGTTCCTCAAGTAGAATGGTGGATAAGTATATGCAAAATATATATCACTTCTTCTTCTCTTCTCTTTTTCATAAATTATAAAATGAGTGTGTTTATATAGTTGAATGTAAACCTAGTCCTTTATAAAAGTTTAGCTAATAGAGTCAACCTAATTAAATTTGTATCATTATTGACAAAAAACATTAGTTCATGGTATAAGTCAGCCAAGGGATGACCTAGACCTTAAATGATTTTTATCAATTAGATTAAATTTTTGATGGGTTTGACAATGAATCTTAAACTACTAAAATGGATTTTAGGCTAGGGAAGGGATTATAAAGGTAGAAAATGACTAGAATAGGGTGAAAATAGAAGGCAAAGCTTATGAAAATGTGTTTAGGAGCTGGTTTTGTAGATATAAAATGCTATTAAGGGACAAAAATCTTGAAAAGTACCAATGGCTACCCACCCCTTTAATGATGTGCCCCTTAAGGCATGTACTCAAAGAGATTGAGACTCAAAGGATTCTTGTAAGAGAAAAAACATCATTAATTGATAAAGTTTGATAATATTATGTGTATACACTTAAAAAATAATATTAATATGATTATATATTTCTCCTTGATTCACTTGCTTCTCCTATATGTTGTATTCACTCTCAATGTCTCTCTACACCACAACTTCTTTCAATCTTTCACATTGATCACGTTGGGAGATGTCATCTTATGTGTCCATCATTATAGTATCTTTAACTATTACAACTTGATTTTTTTCCATTCCCCCAATTCTGATCCAATTCTATAATGAGGACTATTAATGATGATTTCTTCATCATAATCACCTACAACATCTCCATCATGGCCTTCTTGAGGACCACTCATAACTGCAACTTGGTTTTGCTTCTTAAGAACTACCACTTCAATTTTTTCCATTTTAGTGGCATAAATATTTGGTATTTTATAACTAAAGTATTTTATCCAAGAAGGTTTCCATGTGGTCATGCCTTAGTCATCCTCTCTTTACAATTTATCCTCTTTACCTATCTTCTCTTCTTTTTCCTTTCATACAATAGGTCCATCAATGCAAATGGATATGGTGGGAGGGAAATAAAGTCAACTTGGTTAAGTAGGGGTATAAGTCTTTATGAGTTATTTATGATCATGAATTGTCTTGGGTGTTGAAGATACATTGTTAAGACATTGAGGTTTGGAAGTAGTAAGCCTATTAAAAATTGCTTAGAAAGGAGGGAAATAATTTTGGGTCAAGGTATCTTTATTTTCTTCTTTCCACTTGGAAAAAAAAATATCAAATTATGACATACCTTTATATCTATGAGTAATTTAAACTTAAAGGGTAGGTAGAGGACTTGTAAAACATGGAAAATACCTTGTCTTGGTGATCACAACCTATTTCTCCCTTTGTATACTTTTACATTCATGGACAATTTGAGTTTGAGAAAGAGGTGAGAAGTTCCAAAATTTTCTATGTTTAGCCTTTACATCCTTCTTATATTCTTGGTTTTGATTGGCATGGGAGGATTAGTCCAATAAAGTTGACATGGTGTAAAAGGAGGCTCATAAGACTAATTACATTGATCTTAATTCTCTTTCAAAACTAATAACCACTACTAATTATTTAAATTAAGACTTTTATTTCAAGCCAGTCATTGAATTAATTAGGTGTATCTTAAAATGGTTAGCAAGAATATTAAAATTGGATTTGTTACCCTCTAATGATAGTCAACTCATTATTATGGTCTTGATCAAGGTTATTTATATCCAAGAGTTCATTTGACGGGCTATTTTGATTAAGTGGATGGGGAGGGAAAGATACTATTATTGATACCAAATATACTCATACTAATAACTAGACCCATATAGGGGGAAATAAGATCATTGTTGGACTAATATGGATCAACATAGGGTTGGTATGGATCATTATACAGCTAATAAGTAGGTGTAAAATATAAATTCCATCCATATCTATCCATAAAACTTCATAATAAAAATAAAAACATCAAAAACTATCAATAATTCTTGAAATAGGTACAAGGCTGCTAGAACTAGTTGATTGAACTTAGATTCACCATTGATGTTTGATAATAATGAATCTAAAGGATGATATATTTAATAAAAAACCAAAACTTATCCAATAGATGAATTAATTGATGTACTAGTTCCCACTAGTCATGCTAAAAACTATTGTCAAATTTGATTTGCACCCTTGAAGAGGCTTATTTCAAGTCCTCTTCACCCAATTGACATAATGGGATCTATCTAAGGATGTGAGTGGCCTATAACTAAAGAGGACCACTATAGAGGAATGGATCCCTTTATAAAACACCTAAAACTAACACTAACCTACTCAACTAGCAAACAAAAGGGAGAGAGAGAAACATGAAATTAAATGGGGTGACACATTAAAATATTTACCTCCACTTGCCTATTTAATTGTAAAATGAAGCAAGACTAATCCCAAACAAATCCATTTTGAGGTTCTCCTAACATCAATGTTTCAACATGGAGATCTTGGAATGATGAATTAATTAGGAAGTATAACTAAGAGGTGAATTGGATAAACACTAACTAGAGATTTCCACATATAATTCCCTACACAATGAGATACAACACTTCATGTGATTAGAAAAGAGTCAACCCACTTGAAATAATGTAAGGGTGAGAGGATAAAAGAGAGATAGTTAGGACACCACCACTATCAACCATGCACAATTACAAGCATACATTAAAATCAATCTTGAATAAGGCTAAATCTAGCTTATTATTCATCTCAAAAGGCAAGAACAAGTGTTAACTTGATCAAGGATTCACCATACTTAGATTGAGGATCCCTTTACAATCCATTCTAGGCCACTACTATATAAGAAGATGAGAAATAAAGAGGAATATAACATTTTAAATGTCCATAATGATTATCATCCATCAGTTACACTATTTATTAGAGTAAGAAAATAATATCATAACTCCTCCTTTCTATATGTTGGCTTGGTATGATAACATTCTTTGTGAAAAAGTGGCATGGTTCTTTAATGAAGAGTTATAATTCATTTATTTAATATTAGTTATAAACTAATATCTTGATCTTTATTCTCATTGAATGATTGAACTACCTCCATGTTTCATCATGGCTCTCAATTCCTTTCTATATAACTCATGCTCTCCATTAGATTCAACTCCCCTTGATCATTTTGACATTTGTTTCATGCCTAGGCATTTTCAAGAACTAATGTCTCTTACTTAAAGACTGACACAATAACTTGTTCACTCCATGTATATCCTATATGAGGTTATGTAATTCTTTTTCAATTTTATAGGTCGCTTATAATTGAGCATTCATATTTTAGTTAACAATAATTTTAAAGATGGCTATAAACATTCATGCAATAGAGGCATCATATAGCTTTGTGAGTTGAATAGGATTCCTTATACATGTTTTCATGACCAACATAGTGATTATTTATGTGTCTTAAGCTTCCTTAAGAGTCTTCAAGAGTGTGTCCAAATTAAAACATTTTTTAGAAGTTGATAGAAGCTTGTTATGCTTCATTAAGGGTTCTTAAACAACCTACCCCAGTGAAATTCCTATATATGATCCATTTTATTCTACCTATATCCATTGAAAATGACTTGTTTATGACCTATATTAGATTTCAAAATTTTCATTAGATAATTATTAGGGTGTCATGAGGTTCTTGATACCATTCATGATCTTGAAGAGGTTTATAATTTCACATCCTTCATGCAAGCAAAGACAATCTTCATGTTAGCCTAGTCTAGTTACTTGAAACCTATTCTTGTCACATTTAATGTCTAAAAAATGGATAACTAGAAGACATAATACCTATGTCTAGCTGGGAAATCTTATTAAATTGGTCAAGAAGACCTCACTTGTCTAATCACCTATAAACACACTTAAAAGTATAGCTTTTAGATTATTTTATTTTACTTTTTCCTTAAAACATGACAACTAATGGTTCCAATAGATGTTAATAATACTCAAATAGTACATTAAGGTGATTTAAAGGCATTTATATTTCATTAAAACCACTTAGAAGACCAACCTCAGTCATCAATCTATTTTAAGTATTTCTTAGTATTTTTGGGGTGTTCACCATCTTAACAATCATTCATAAAGCTCTACCACCTGATTGATTACAAAATTACAATAAAATTAAGGTAATACATCCTATAAACCCTCCATAAATCCATTTTAACCCATGTAAATTCTCTACTAAATTATCATGTGAGGAACAAAGTCTTATTGAGCTTGCAACCCTATGTGTTATGCTACTTGAGAGAACTATGTTTTGTCAAAAGGATTCAAATGCTTAATTTTAATTCAAAAACACATAATATTATATTTATTCATGTTATTTATTGTCTACAAATGAGTTTCAAAGTTTTTTAACCCTCAAATCCTTTTATAACTTATATTGGTCTACCTCAAGGGGTTGTAAGTAGTCTTATAAAATTGACCCTAATGGTATTTTTCCTATGATCCTTCCTAATTAAAATAATTACAATTTTTTTTGAAAATTACCCAATGTTTTTTAGACCTATAATTAATTTTCAAACCTTATGATAAAACCAAAATTTTCATATTTTGTATGTAGTCCTGTAGGTATACATAGTCAAGGCCAATTTTGAGTAAAAGGGTCTTCTTGTTATTTTATAAATTGAAAATCTCATGGGTCTTATATAAAAATTATTACAATTCCATTTCACTTATAGATTCCTTTATATAGTTTCAAAGCACCCACATATCCTCGCATAACCCAAAGCTTGACTTAATCCTTGAAATAACTACTATAAGACTATGAATGGACCTATTAGGTCTATTGAAGAAGGTAATATCAGTTTAGATTCATTTTAACATATTATTAAAGGCTTTCTTTAAGTGATATAGATCCTCTTAATAACAAGAAACAAATCATTTTTATTTATTTATTCAAAAGGTTGAATTCAAAGGCAAAATTGCTCTCTTAAGCCTTTGCAATATTATTAGACCTTCTCCAATAGGTCTTAGATAAAATTGATGATTTATTATTTCTATATTGAATCCAACTATTTTAGATACTTTCTTTATGGTCCCTCAGACCTGTCACAAATCTTCATACTTTAATGTTTAGCACAAAAGATGTGTTTTCTCCTCATTCTTATATGCAGGCATGTATGTGCTTATATATGCTTAAACTCATGTTAACCTTGTCATAGAATGAGAATTATTTACCTTTTATGTCATCAGATGATATTAGAATATATGTGAATTTATTTGAGCTTGTTTGAGTAATTTTTACAAGGATAAAATATATGAAACCCATCAAGAACCTTTTGCCTCAATTCCCTATCATGCATGAGCTAATTATCCTCTTACCATTAGACAACTTGGGTAACCTATCTAGGTGTATCACCATGTTATAGTGAAGAAAATATACATTACATACAAAATTTAGACTCAAAATTGCCATACAAACATATTTAATCTTCATTTTATAGGCCTTCTCAATAAACACCTACATGTAACCTTAAAAACAATCCATTATCATGCATATTAATGTGGTCTCTTTGTCATTTGACCTTGTTTAATATCTAAGGAGATCTTAAGAGTACATACTAGGTCTTAAAAAATGTTTTCCACTTGTATATAATCATATTAATACCTATATCTACCTCAAAACCTCAAAACCCTACCTACAACTTTGACACAAACTTGCACAGTCAACTTGTCCTACATGCATCAACCATTTTCTCAACATTAGATGACTGATGATGATTTTAGGGGTATAAGTGAGTTTTATGAGGTATGTTACAACATGAATAACTAATATCTAATTCCATTTATGCTTAGGTACACTTCAAATTCTCAAGAGACATGCTTGTTTCTTATAAACCTCATTAAAACTTGGTATTTCTTCCATTATATGATTGATCCATGGGTTGCACATTTTGAATTTGGTATTATCAAACGTTTTACACCTTAAAATCTCTCTCTTAATATATAATTTTCATCTATAATCTTAAAAATGTATTAAAACAAGAGGAAACTAAGTTTAGGTGTTTTAGAGTGGTTTTAGAAGGGTTTTAGAGTAGCTTATCTTCTTAGTCATTGTTCATTTTTAGAGTGGTTTTAGAAGGGTTTTAGAGTATCTTATCTTCTTAGTCATTATTCATAAAGGAGGGGGAATTGATATAATAATTAATGACACAATATAAAATTCCATTAGTTTCCATTATTCCCCCTAGATATATGATCTTAAATTTCTCTTCCCTCTATAAAGTGAGCATTGGAAGTTGACCTTAATTTGGATACCAAGAACTCGATGGTGCTCCTGATGTATATTCAACCTTGTTTATTCAACATGATATATACATGAAGAGATGGATAAAATGTTTTATGCACTTGAAATCTCTTTAAAACACACTTTCATCTCTATTTGATAGCTCATGAGCTATATTTGAAACTTCGTATAGGTTGTAATCATTAATTTATGATGTGTACCTAACCTTATTACATTGAAAATGACTCAAAAAGGTTTTAAGTATCAAATAAAAATATATGTTAGATTTTTTACCTTCAAATAAACCTTTAAAATCTTGAAAATATGTTAGATATATATAATCCACTTGATCCTTCTAATTAGTATGGATATTTCATTAAATTTATCTCTCAAAGTGGTTGTAACCCCTAATAGACTACCTTAAACTAATCAAACTTACCTTAATTCCTACAAACACTTCATGAATGATCATATTTAATATATTGATGACATTTTTAGGTGTTTTGACTCACCCTCTTGGTTAGACCACCCTAGGAGACCTTGATAAGCACTATCAACATCACACTTCACCATTAAAAAATAAGTCATGGCCAATACAAAACCCTTCAAAAGGATATTAACAAAGTTAAGGAAACTAGATAACAAGTTTTGAAATGTAGTGACCTAGTGGCCAATTTTTCCAACACTCTCTAAGATCCTTCAAGGCTACAACTAAATCTATAGTATTCAACATTATAATTGATCTCCTAAAAGATCCTATAGTTGGGTTTTAAATTACAAGAGGTGTTTTGAATCACCAAGATTCTCAAATGTGACACAACCTTCAATAGAAGTCTCGTGCCTCTCTCTAAGGATTTTAGCTCAATGGGAGAAGTTGTAATCATTAACATGATCAAAATTAATTAAAATTTTAAGTACTTCTTCAAGGCTCACTTCAAAGAAGTTGTAGGTCTATACAATGTATTTAATTTTTATAGTGAGATCTTACTAAGGTTTTCAACATGTTTCCATGATTTTTTTGTGGTTGTAAGGGTCTATATATGGGTTATAAATATTTTTAAATCATGATCATGGTGATTTAAATCTACAATATATCCTCATAACTTATCAAATCTTCTACAAGATCTTGAGATGGCCTTCTAATAATAATACGATGATTATTACAAGTGAAACTCAAGTTTTTAGACTTCCTTGATAACTACATCCTTATCTAAAGAACATGCAAGGTTTCATGGATTTTCAAGTAGAATTTAAAAAATTTATCAAGTGTTTTGATATCTTAAGACATGTTTCAGGCCTAGCTAATATAATTGAATGAATTTAAATTTTACATTATTATCAAGAATATTCTAAGAATGGTCAAGAATTTCATGGGTATACAACATGTTCACATGGCCTCTAAGTCTCTTTCAAGGTCTAAAAACATATTGGAGAGGTCATGAATGATGAAATAATTCTCAAGTCTTCTCAAGGTTTCTTGACCTTGTAAATTTTAGGTCTAAAGGATTAAGGAGTGGTATAAGTTTAGATCAATATTATACATAAAACATGAAATTTGCATTGAAGGATATAGAAGATATATAATGACATGAAGGAAAGGACATTTTAAAAGCTTATTATAGGTATATAGGGTACAAAATGGGGCTTTCAAATCATGAGAAGTCATGTTTCTTAAGCTCTTTAAAAACTCTCATGGGTAAAAAGGATGATACACCAGCGTCTCAACCTCTCCTAAAGACCCTCACTTGAGATTTAAGGAAAATTTTAGTCAGTTCATGATTCTAAAACATTCCTAGCATTACTATGAATGAAATAAATGATAATAAAGAAAATGAGGGAGGTATGAAGGATTGAAAATTTCCTTTAGAAATATTTAACTCCCTCCATGGAGTGGAGGTCATGGTAAATCAACCCATAATTCCAAATAGGTGTATGAGGTCTGTTCTCTCACATGGTTAGATCAATGGAGTAAAAAAGACATTAATGAGGTATTTTAGTGATCTCTTTTTCTATTTCATCTCCATTTATTATATAAAGGACTGAAAATTACTTTATCATCATCCCTCATATTTGGTATGATAAGATTCTAATATTTTTAAGACTTGTAATGTTGGCTTGATGCCTTGAATCCAATAAAATTAATGTTTTCATCTTTTACCTTGTCAATTTTCTTAAGCATTGTGTAAAATATGAATTGTTGATCTTCATTTGTAAATATTAATTTCCCTTATTTTGTTTTCCTATCATTTTTACACCCTCATTTTTAGGTTGTATGTTATGTAGACACCTATCTTCTTGTAAATCACTTCTATAAGTGTTGAGAAAGTTATAGGTTTTTTATTAGTTGTGTATCTTCTCATCAATAATGTGGATTTATTGTGGTATTAGAGTAGGTATATGAGATCTCTAAACTATTGGTATATCACCTCTTTTACTTTTAGTTTAATTTATACCCCTTTTAATTGACAAATTCATAGTCTTAAATGTAAATAGGTATTTTTATCATAGTTTTAGGCCTGAAGCTAATCTTTAATCAAGTGCATCTAGTCTAGGTAGGAACTAGCCTTCTCCAAAAGTTAATCCCAAGAATCTAAGGTCCCACACCTTGGGGATGATCCCATTGTTTTCATTGGATCATTTGATGGAATCAATGGGTGTGAGATCCAAGTGACAATAGGTATGTGACTCCTACATTTTTTAGTTTGAAAGGCATGCATATATCAAAATGTACCCCATGGTGTAGTAAATGTTTATTTTCTTGATCTATGGGGTTAATTATAATTTGGTTATATCTATAAAATCCATCCATAAATGAAAATGTCTTATATCCAATTGTAAATTAACAATCCTGTCAATATTAGTTAATGGAAAATCATCTTTTGGATAAGCCTTATTTAAATCACATTAAACAAAGCAACAATGAATACCACCATTATGTTTTATAACATGTACAATGTTGGAAACCTAGTTAGAATATTCCATAAATCTCATAAATCTCGCATCTAAGAGTTTTTGAATTTCATCTTTTACAAATAATGACACTTTAGGATGCATATTGAGAATCTTTTATTTAATTAACTTTGCATCAGGGTATAATAATATATTATGTATTTCCACCGATTAGTCAATCATAGGCATATCTAAATAATCTTAAGTAAAAAGTTTAGGAAAATAATGAAGGACTTGTTGATAGGATTTTCCTCTATTTAAAAAGTTTAGGAAAATCATGAAGGACTTGCTGATAGGATTTTCCTTTATTAGATTACATCATTATAGCAATTAGAAAGTTTTAGGTTATTTATCAATTATATAGTTATATTTGACTATTTTTTAATTTATCAAAGTAGACCTCTCTATGATAAATGGTCTAATAGGATAGGTGTTTGATTGATCATATTAGACATTGGTATCATTATTGTTACCAAAGTAATCATGAGTAGAGGTGGCATGAAGAAACATATTCTTATGATAGAAGGAAGGGAGATCCTCTTATACACCTAAGTATACTAGTAATGATTCATCATTAGAGAACTCATCCAATGTAAAATTTTTTGAGAAATTAGTCTCATCAATCAGATGAGTGTTGACCACTTGGAGATCAATTGTATAAGTATGCATAGATTTTATTTTGTCTTTTTGAAAACAAGTTGTATTACGATAATTGTGCTTGTGACTTATGATTTTATATGAAAAACCCAAGCTCGATAGTTTTTATTATTTATATATGATAAAGGCTGAGCTATGCCTTTCTTAATTTTACCCAACCCTTATCCTTTGTACTCATACTTAAACAAATATCAAGAACCAAAATTATGATTATAGAATTATGGTTCCAAATTATTTATTTGTTAGACCATTGCACAGTGTCTGAAGGGATTAGTATCCATTGGATAGCTATAAATGAATCCCTAATGACTAAATTTTAGTCATGAATGTAAATTATATGGAACCATATACATCTCATGTATCCAAGTATTTCCCAAAATAATGTTATAATTCAAATCAATTAATATAACTTGGCATAAATTAGGTAATGTATGGTTACCCATGGTAATATTCAATGTTATTCATATAAACACTCATTTTGAAATATTATAAAATCCCTTGATGTTCATATTAGATGATTTTAAATATGAAGGTCTGATGCCAATTAAGGAGATAAAATCTATGTTGCAAATGTTGAGCCTTGACCATTATCCACAAGAACTCATTTACTATTTTATTAAAACACACACTTGGATGTAGAGTGGAAAATAACTATTTATAATATGCTGAGGTGGTAAATCCTTATTTTCAAAGGATATATTATACCCACTCCATTTAATTAAGTTTAAAATAGAGCACATATATGGTGATTCAAAATTTCAAGGTAGTACAATCATATGTAATGCATCTGAAAGGACATCCTTGTAATGGGATGAATTATGTAGAAATTCCAAGAGTGAAGTTTTAGTAGTAATATCCTTGGATTCGGTGGTAACATGGCACAGGGAGAATGGTTATTTCATGCATTCCCTTTGGCATTTTTTAGTAATATGTAAAATCTCATTGTAAACATTAGAACATGAAGGGGTATGCTAAACTATAGTGGATTTTCACTAACCACATTTTAAACACCTTATAGATTGAACTAATTTAATAATGTATGAGGTTAATAAGTAAAATCCACCATAAGGTATTTCATGCACCTAAAATTTCTCACCTAGATTACTATCACTAATAATACTATTAGTTGAAACTAATTCTACTCATCCCATTTTAATATAATTTATCCCACTAATTTATCCCCTTCCTAGTCATTTATCTAATATCCCTCATTCATTATCCTTCATCCTAATAAACTTATTCATCCTATCTCTTAATTAATTTTCCTAATCATATCCCAAATCCTCATTATCCAATCTTAATCCTATTTATCTATTATTTGTGAATTTTAAATTTCCATGACCCCACCTAACCACCTACATTATCCTATCCCTAGGCTCTCCTACACCCATAGTCCATAGTTATCCACCTAATCCCCATATAACCTCTCTCAAATAATAATTAATCCCTAATAAGGTTTTTATATTCCTCTAAATATAGAACCTTTTTTTAACCCCCCTCTTCTCTAGAAGCCTCTAAATCTAGAGGCTTCCAAAGAGTTTTAAATTCCTTAGATAATCTTCATCCATTGGATCTCTCCATCTAACTTCAAATATCAACCCTTGATATTTCCCTCAAAAATATATATAAGTAATGCCACTCCTTCATTGGATCCAACTTGAAATCTCATATAAAATCCATGTCAAAATAATCTATCATTTTCATATTAAATCCATGTCAGTCCATGTTATGAATGCATAACCAATCCATGCCCAAATAATCATTGAATTATCCTTCATTAATAATATCCATCAAGCCATCAATATGTCAAATCTAAGTCTAATATGAAATCACAAATATATTTGAAAATCCTAGAAGGAGGTTAGATGAAACAAATAATTTGGTAAGTTTTATCTCATTCTGATTTTTTTCTAGAACCCTTCTTAATAGGTAGTTTGAGTTTTGGGTTGAATTAGTTTGTTTAATTCATATAGAGTTTAAAATAGTACTACATTTTGGTGACCGTCATTCATCCAATGGTGAAAACTATATACACATAATATTTTTAACTTTTAATTGATTATTGATGCTTTACATAGTTTAAGAACCCATCAAGATTCAATCTCTTTAAGTGCATGCCCTAAAGGGTGCACCAAGAAAGGGGTGGGCAGACCTTTAGTGATTAGTAGGATTGTTGTCCTTTTTTAAAACATTATTACCAATACAAATAGATACTAAAACCATTACCTAAGATATTTATCCTCCCTTGAGTATTCCTCTAGTATTTTCCTCTTTCATTCCTCCCTTTCTTACCTTAAAATCCTTTTTGACTGTCAGTTGTACTAGGTCAACTAGATCGACCCAATATAGTTTAGAGGTATTCTTTACTTTCTTAACTTGTTAGACCTTTAGTAAACCTAGCTTATATTTGGTAAATTATCCCTAAAAAAACATTGGGTTAACTATGTCAACCCCATATAAATGATGTTCCCAAAAGGATTTAGTGTAATTTCCACCTATATATACAAGATCATTTCGGTCATTATTCATATGTGTAATCAAGAGTTATTATTTGCTTGTAATTCTTCAAAAGTTTTTCTTCTACCATTTTACTTGAGGAGACTTTTCTTAGGTTTCTTATTTTGAGAATCTAGTCTTATGGATATGTATTAGATACTTTGGCCTTAAGAAGTTATCCTTATGAACCATAACAACCTATTGTGAAACCCCTTTGGCTAAGGGAGAGATTGAGTCTCGATGGGTTCATATTTAAGGAAGTATATTCTAGCTTTGTTCTCCTCTCTTTTAGAAGATAAAATTAGCATAAGTGTTGGCTTGAATAATAATATCTTTCATATTTTATTTATTAGGGTGTTACTCATACTTACTTTAATTGAAGTTCCCTATACATGTTTGTTTTATTGTTTCTAACCCCCACTTTGTACCATAAGCTTTGGTGTGCACTAGATTAGATTTAATTTTTTTGCTATTAGTATAAGTGGATGTTTTAAACCTTAGGAATCTTTTAGGGTTGTTGTAAAATTATGTTAGATTATAGGATTTGGAACCCTTCCTAGCATGATGTTTTGTGACAAGTGATATAAGTAATCCCTTAATTGGGTCTAGAGGATCCCCATATTGGTCATGCTCTTTCTTAACAAGTGTATCCCCATTCAAAAGTGTAGGTATGATATATCTTATCTGATCTAGGATTAATTCATAGACATGATGCATTTTTTATTACATACATTCTAGTGAACCTGATGTAAACTAAACCTTGTAGGATTTGTTCACTTTTTCCTTCATTTTTATTTATTTTGATAAACATTTTTATCATATATTTTTGACATTCTGGATTGATGTTATTGACCTTACTCTTTTTCTCTATGGGTAGGTTTTAGGAATAGGTAATTAGATCAACCCAATCGACCCAAAAGGTTTCTAACCTTTCAGATATCTAGTTTATCTTACAAGTTAAACCTAGTTGACCCTTTATAGTTTCAACACTTTTTAGTAGATTCATGTATATCTTGATCAAAACTATCAACCCAACTTGTATGTTTTTCAAGCATACTTCTAGGTTCTAGACTAGAAATCTCCTTCATTACATCTCTAATACCCTAAGGTTCCTTTATACTTCTCTAATTTCTCTCTTTTTTGTCTTTCCTTTCATAGTTTGTAATATTCAAAACTTTCCTTTCACATTCAACTAGATCAACACTATCGATCAAGTTTTGTGTTCTATGTGTTTTTTGAAATAACTAGATCGACACTGCCAACCCAGTTTGTTAGGATCTTAGAGTATAATTGATTACTTTTGTATAAGCAACTAAACAAAAAATTGAAACCAAAAGTAATAAGTAACTAGAAATTAGAAACAACAAATAATAAGAGATGCAAGAAATAACCAATCTATATTAAACTCTTCTAGAAGGAAATACAATGAAGAAATCTCTCTCTCCTCACACTTCATAGATGTACAATAATTCTTCCTCAAGAATTCTCTCTCTCTCTCTCTCTCTCTCTCTCTCTCTCTCTCTCTCTCTCTCTCTCAATCAACTACAATCAACTCAATTACTAAATTGTACATGCTATGAGGATCTAACCCTACTATATAGTATACTAAAACACTAGGGTTCATGAGCCATGCATTCGCCACCCTTAGCCACCTCTTAAATCAAAGGCTCAAATCTATTCTCCTAAAAATAGAAATTTTAGAAACTCACAAAAGTCAGTGTTAGTCTGAAGATGACCGATGTCGGTCAACCCCTAACCGATGTCGGTTGGTTCTGACTGATGTCAGTTACTATGTAAGCCTAAAAACCTCAACATTATCTCATTAGTGAGGCTTTTAGCTCCACAACTTAACAATCTCCCACTTGGAGATAAACAACTGCACCTATACCTGTATAGCAACATCCTCTAAACATCTCTAGCTTGTTTCTCCCTCTTCAAGTTCAATCTTGAAGACCAACAAAAATTGAATGAAGATTCAACTTCTCCTTTGTTACCAACTTTGTTAACATATAAATAGGGTTCTTATCCATATGGATCTTTTCCAACTTCAACTATCCATCCTCCAATACCTGTCTAATGAAGTGGTACCTAAGTTGTATATATTTGGTTCTTGAATGAAAGGCTGAATTCTTTGCCAAATGAATTGCACTTTGACTATCACTGTACAATCTACAACTCTCTTTCTCTTTTCCCAACTCTTCCATGAACCGATTCATCCAAATCATTTCCTTGCTAGCCTCTGTAGTAGACAAGGCAACAACCTTCTGCAACTTTGAAATCTAGCTAACTGCCATTCCACCAACAGTGAACACAATCCTATGGTGCTTCTCTTACCATCCAAGTCACCTGCCATATCCAAATCTACATACCCATGTAGAGAAGTGTTTGACCCTCCATAGCATAAATTCCTATTACTGGTCCCTCTCAGATATCTGAGAATCAACTAAACTACTTTCTAGTGTTCCTTTCCTGGATTGGCCATAAACTTGTTGACAACTCCCACTGCTTGGGTAATATCTAGTCTAGTACATACCATTACATACATCAAGATCCCAACTACTAAAGCATATGGAACTCTACTCATGTACTGAACCTCATCATGTGATTTAGGACACTGTTCTTTGCTCAACTTGAAGTGTCTAGCCATAGGTGTGCTTACTGGTTTTGCATCCTACATATTGAACCTCTCCAACACCTTATTCACATAATCCTCTTGAGACAAAATCAAACTATGATTTTTCTTGTCTCTCTTAATACTCATGCCAAGGATTTTCTTTGCTGCTCCTAAATCCTTCATGGAAAATGTGTGAGCTAATTTTACCTTAAGCTCAGTAATTTCATGCATGTGTGAACCTGCAACAAGCATATCGTCTACATACAATAATAGGATAATATAACTACCATTATCCAATCTATTAAAATAAACACAATGGTCAGATTGACATTTACTGAAGCCATGATTTGTCATAAACTTGTTAAACCTCAAATACCATTGTCTTGGAGCTTGCTTAAGACCATATAAGCTTTTCTTCAACCTGCACACAAGTTTCTCCTTACCTTTGACCTCAAAACCTTTCGGCTAATCCATATATATCTCTTCATCCAAATCTCTATGAAGAAATGTTGTCTTAAATCAAGCTTCTCAAGATGCAAATCCTCAATAGCAACTAAAGACAATGCAGTCTAAATAGAAGTCATCTTTACTACAGGAGAAAAAAATTCACCAAAATCAATACCTGGTTTCTATACAAATCCCTTTACTACCAACCTAGCCTTATGTCTCATTTGTCCATTCTCTCCTTCCTTTAACCTATATACCCATTTGTTTTTTAGTGCTTTCTTTTCGGCTGGCAACTCAACCAAATCCCACGTATGGTTCTCTTTCAAAGAATCAATTTCCTCATTCATGCCATGCTCCCACTATTTCCTAGATTCTACCTACATTGCCTCATCAAAACTTTCTAGTTCTCCACCATCAGTGAGCAACAAGTAGTATAAAGAAGGGGAATAATGAATTGGAGGTTTACTTACCCTTTTAGACCTCCTTATGGGTATTTGAGACTCATTTATAGCTTGCTGTCTGCCCAAATTTTCTTCTAATAGTGACCGATCTCGGCCATCTCTAATCGATGCCAGTCTGCACCCAACCAATGTCGATTCCTCCTGATCAACACCAATTTCTACCCAAACAATGTTTATTTCCACCTGACCAACGTCGATTTCCACCTGATTGATGTCAGTCTTTGTGTTTTTTGTGAGTGATGATTTTTACCTGCGAGCTCATTTTAGATCATAACCTCTTCCAAATCAAGATTACCTTGCTCAAAATTATTCAGCCTCTTGAGCTGATCACTGTACATCACCTTCTCATTGAAAACTACATCACAACTTCTAATAATTTTGTTAGTTTCTAAATTCCACAATCAGAATCTGAAATCTCCAAAACCATAACCAATGAAAGTGCACCGCATAGATTTAACATCAAGCTTCTTTTTATTTTCTTTATCAATGTGTACAAAAGCTTCAGAACCAAAAACTCTAAGAAATGAAAGATCTACCTTTTTACCTATCTAAGCCTCTTCTAGAATTCCACCATCCAGTGTAGTAGAAGATCCTCTATTAATCAGGTAAACTGTAGTATCTATAACTTCTACCCAAAACTATAAGGGCAAACCAACATGCAACCTCATACTCTATGCACGCTCTATTATTGTTCTATTCATCCTTTCAGAAACTCCATTTTGCTGAGGTGTCCTTAGAACCATCCTTTCCCTACATATTCCACTCATAAAATAGTAACTGTTGAATTTATTGTTGCAGTACTCACCACCATTGTCAGATCTAAGGCACTTCAATCTCAAACCTGTTTCATTCTCAACCAAAGCTTTCCATTTCTTAAATGTGTCAAAAACATCAGATTTCCTCTTTATGCAATAAACCCATACCTTTCTTGTAGCATCATCAATGAAAAAAATATAATACTGTGATCCTCCAATAGAAGCTACCTGAGCTGGTCCCCACACGTCTATGTGAACAAGCTCCATCTTGTGCTTCTTCTTTGTTGACCCAATTTTGAGAAACCTCACTTTCTTCTATTTTCCAAAAATACAATGCTCATAGAAATCTAGATCTATGCTTTTCAAATCTAAAATCTTACCTTTTGACTTAAGAACATTCATTCCCTTCTCACTCATGTGACCAAGCCTACAGTGCCACAACTTTGCATCTACATCTAAAGTAGATAAAGTAGAAGGAGAATAATCAGTAATACAAGTAGATAGATAAAGTGTACCTACTCTCTTACCTTTTGCTAATACAAGTACACCCTTGGAAACTTTCTAAGATTCAACTGTGAGAGTTACTGTGCAATCCTCATCACCCAAATTTCCTACAAAAATTAGATTCCTCTTCAGGATGGGTACATGCATGACATCCTTCAACACCCATGTGTTGCCATTCTGCAATTTCAGCTACACTTTTCCTTTGCCAACAATTTTACAAGGCTCATCATCCCCTAAATAAACTTTTCCAAAATCTCCATGGACATAATCATTAAAAAATTATCTATTTGGGGTTGCATGGAAAGAGGCACCAGAATCTAAAACCCATGATTCTACTTTATTATCCAAAGAAAATATAAGAGCATCATGTGAAACAATACCTGTAACTTTTGCTTCTTTATTACCTTCATGTTGATTTTCTTTGTTATCCTTCAACCAACAATCTTTCTTTGCATGCCCTTTCTTTCCATAATTCTAGCAGGTTATTCTTCCATTTTTGGATTTGGATCTACTTCCCATATTTGACCTTGATTTCCCTTGCTTTCCCTTCTCTCTTTGCCTTCCCCTACTTTAAACACTTAAAGCATTACCTAATGTTTCCCTTGTGCTTTTCTTGTGAATTTGTTTATTCAAGATTACACTAACAACATCATCAACTTTCAAGATATTTGAAGCAGATGCAGTATTACTAACTTCCATTACCAAACTATGCCAACTTTCAGGTAAAGAGCATAAGATTAAGAGAGCCTTAATTTCATCATCAAAAACTATTTGACTAAATTTAACTGATTTACTATTGTATGGAAATCATTAAGATGACTAGATACAGATCCACCTTCCTGCACTTGAAAATTAAATAATTGCTTCATAAGATATACCTTATTCAAAGCTAAGGGTTTTTCATATAAATTTTCCAAAGTATCCATTAACTCTACTGTTTTCGTTGCCTGTGATAAGTTGGAAAACAAAGAAGCTACCAGGCTCAACCTTATAGATCCAAGAGCCTTTTTATCAAGAATATTCCATTATTCATCTTCCATATCTGTGGGCTTCCTTGAAACCCCACCCAATGGTAAATACAGATCTTTTTGATATAGATAATCTTCAATCTGCATCCTCCATAATTGATAATTCTTGCCATTGAATTTCTCCATTCTTAGTTTACTTTCTTCTACCATTGCTTTGCTCCCACTCAATCAGAAACCCCTGTGAGTGAATTCTGTAATCAACAAACACTAACATGCTCTGATACCAATTGTTAAGATCTTAGAGTACAATTGATTACTTTTGTATAAGCAACTAAACACAGAATTGAAACCAGAAGTAATAAGTAACTAGAAATCAGAAATAGCAAATAATAAGAGATACAAGAAACAACCAATCTATATTAAACTCTTCTAGAAGAAAATACAATGAAGAAATCTCTCTCTCCTCACGCCTCACAGATGTATAGTAATTCTCTCTCAAGATTTCTCTCTCTCTCTCTCTCAATCAATTACAATCAACTCAATTACTAAATTGTACATGTTATGAGGATCTAACCCTACTATATAGTATACTACAACACTAGGGTTCATGAGCCATGCATTCACCACCCTTAGATCCACCTCTTAAATCAAAGGCTCAAATCTATTCTCCTAAAAATAGAAATTTTAGAAACACATAGAAGTCAGTGTCAGTCTGAAGATGACCAATGTTGGTTGACCCCTAACCAATGCCGGTCTACCCCTAACTGATGTCGGTTGGTTTTGACCGATGATGGTTACTGTGTAAGCCTAGCAACCTCCACATTAGCTCATTAGTGAAGCTTTTAGCTCCACAACTTAACATAGTTTATTTTTAGAAATTGCTTCCATAGTATAGGTTTGACCCTATCAACCCTATTCTATATTTTTTCCATATAGTGACAACACTATACCTTGTTTCAAAGTTGAAATTAAACTCATACCTATTAGTAATTAGCTCACACACTTATTTTTTATTGCTTACATGCTTAGAATAGTACACAGAGTCTAATTAAGGGATTTTTAATTAATCACTTAGTTTCATTATTTCTATTTTATGTACACATATCCAAATCAAAAAAACATAAAAAATCAATTTAACATCTTGTCTACCCTAAGCTAACCTACTTAGATTTCATCACCATGGGGGATGCCAACTTGATGTTCTAGTTAAGTATAAAGCATGGTTAATGGTATACTTTGGCTAAGCAGATGACACCCTTATTATTTTAGTGTGTGATGTGAGGGCGTAAGCCCCAATACCAATCTTGTATCATTACCACTATAGTCCCTATTATCTTAAACTACCTAAAACCATCCTTAGATTTTTATCTAGTACCTTGCTTATAGCCAACTTCCAATCACATTAAAATCATTCTTAATAATCTAATTAACAATTAGGTTGACCAATTAGTTATCTTTACTTTTAAATCTTATTTTTTTCTCTTTGTTAAGTTATGTGTGTAAAAAACTGTATTATCTAGCATTAGTGCAAGGTTTTATTTTATGTGCCTTAATTATATTGACCAATGTTAATCTAATTGACTATTTTTTCATTTTAGCTCTTACTTTCCTAGATTAGCTACAAAAATTATCTTGTTTCAATTCATAATTTTTTTATCATCTTGTTCTTTCTCCCTACTTGCTATACTAGATTGACCCATTCAACCCAGTGTGATTTCAGCCCCTATTCACTATATTGGATCAACCTAGTCAACCCTGTATAGTCTACAACACCAACTTCCATATTTTTTCTTGCCTTTGTTCACTATATTGAATCAATCTGTCAACCCTATATAGTTTATAATCCCTATTTTCTATACTAGATTGACCCAATTGACCCTGTACTATATCCTACTTTCTCTATTTGTCAATCTAATTCTTCATCCTCCAATTTTTCCATTATGGCCATCTCTCTATAGTCAAAATGAAATATCCTATCAAAAGCTTATTGGATATCTTGAATCCATTTATATACTATATGGTATGATCATTTCTTCCTCTCTTTTCCTCCCAAAAGCACCATTACTCTTGGGGCACCTCTTTCCCTCTCTCATCTATGAACTACAATGTGGTGCAAATAACAGCTCAAGATGAAGTTGATGGATATAATATTTTCTATACTTATCAAGAATCTTCTCAAAAAAATTAAAATAATGTGGGAGTGATTGATAAAATCTTTCTTAATAATCCCACTAATCATTCTTCTAGCAGTCCTCTCCCTAATACCAATATGGGAAGTGCTCCTACAAAAACCAACCCAACTATTAGCCAAAGTTATTCAATAAACGAAAATTATGAAAAATTCTAATACCAACCAAATGATGCAACTTTAAAAACACTTAATAAATGTGGATAATCAACCTCCAACTATTCATCCTCAAGCTAATCCTAATTATATTCATCCACCTCTTAGGGATGCCTCAGGTAATGTTATTCCTCAACCCATAATGAATAACAAGATGATTCAAACATTTAAAATGAGCCTTTATCCCCATTCATTGTTTCCATTGATATTGGTAACATATCTCCACCTATCAAATATGATGGGACTGAGGAACCTACCTCATTTCTTAAAGCCTTTGGCAACCATTACAAAGAGTGGATCCAAACTAGTACATTCACCACTACTAAACTCTTAGTCAAAAAATTTATCATTGATTTATTAGAATGATATAATAAAACACCCTAAAATTCTATTTGTCAACTTTAATATTTGGTTAATCATTTGGTTAAAGAGTTTCAACATAATGATTTTCCTAAAAATTGTCTTACCCACTTTATCAATGCTAAGCAATCTCCAACTGAATCAGCTCATAACCTTATCAAAATATGGAAATATTTAGTTCATAAATCTGATCATAACATAAATCATGATTACTTATTCAATATTTTTATCATGTATTTAACTCATACTCTCCAATATAGGGTTCGAACCTTTTATTCTCAAACACTTAATGAAGCTCTTGATCAAGCTAAGCATCAAGACTTTCTTATGAAGCAATTCAAACCTAATCCTAAAATTATTAAAGGATATTTACAAACATATAATTCCATCACCAGTAATGTTATGAAAAACAAACAAGGAGTTTCCAAGACTGATATTCCTTCACCTTATCATACACCTCTTTTAGTTTAACAAATGAAATAATTTTTACCACCCTCAAAACCTTTCTTTTAACCCAATGCTCCTCCTAAGTTGTATGACTCTAATAAATTTATTTGGTTCTATGCCAACATGTGGAATTATCATGAATTTTGTAGAGGGATCAATAATTTTTTTGTCTCTTATATGTTTGGTGATTCATTTAATCATGAATCTATGATCAAACTTTATCGTCAAGAATACACAGTTTCTTCCCAAAAATGATAAAATTTCAAAACTTCTACCTTAAATAGCCAAAAATATTCTTCTAATAATCAATAAAATGTCAAGGATGTTTATGCCATTGATGCTTATTATGATCAATATTATACCAACTCTCAATAACTCAACACTACTAAGGTCAATTATCATCATAAATTGGCTCATAAAGATCCCATTACCAAGCCTAAAAATCCATCCTTAAAATAATAACCTATTAAAGATACTACCACCTCTAACGTTGATTCAGAAGCATTTGAGGAACAACTTCCTCCTTCTAATCTTCCAACCACATCTATACCTTCCAAAACTAATTTACCTTCTAAAACTTATGTTGGTTCTTCTAAATCTCATTGGAATTTTCTTGAAGAACTCAAATCTATGCCTTGTAAGATCCATCTTATGGAGTTAGTTCACACTTCATCTTATCATCAAAAAATTCCTTATGCAACAACTTTAAGAAACCAAACATCCATCCTATATTAATGAAGAACCATCTTCTATTGACTTTCAACATGCTAGTGTCAACACCATTGAAACCTCGTGTCCCTCTTCTAAACCTTCCATCAAATTCCTTGAAGGGGACATGATTAATTTTGAAATTCTTTTTCATGTTAATGATCCACCACACTTTATTAAAATAGCCATTAATACCACTCTTATTTAAAAATTCTTAGTTGATGAAATCTCTGGTATTAATGTGACATCCTTATGGATTATACAATAACTTGTTTATAACAAAGATCATCTTAACCAAACCCATATTACTTGCCATGGTTTTGATAAGACTAATAAAAAACCACTTGGTTGTATTTGGCTTCCATTAACCATAGGACCTAAGATTGTTTGAACCAAGATTATGGTCCTTGATCTCCCTTTATTTTAAAATATCCTTCTTGGTCATATATGGACAAATCGAATGTGATCTATTACTTATTTTGGTATTCAATGTATTAAATTATTACATAATGGAAATTGGCACAAGCATAAATCTAATCCCAATCCCTGGATCATTCAGCTTCCTAATCCTAAACCTCAATATCATATTACTACAAATCCTAAGATTAATAATACTCCTTTACCCAATTTCATCAACATGAATCCCAATCTACAAGTTACTCTTGTGGATTCTAATTATTATGAGCCCAATGAATTGCAACACACTTGTAATAATACCAAGTTGCCTCCATATATTTTATAATGGCTTCCTTCTTCTCTATTACCAAGAGACCATGTTATTCCTCTTATTGATGAGATTAACAACTTTCCCCCTCCATGCAATGCTCAAGAACCTTCTTTACCAAAATATGCCTTTACTTGCAATGATATTTGAGTGGATAAATTATTTCAAGATCCTCCCATCATGTCTCCTTGTACATTCAAAAATATTGGGATTTCATCTTCTAAAACTCCCCCTAATTCTCAAGCTTATACAATTTCTCTAACATATGGTGACAACTATATCATGGCCCAAGCTCAATCTAGATATTTGGATGGCTAGATTTACCAAAAAACTTTATCCCAAATCCATGATTTTAATGAAGATGTGTATACCATTTATATGAATTGTACCTTAGATCTTGAGGGTCATGTGCCTCCCATAAATCCTCCTCTTATTGATACTCCTTGGGTGGTAGAACAAATTATACCTTCCAAACATTTGGAAGTTCTTATACCTTTAGATCCAATCATTCCTTTTCCCATCATTGAATCCACTAATATATGAATCTCTTCTATTTATTCTACTTCTACTCCTAAAATTATTCTTGATGCTAAGGCAAGTGATGTTAGTTAGATTCATTCTAAATATGATAACCAAGGAAATAAAATTTTAGATATTAAAGTAGATGTCAAATATTATGGTCGTCTTCTTACATTTCCTAGTGATGAAGCTATTCTTCAATTACTCCATGCCTAGGAACCTTAACTTCCTCAGCAACATCATAAACTTGGAAACTTTAAAATTAAAAATCCTTACTTTAACAACATCGTCGCTAGAATTGATCCTAAAACAAATCCAATTTCATCCTTGCCTAATTCACCATATCACTTTCAAGATGGTAATGCCATAATTATTGAAGAAAACACTCACATCAAATATAGTACCCCATCTTGTCCTCGACTGATTATAGTTTTTCAAGAGTTTTCACCTACAAAATATGATAATTTTAGTTTATTATTTGATAAATATCATAAAGATTTTTCTTTTCCCTATGAAGACATGCCTAGCATTGACCCTAACATAGTGGTGCATAACATCATTACTTATCCTGATGCCAAATCTATGTGTCAAAAACAAAGAAAATTTCCACCTAAATTTTCAACCTTATGTCATAAGGAAATGATTAAATTACTTGATGCTAAATTTATCAAACCTGTAGATTATTTTGAATGGGTGTTTAACATTGTTCCCATTCAGAAGAAAGTCACTATGGTTATTTGCATTTATATTTATTTTTTCAATCTTAATCTTTTTTGTCCAAAGTAAAACTTCCCCTTACCTTCAATATATTCCATCATCAATTCCACCACTAGTTATAAAATTTTATCTCTTATGGATGGTTTCTTGAGATACAATCAAATTCATATCAATCTCGAAGACCAACATAAGAATAATTTCACCATAGAATGGGGAACTTATTTCTATGTAAAAATTCCCTTCAACCTCAAAAATGTTGGAGCCACTTACCAACATGTAATGACTCACATATTTCATGATCTCATTCATAAAATTGTTGAAACCTATGTAGATGATTTATTGTTAAATCTAAACATCATAAAAACCAAAATTTTGATCTTTCTATCATCTTTGATCATCTTCTTAAATATCAAGTTAGACCTAATCCTTACAAATGTGTTTTTAGAGTCACATCTAACAAATTATTAGGATTATTAGTCTCTCTTCATGGCATTGATGTTAATCCTACCAAAATTAGTGCCATCATTAATATGCCTATTCCTCATTCTATTCATAACATTTATACTTTTTTAGGCAAGATTTGGGAAATTAGATGATTCATCCCAAAAATTGCATATAAAATTCACTCAATTAATTCCATTTTCAAGAAAAATATTACTTTAGAATGGATGTATCCATGTCAAAAATCCTTTGATAACATGAAAGAGTCTTTGCTTCACCCACCTACACTTTTTCCTCCTTCTAATGATAAACCTTTTACTATATACTTCTTCCACACCTTTTTTAGTTGGGTAAATGCTTGCCCAACAAGATAATATGGGAAGATAGTATGTTATCTACTACATTAGCTGAGGCCTCATCAACTAAGAAACACATTATACCAAAATTGAGTGTGATTGTGTTGTCATCTATTTTGTAGATAAAAATATTTGTCATTATATGATTTACCAAACTACTTATGTCATTGTTCATTCTAACCCCCTTCATCATTTATTCTCCAAAGGATTTCTTCCTAGAGATAGAATTGGAGAATGGATGGTTATCCTTATAGAATTTAATCTTAGCATCATCACTCAAAAATATGTTAAAGGTCAAGTCATAGCTGACCAACTTATTTTTGATCCCATTATAGCCACTTATTCCCTTTAAGATGACCTTCTAAATGACAATATTATTTACATTGAATGTCTTAACAAATCTATCTCTCTTAACAATTATTTTCATAGCTAAACTATTGATATTGAAGGTAATAATCTTGCGGAATCTTATACTCCCTCTGGTACTAATAAACCAAAGGTAGTTATCAAAGAGCTCCATAAAATCAATGTTGACTTGCATGATGATACTTGAAACCTTCACATTAATGGTGTTAAATGCCTTTAAGGAGATGAGGTAGGTTACATTCTCAGTAGTCCTCTTGGTAAGATAATTCCTTTAGTTTCTTGCTTCACCTTTGATGTCACCAATAATATGGCTGAGTATGAAGCTCTTCTCTTAGGCATAAGAGCTACTCTTGAATTAGACATTCAATACCTTCATGTTTTAGGTGATTCTCAAATTATCTATCATCAAGTTAATGATGACTATTAATGTAAAATTGATAACCTTATTACCTATCATCAAATTGTAACTATTCTTGCTAAGGATTTTATTTCTTTCACTATTGAGCCTATTCTTGGAGATCAAAATTCCATTGCTAATTCTCTTACCTCTTCAGCTTCTCTATTTCATACACATCAAGTTAATTTCTAATCCTTTTTTTCTTATATATATTAAAAAATCTTCATCTTCAACTCAACCATCAGATTCACTTATCAGCCATATTGAGGTTCTAACCATTAGACAAAGCCCTAGGTATAAAGACATCATTCAATTCCTTGAACATCAAAATTATCCTCCCAATTTAGATTTTCATGAAAAGACATGCATTCATAAACAAGATTTCAAGTATGCATTTTGACACAACATCTTTTACTATCATAATACTAAAGGTACCTTAATTCATTGTGTTATACAAGATGAGGACCCTCCTCTTCTTAAACAAGCACATGGGGGAATTTGTGGTGTTCACTGTAGTGGACATGTTTTAGCACATAAATGCCTATTTATGGGTTACTTCTGGCCTACTCTTGAAAATGATGAAATTGAATATGATAAATAATGCACTCCTTGTCAGCTTCATGATGATCTTATCCATTTTCTTCCTTTTGAGCTTCAAACTATCGAGTATCTATGTCCATTTTACACCTAGGGATTTTATATTTATGATAAAATTGCTCACTCCCAAGATCAACATGTTTTTATCATCATCACTACCAAATATTTTACCAAATAATTATGCTACTTTGGCATTCCCCATACCATCATTTCTAACAATGGTGGTAATTTCAAAAACTAACAGGTTAAACAACTTTTCAACAAATTTAAGATCAATCACAAATTTTCTGCACCTTATCATCTACAATGCAATGGTAAAGATAAGGCCACTGATAAAATTCTCAACAAAATTGAAAAAAATATAATTTAGGAAACCCATAGAGATTGGCATATTCATCATTAACCTACACTTTGGGCCTATTGGACTAGCATACACATTGCCACTAGGGCAACTCCATTTTTACAAGTCTATTGTTTTGAGTCAATTCTTCCTTTATAATTTGAGCTCCCCTCTATTTGTATATCTCTTCATGGCATTATCCCTGATTAATAATTGTGTGAATCTCTCTGTCATTCCCTTGATCTTTTTGATGAACGTCATCTTTCCACCTTGTAACATAATTGCCAATATAAGGCTCACATTACCAGATAACATAACAAATGTGGTAAAATATGCACTTTTAATGTTGGTGATCTTGTCCTTAAATTATATTAAACCAATGATAAAGAAAGAAAATATACCAAAAAATAGTGCGGCCCATATTTAGTTAAATATATTCTTGGTCCTAGACCTTAACATCTTTGAACAAATGATAACCATACTTTCAAAGAGCCCACTAATGCTCAATTCCTTAAAATTTACTTTTCTTAAACATTTCTTTCTTTATGTTACTTAAGCACATGTCTCTCCCTCTATAGTAGTTTACTTACTTTCATAAACCTTTAGTCCTCCATTTTGGTCTTTTGGTTTCTTGATGTAAGATAGTATTCTTTATTTTTTTGCATATTCTCTTGTCTTTCACACCCCTTGGGTTTTTCTTTTGTGAATTACTCTATAAGACCATGGATAGGACCTAAAATTCCTCACAAAATCACCATATTTTATCTATTTTTCTTTTTATTGTTGTTGTTTGCCAATGTTGTTTTGACATCTTTTGGGTTTTTCTTTTTATCTTTCTTATATACACCCTCATGGGTCTCTCTTTTATGAGTTACTTTATAAGACCATGGATATGACCCAACCATACTCATAAAATTATCATCTTTTAATATTTTACATCCTTGTTCTCAAAAATTTAGTTTTTACTTCTTTTATTAGATGAAATTTGTACAACAAACTATGTTAGCATGTTTTCCTCCATTTCCCTTGTTCTTATGATAAGTAATAACACTTTATTATAATTATATCCTTCTCTTTGACCTTTTTCACATTTTTTATGATTTAAATTAATTTAGATTATTCCATGTGTCATTTTTCTTGATTTCCCCTTCCTTTCATCTCTAAATTGGATAAAATAAGGTTGAAGTCAAGATAACACTTTTATTTCACCCTAATTTACAAGACTCTTAGATCCCATGCTCTTTGAATTTTATCTCTTTTAGCAACCTTATCCCAAATATTCAAATGAAAGCCATCTTTAATACCCATGTTTGGTTTTCCAAATCCATATAGAGGAGGAATATAGAAAAAGCCATCAAGAAAGTTAAAAGGCAAATCATTTAAAATAAAAGGAAATGATATCTAAAAGGAAACATACAAATTTTAAAAGTCAAATTCACACTAAAAAAGTGATTAAAAGCACATATCATATCTCCAATCTAATGTCAAACTCCACAGTCTACTTCACATAGAGCTAAAGTCCTTTAGGGTGTCGTAGGCCAGTAGATTAGAATAGGATATTTCAAAAAAATCTATGGTGCTACCTACTTTATCACATAAGTACTCAATCTTTGTAGTAGATCGATGACTCTATAAATGGTCCTAAATAATGGGGAACACATCATGGGGAAGTAGGTCAATTTTAATTTTCATGAATTTAGACTTCATAGGATGATCTATATACTCCATTTGTTAACCTAAGACTTGTGTTTCTAATAGAAGTTCTTTATAGTCCTTAAGGTCAAAATTCCTCTTATTTTGATAAGCCTAATTTGAGTGTCTTGACTTTGATAAAGAGTTCCTCTACCTTGGTTTTTCCTTCATTCTCCCTGTTAGTGTAGGCTTTTATTTTTCCCTATTATTTAATTAGGGAAATTATATATTTGTGCATACATGGAGTTTTCCTACATTCATGGGATAGGCTAGCTTATGTGGATATGTGTGTCATAGGTGTCATAAGAATTTCATAAGTAACTCCTTTCATCGGTTATTATAGGTATGGGAGTTACTTTTCTATTCTTAGCACCCTGTCACCACCTTTCATGGAGGAGTTACAGTCTATTCTTGGGGTGTTTTGACCACCTTTTGTGGAGGAGTTACTTACGTGCTATCCTATATGTATTCTTCACTTTGGCCATCTTATGTTAATGGAATATTGGATTTTCTCCAAATTTTCTATGCAATTGTCTCTTGTTTGATTTCATTTACTTTAGCATTTTGTGGTATTCACTTGCTTCATTCCGTGCAACCACGACTTGTGCATCCTCATTATTCATACCTTGGAAAATCCTCTAATATAGTATCAGATCCACTCTAGTAACTATTTGTCTATTTGGCTATTGCTTTCATTGAAATCTAGAGCTTTGTTAAGGCATTTTTTTTTGTAAAATTTGAAAATTTCTAGGAGATATTGCTAGTTCTCCATGCTATTGTTCCTTTCATGGCTTATTTGGTCTCTCCATATACATGAAGGCCTGTGATCATGATCCTCTTAGCACGGTGTTGAAAGTCTCATGGTCTTCAAGATCTGCATAAGAGTTTGTCTCAGACCCGAGTGTAGAAGTGTGGAGTTACAGCCATGGTGTTCCAAAATAAGTGAGAAATCTGAGCACTTAAAGGCTGAGTTTGTGCAGGAAAAAGGAAAGAACGTAGTTGGGTTCATAGCTAAGTCACTTTCTGGTGATAAAATGTCAATCTTAGAGATTTAAAAAAGGCGTGATGGTAAAATGCAGTCCTACGTCCACCTTGGCGCACTTTCCTTGTAACTTTTCAATCCAGCTCTGCGCCCTTTTCTCTTTCTCCATGTAAGTCATTTGACATGGTATGCTTTCAAGACAAAGTCATTAAAATTGAAGCCTTCCTTGGACCTATAATCTACTTCAAATTTAGTGTCTCTGCTATCTTTTTTGCCTAGCAAATTTAAATCTACTCTTTCCTCAAACTTTGGCACCCCTCTCCTTGTTTGGTGTTTCATGTGGGCCCTTAAATACTTGGAAATCCATTAAATTCTATCTTTTAATTTAATTTTTCAGTTAAAATTGACTTGTCCAAAAAAAATTCAGTCAATTTGACTGAGTATTGAGTATTTTAGACAATTTTTAAGTTTTGATAATTTGGGGGTTTAAATTTAAACTTGTATCTTCGCCTGTCGAAGATGAAGGGTGAGGCCCAAGTTGGAAGGAGGCCAATTCCCCCTCAAAAATACCTCTTTTGGATTCCTCACTCTAATTTGAGTCCAATGAGTGGTTGGAAGGCCACTTTCTCTCTCAAAACAGGCATTTTTTTAATGTTTTAGTGTTGTTTTTTGGCAAAAACACTAGTTTACGGGAAATTGAATCTTTAATATCTTGCAAACGGTAGCTCAAATTTGGGTGTCATTTTTTGTAGAAGTGTTTGTATTTAAATTATTCATAGTGTAGGCTTGTTATTTGTTAAAAATTCACTATTTTAAAAAGTGCCTAAAATTTGGGTCTCTCGAGACGCATTTTCGACCGAGTCCAACATCCTATTTGCTTAAAGTCTTGCACTGATTGCTCTAAGACGCATTCTCGACTGAGCCTGATGTATTTTAAGCATGTAATTTCATATTTTGTGGTGGGGCTCAACATTTTGGGGGGGGTGTGATTTTTTTTTAGCACTTGTAATCTTTGCTTTCATTCTCTTTTCTGCATAATTTCACAACTTGCAATCAACACTTCACCTAAATTCAGCTTAAAATAATTATTTTCAACTTAAACTCCTAACACCCTTCAACTATCATGAATTTAAGGTTAAAATGTCAATCATTCTTAGAGGTAAAGGGTTGTGTAGGATCACTATGGGTACTGAAGTAGAACCCAGCACTGATGCTGAAAAGGTCAAGTGGTACAACCGTAGTGATGAAGCCCATGGATTACTGAGCTTATTCATGTCTCCATAACTTCTCTTCCATTTAGAAACCTCTAAGACTCCCAAAGACATATGGGACACCCTAGAAACCTTATTTGGTAAGCTTGATGAGATGAGAGGTCATGAGTTCAAAAACGAACTCATAAGTCTAAGTCCTAGCAACTTTGACACCTTACAGGACTTCTTCACTAAGTTTAAGGCTCTTAGATTACAACTAAAATAATGTGGGATAGAGAAGAAAGATGACCAAATCATCCTTTCTATTCTCGCAAAGTTAGGTCCAAGTTATTCAGTCTTTGTCTTCATTTTCTATGCCATAAAAAGTGCCCTTGGCGCTACATAGAAAATGCCTTCTTTGGATTTATTCATTACCGAATTAACTAGCGAGAAAGATAAACTAATCCAAATGGGCACAATGAAGTCTACTCAACCCCAAGCTTTGATAGCTAGAAATGGTAAGGATAATACTTTAACAAAGTAGTAGAAGAAAAAGAATAAGGACCAAAAGAAGAAGAAAGAAAACAACAATCCTGCCAAAAACAACACTGAGTCTTCCTCCTCCAATGCTAAACCTAAGAAGGATAAGGTTAAGTGTGCCTATTATAAGATGACAGGGCATGATGAACACAAATGCATGAATAAACAAATAAATCACCTAACTCATCTTCTAGAGAAGCACAACATAGGTGTTCCTGAGTCCATCAAGCAGAATTCATCTACCCAAGATTATACCAAGGCAAAAGGCAAGGGTAAGGAGAAAGAAAAAGGAAATGCCCTTGTAGCAACTATAGATTCTACAACATCATGGGTCATTGATTCGAGTGATTCTCACCACATGGGCTCTTCACTAGTTGAGTTTTCATCTTTAGAGCCTTGTAGCATGACTTCAATTAGTTTGGGTGATGATACATCAGTTTCTATTATAGGGAGAGGGTCAGTTAAAATGTAAGGAGGAACATGCAATAATGTTCTAAGTGTTCCTTCTCTTTCAACCAATCTCTTATCAGTGTACCAAATCACTCACATTGGTCGGGGCATGAGAGTTGAGTTTTTTCCAGATTCAGTGGCTATCAGGGAGTTGCATAGTGATACTACAGTGGGAGTGGATAGGGTAGATCACCTTCTCACATTTTGCACCAAATGCTTCTCTAATAGCATTACTGACTCATTCAGATGAAGTTAGAAAATTATGGCATGACCGGTTTGGCCACCTTAACTACCGCTACCTTGAACAACTTTGAAAAAATGACATGGTCATTGGCTTGCCTCGTGTCTAATTCTCAAAAGGACTTTGCAAGGGGTGCTCGCTTGGGAAGCGTGCCAAAGCAAAATTTGACAAAGGCAAAGCTTGGAGACTTCAAAACCTTTGGAGTTAGTCCACACTGATGTATCGAGACCCTTTCCCAAACCATCTTTCACAAGGGCCAAGTACATCCTCATTTTCATTGATCATTTCTCTAGGTACACTTGTATATATTTTCTCAAACAAAAGTATAAAGTGTTTGAAAAGTTTCTAGAGTTAAAGGCTCTTTTTGAGAAATAGAGTGAGAAATCCATTAAGGTTATTCAAATTGATAATGGAGGGGAGTATGTCAGCAACAAGTTTGAGTAGTTTTGCACCACAGAGGGGATTGATTTGTAGTGCACAGTCACTTACAGTCCTTCACAAAATGGGGTGAATGCAAAAAATAGGTTCTTGAAAGAGATGGGTAGCTATATGATTCATTCCAAATCCTTAACATGATAGTACTAAGCTGAAGCCATCAATTGTGCTTACTACATTCAAAATAGGGTTCCTCATAAATATTTGAAAGGGATAACACCCTTTGAAGCTTGGCATAAAAGGAAACTTGATGTTGAGCACCTTAGGGTTCTCAGATCCCTAGCCATGGCCCACATACTGAAGAAGAAATGCAAAGCTATGGAATGCCAGTCCAAGCCTTGCATCTTTGTAGGATATCTAGATGGTGTTAAGGGGTATTACCTTCTAGATCCAGTCACTCATGAGTTGTTCATCAAGAGAAGTGTCCATTTTTAGGAGAGCCCTAGAGACTCAACACTTGGCACTTCTTCTCCCTCATTGGATCTACTTCTTCATGATGACTCCTCATTAGATTCAGATTAGCCATAGTAGGTTCTTGAGCTAGAGACATCTTCTTCTTCTTCAAGTTCAGACAGTGAAGATAGTGATGTAGAGTCATCCAACTCTAGTTAGTTAGAGGATGAGGAGTTAACACCTAACTTGTCCACTTCTGGGCCACTTTGGGCTAGACAGACACTTGAGAGTGCTGGCACTTGGGCAGGAGATCCTGTAGATGACAGACAAACTAGGGGGATTTTTCAAGAGATCCACATGCCTTCTTTGCTCTAGTTTCAGATCCATAGACTTTTTGAGAGGCATCGGGGGTACTTGAGTGGGATAGTGCTATGGAGGAATAATATTCTTCCTTAATCAAAAATCACACTTGGGATTTGAATTCACTTCCTAAGGGAAGGAAGATGGTTTGATGTAGGTGGATATATCAGACCATGTTTGTAGTAGATGGGTCAGTTGATAAGTACAAGGCACAATTGGTTGCCAAGGGTTTCTCATAGGTGGCAAGCATTGACTACTCAGAGACCTTTACACCCATTACAAATATGACTTATATCTAACTCACCTTAGCTATTGCCATATCACATGGTTGGGATGTGCATCAGATGGATGTGAAGAGTGCCTTTCTTCATGGAGACCTAGAGGAGGAGATCTACATGGAGCAGCTACTAGGATTTGTTTAGGATTCTTCCTTAGTATGTAGACTTAGGAAATCTATTTATGGCCACAAATAGGCCCCTCGAGCATGGTATGCCAAGATGGATCCCTTCCTTCTCATAACAGGTTTTACTAGGTGCCATTTTGATCCTAATGTCTACTTTTTGTGGTAGAATGACTCGTTATTGATTCTGGTTCTTTATGTTGATGACCTTTTGATCACCGAGTGTTCTTCATCGGCTATTATAGCAGTGAAGGCATCTCTCTAGGATAGATTTGACATGATAGACTTGGGTTTGTTGCACTACTTCCTTGGAATCGAGATCTCATAGTCAGATTCAAGGATTTCTCTTGCATAGCCTAAGTATGCTCTTGACTTATTGGCTCAATTTCACATGGTTGATTGCAAGCCATCTCTGAATCCCTTTCTATCAAGAGTTAAGCTTAAGGCTGACTGTTCTTCACCATTGGTTGATGCCACTTGGTATCGACAACTTGTTGGTAGTTTCATCTACTTGACTCACACTAGGCTTGACATATCATATGCAATGGGACTTGTCTCCAGATTTATGCAAGAACCTCATGAGCTGCATTTGAAAGCAACTGAGAGGATCTTACATTACATATAAGGTTCACATAGATATGGGATTCATTACAGATTTGCAATAGAGGTTGACTTGGTTGGATATATAGATTCAGACTAGGCTGGTGATTCACAGACTCACAAGTCCACTTCTGGTTATAATTTCTCTCTAGGTTTTGGTCTTATCAGTTGGTCTAGCAAGAAGCAAAATGCTATTTCTATATCATCCACATAGGAAGAGTATAGGGGAAATGTTAATACAACTACTAAGGCTATTTAGCTTTAGGGGATTCTTTCTAAGTTTGGCATTCCTATTAGGTAGCCCACCATCATTTATTATGACAACTAGAGTACCATTTAGATTTGTAAGAATCCAGTTCAGCACTAGTGAACCAAGCACATAGAGATTCACATGCATTTCATTCATGAGCTTATTCATAGTCAGGTCATTGACTTAATCTTTTTCTAGTATTTAGATTAGGTTGCAGACATCTTCACCAAGCCTTTCACCGAGAGCAAGTTCATTCATCTACGAGCTCTTCTTGGGGTGAGGTCTACATCTGCAGTAGCATCATCTTTAGGTGGGGCTTCTAGCCTTCTCATTTATTTATTTCTCTCTTTTGGGGGGAGTTTTTTCCTATGGGTTTTCTCATTTTCTCTATCTTATGGGAGATTGCTTTTGTACATGGGTACCTCCTCAGGCCTAGTTGTCAGGACCCATTTTATATTTCAACACTGCCCACCTAATCTAAGCTTATGGGGGGTGTTAGTGTAGGTTTTAATTTTTCCCTATTATTTAATTAGGGAAATTATATATTTGTGCATACATGGAGTTTTCCTACATTCGTGGGATAGGCTAACTTATGTGAAGATGTGTGTCATAGATGTCTCATAGGTGTCATAAGAATGTCATAAGTAACTCCTTTGACCGGCTATTCTGGGTATGGGAGTTACTTCTCTATTTTTAGCACCCTGTCACCACCTTTCATGGAGGAGTTACAGTCTATTCTTGGGGTGCTTTGACCACCTTTTATGGAGGAGTTACTTACGTGCTCTCCTATATGTATTCTTCACTTTGGCCATTTTATGTTAATGTAATATTGGTTTTTCTCCAAATTGTCTATGCAATTGTCTCTTGTTTGACTTCATTTACTTTAGAATTTTGTGGTATTCACTTGCTTTGTCTTGTGCAACCATGACTCATGCATCCTCGTTATTCAGACCTTGGCAAATCCTTTGATACTCCCCTCTACCCATTTCATTCTCCCCCTTAATATACAAATTGTGATTCCAAATTTGTTTTCCCTTCTTGTTAAAATTCCTTTTTCTTCATCTCTTACAAACATCTTCTCACTACTTTGTTTCAGTTTTATCTATCCTTAGGAAAAAAATGTTTCGAGCAACTATGGATTCCTCTTTCTTTATTTCATGATTTTACATTACTACACTTACTTTGTCTTCCCTTTTACATTTATCATGTTTTTTTTGTCTCACTATTATGAACACTTGACCCTTTTTTTCATTATTGAGTGTAGTTGGCTTGTTACTTCTCACTCAATAATGTTTTTTTTCCTTTTATGCATCTTTTTTCCATTGATGATTGATATTTGGTTTGTTACTAATCACTCATCAATGTTGTTTTACCAATTTTTTAGTCTATTTCTATTCATTTTTTATTTTACCATCTTATTTGACATGTATCCTTGGTTTGATTTGGTGAGTTTGCCTTTCTTACTTAAGTATATCTTGTTTGATTTTTTTAATTTTTAGTAGCCTTGGATTTTTGGTTATCTAATTTACTCTTGTTTTTTGACTTGGTCATTTGGTCTAACATAGCACCTATCACTCTAGCTTGCCAAATTTTTGAAGTACATCACATCCTCATAAAACTATCTTAGCTTTTCTTGTGTTTGTTTATTTTTTCTCTTTAGTTTTGCATTCTTGAGTTTGTCAAAAATAGTTATAACACCCTACATAATCAAAACTAACAACATAGTATAAAACCATCCCATGATAAAGGTAAGTCAAGGTATCCATTGTATTTAATTTTTAGACTAGTTTCCCTTTTCATTCATTTAATTTTAGTTATTTTTTCTTTAAAATACTACAAATTTTTTTAACGTCGATGTTATGTGTGTCCTTATGTTCTTTCTCAAAGAACCATCCACTATTATACCTTAGTGACACATGATGAGATTCAAGTGAGATATATGTATACACATAATAAGTTTAAATTTTTATTGATTACTGATGCTTTACATCTTATAGGAACCCATCAAGACTCAATTTCTCTAAGTGCATACCCTAAAGGGTTCATCGAGAAAGGGGTGGGAAGGCCTTTGGTGCTTTGCAATATTGTTGTTCCTTTTTTACACATTATTACCAATCCAACTATATCCCATAACCATTCCCTAATCTATTTATCCTCCTTTGAGTATTCCTCTAGTATTTTCCTCTTTCATTCCTCCTTTTCTTGCCTTAAAATCCTTTTGGACTATCGATTGTATTGGGTCAACTAGGTTGACCCAGTATAATTTAGGGGTATTATTTACTTTCTTAGCTTATTATCCCCTTGGTCAACCTATCTCAGATTTGGTAAATTGTCCTTGAAAACACACTGGGTCAACTGTGTTGACATCATATAGCCAACATTTCTAAAAGGATATAGGGTAAGATCCATCTATATATACAATATCATTTTGGACATTTTTCATATGTGAAATCAAGAGTTATTATTAACTCATGCTTATTCACAATCTACTATTCTACCATTGTACTTGAAGAGATTGAGTTTAGGTTTATTATTTGGATAATCTAGTCTTATGGATAGGTCTTAGATCATTTAGCATTTCAAAGTTATTTATATGAACAAAAACAACCTCTTATGAATCCCCTTTGACTAAGGGAGAGATGAGTCTTGATGGGTTCACATTCAATTAATTATATTCTAACTTTTTTCTCCTCTCTTTTTGTAGATAGAAGTAGCATAAGTGTTGGCTCGAATAATACTATCTTTCCCTATACATGTTTATTTTATTGTTTATAAACCCCACTTTGTGCCAAAATATTTGGTGTGTACTAGATTAGATTTTACTTTCCTGATATTAGTATAAGTGAACACTTTAAAACATAGGACTCCATTAAGGTTATTTTGCAATTATGTTATGCTATAGGCCTTATAACTCTTCCTAGCATTGTGCTATGATAAGTGATACAAGTGATCCCCTAGTCAGGCCTAGTAAATCCCCATATTTATCATGATAATGCTTAACAAGTGTATCCCAAATCATAAGTGTAAGTATGATATATCTTATCTAATCTAGGATTAATTCATAGACATGATTCATTTCTAATTTCATACAAAAACTAGTTTTTGGTACCTTAGGCAAGTACCATGATTAAAACTAGTTTCTAGCATCATGTTAAAATAATCCATTTTCCACATTATACCTCAACACTTGGGGGCATAATACATCCATTTCATATCACTTGTCAAATCATCATTTTTATATTCCCTCCATCCATTATTCTTACCCACCATCCATCATCATATCATGTCCCTCTTGTCTTGACCTTCATAAAGAATGGAAGGTGTCTTTAGAACTATCCTCAAACCATATTGGCATATCTTTCAATGAACACTTGGGTAATTAAACATTTGGTTCCTTACTAATGTGTTCATTGGTGCTTCCTATTCCCTTCTTCCTTAACCCTGATCTCCATTTCTACATCACCCCCATCCATTCATCATCCCATCCATCATTCCATCCACCCCCATATTGGTTTCTAGGATTGGTATTCCCTTTGATAGTAACCCCATTTGTACAATGTACATAAATATTTCAAAAATACCTAAAAATTGAAAGATTCCCAAAAACCCTAAAAATCATAAAATATGAAAATACCAAAAATAATCCATTATGTCTTATCTTCAGTCTAATCCCCTGGTCACATCCATCTCCATGTCATTTATCTTTTCTTATCCCCGATCTTTGGATGCACTATTTGGTCCTAAATCCCAATTAAATTGGTCACCCATCTCTCCATCTCTTTATCATCCTTGGTCTAGTTATTATTGGCATACATCACTTTGCTAATAATTTAATTTATCACCCATTATTCCCTATCAATACCTCTTCACACCTAGCACCCATCACATTACCTCTTTTCTAGTGTGGAAGGTACTTGATCCCATCATTATTTTATCATTGGATATCACCCATATACTCACTATTTTAATAGTATGAAAGGTATTTGATCCCATCATATCCTCATCTCCTTGATAGGTTGAAATATTTTAGGTCCTTTTCTATTAGTAATCCTTGGTCATCACTTTTCTAAACCACTTTTTTTGGTCACCTTTTGATTCGATTTCAAGACCAAATCATTATTAAATCCCTTTTCTCATCCTCCATATCTTTGTCCACACATAGGGACAACATCTTATCCTAATCCTAATCATGATCACACTATTCAAATACAATCCCATCCTAAGTACACAATCACATCATGATCATCCAACCCATCACTAAGTCACTCATCCCATCATTAGACAAGACATTGCGACACTGCATGTAGATACTCATGTGTGTTAATTATTTTTTCTTGTTATCTTGTTTGTATGTATTTTATCATGTATATATATTTTTTGTCTTATGGTTTTCCTACATCATGTCTTTTTTTCTATTAAAAAATTAATAAGGATTCTATGAAGACACTAAAAGTTACCTCAAGGATGTAGAGTTGGCCACTTGACCATGCACTTTGGCATCATGTCCTCTTCATCATGCTTATATCACGAGGCATACTTTCAAGTGCTATATCTGATGGATCACCTCCAACCTCATCATTCCTCTAATCATCCTTAATCCCATTACTAATCTAATCCTCTTGACTCATCCAACTAACATCCCATCTTTTATCCTTATCATTTGAATCATATCCTTTAATCACTAATAAGTTTAATTATCCTCATCATCATCACTTTCTAATCATTAAGTATCATCATTGTTATCATCTCTTAGTTAGAACTACATCATTATGAGGTCCTTTTAGGACTATGTAGACAAAAATTGGCCACTTTTTAGTGCCCAAGGGTAGCTCAAGCACTATCTCCTCTTTCCTCATCATCCCTCATCACATCTCATTATCTCTTTTATCCATCCTCTAGTCTTACATCAGTTAAATCCTTGAGATATAATCATTTAATCTATTTATCAATCACCATCATCATCTCCTTTATATTTTTTGTCAATCATCTACACCTATCAATTAGGCTTGACAAATCATAGCTTCCATATTTTCTTACATTAATCATTTATTGGCCAATCAATCATCACCCCTTCATATACATCCTTATTAGGGGCATCATCATTATGGATCATTTAATTAATGAAATGTAATCAATTAGTCACTTGATCATATTGATTCTTCTCTATCATTACTTTTATCATATCAATCAACTTTAGCTTTGAGATACACCCCTCATTAACCTCATAAAAATCATCAACTTAGATTGGCTTATATCTCTCCCTTTATAGCATCATTATTTGGGATATGTATAAATATTTTATCCTTTTATCCTATCATCATTATGTTATGGTTGATTCCCCCTTAGGATGTGTCAATAATCATGACACCCATCATATTTAATCCTTATGCATGTGTCCTTGCCAGGGGCATCCTTAATTTATATCTCCTTGTTAAATTCAAATTATATTTCATCATATATATCACATATATCATCTAATCCCCTTATCTATCCATATTATCCCACCCCTTTCTTCTTCTTTTGAGTAGTTATCTATCTCACTCTTCCCTGTATGTCCCCTCGAGTGGGTATCATATCCCCTAACATCATGTCTACTAACATTTATCCATGACATGGTTTTTCTTTGAAATAACATTACTCATTACACTTAACTCCACTTAAAATTCCTTTTCAAAGACTATAAAAATGTATGCACCTAAAATCACTCACCTACATTACCATCACTAATAATACTTTTAGTCAACATTAATTCCACTCATCTCATTATAATATAATTTATCCCCTTCTTAGTCATTTATCGAATATCCCCCTTCATTATCCTTCATATTACTAATCTTATTAATCCCATCTCTTCATTAGTTTCCCTAATAATCTCCTAAATCTTATTTATCTATTGTTTGGGAATTTTAAATTCCCATGACCCCACTTAACCACATACACTAGCCTATCCCTAGGCTCCCCTACACCCTTAGTCCCTAGTTATCCACCTAATCCCCATATAACCTTTATCTAATCATCATTAATCCCTAAGAAGGTTTATATATTCCTCTAAATATAGAACCTTATATAAATTCCCCTCCTTTCTAGAAGCCTCTAAATATAGGGGCTTCCAAGGAATTTTAAATTCATTGGATAATCCTCATCCATTATATCTCTCCATATAACTTCAAATATAAAACCTTGATCTTTCCCTCCATAGTATATATGATTAAGTCCAATCCTCCATTGGAGCCAAATTGAAATCTCATATCAAATCCATGTCAAAAAAATCTATCATTATCATATCAAATCCATGTCGATCCATCTTATGAATGCATAACCATCCTTCATCAATATTCTCCGTCATCATGACATCACTATGTCAAATATAATTATAATATGAAATCACAACTCCATTTGAACATATTAAAAGGATGTTAGATAAAAAAAGGAATTTGGTAAGTTTTATATCATTTTTATTTATTTCTAGATTCCTTCCTAATAGGTATTTTGAGTTTTGGGTTGAATTAATTTTTTTAATTCATATAGAGCTCAAAATATTACTATAGGTATTATAACATAAAATAATTAATAGAGATATCCATAATAGATATGATTTTAGGAAAATAAACTCCAATTATTTACAAATTTTAAAATGTCCTTTAAAAAAATTAGAAACCATAATTTTGTATAGAAAACAAGAAACACTAAGATAACTAGAATTTTAAGATCAAAGATTGATTTCCCCAAATGTTTAATCTTGAATTATATGTGCATCATATTGGTATAGATAAGATTAATAATATAAAAATGAATAAGCACAAGGATGATAAACATATAGATAGAAGGCCAATTAATTAAAAAATTTAAATACAACATATAATAAATTTATTATGATGAAATATGATAAAAATAGAAACTACAAATATGATAGATATTGCATTGATAATGAAAAAAAGATACATAGCAAATTTTGATGCTAATACAAATCTAGATATTTAACATGCATGTAACAAACTATAAGAATATTCTATAAAAGTCACTGAATTTTATATTAAGTTCCTCTATAATTGTGGATATTTTCATCAACTTAGGATAGTTGTGTATATGTTAATATTTGTCTCATATGTAGGTGTCAAGAGTGGAATAACTACTAAAATAGGATGTGACCACCTAGATGATTATGGTTTTATTGTCATCTTCACTCTAGTGCATTCAGATCTAGGTCATGGACTGTCACTCCTTTTCAAATGATCAAAACTTATTTATTAATATTCATAGTGTTTATGGTAAAAATGGGTTAGTGGAAACATGATATTGAGCTACCCTAAATACACATATATCAATGAGTGTTGCCTACATAGTTAATACTCTAAATATGGCCTTAGAATTTTGTAGTTATCTACTACATGTTGTCTTGTGTGTGAATCATGAAATATTTGGTTAACCTTATGCCTTATTTTTTAATCCATATTTAGTACCATGGTTTTTAGTCATATCATGAGTTGAGAGCATTGTTTAAATAGTTCACTATTTTGTCATGTAACAATTTTATTTTGGTATCCTTAATTCCTTTTGTCTGACTCAAGTCAAGTAGTTTCATGATGATAAAACATGCTTAGATAGTCATTTATCAATTTCAAGGGTCATCAACATGTGAAATATGCCATGGTGAAGGTAAATTAAGGAGACCGTTCGATAGAGGCTCATAAACGCATTAGTTCTACTTGATAACATGAGGTATGCTTATTTTAAATCTTTCAAAGAATATCATATAAGGTGTATTAAGGTTAAATTTAGGTTTAATAGGTCCTAAAGGCCTTTTATATGTATTAGCATGATAATTCAATTGATATGCCCCTCTAAGGTCATAGATGTGTGAAAGGTCAATGGTTTTTGGTCATAATGAGACCTAATCTGGCCTTAATAGACCACTAAGTCATCCCACATGACTTTAATGGATCTCATAAACCTTATCAAGCCATATCTATATTGTTTCATGCCTCATTAAATACATTGACACCATGGTCAATGTTAATTCCTCTTAAATGGGCACCACATGTGCTGAATTATGACTCTTCAACTCCCTCAATTTGCACCATTATATTCAGAGTGTCATGTGACTCATATTTTCCCTCCACAACACATGTTAATAATGTTTTAGGTCTACAAAAAAGAGAATTATAGGGAAAATGGTAGGTTATAGAGATTTCTTCAATAGTACAGATCCATACTATATGGACCAACTTAGGTGGAGTCATGATTTTGTAGAGGGAGGTTAGGAATGTCAAGTAGTGAAGAGAGCATTTCTTGTCAATGATATGAAAACTCAAAACAATTCCATCTCTCTCTCAAGCTCATGACAATTCAAAGAGCTCATCAATTTCATGCTCATACCATACAGAGGAGAGAGAGAGAGAGAGAGAGAGAGAGAGAGAGAGAGAGAGAGAGAGAGAGAGAGAGAGAGGAGGGGGGGTCCCAAGATCATAACAAGATAAAGTAGACTTGGGTAGCTTCCACCCATGGGAATTTTTATGGGATTGGTCTCCTAATATTTATGAACATTTCTTAATAAGTTAAGGAATGCTTATTCCCTTCTCATATGCATAGGCCAATTTAGATTGAATGATTTTTTAGATATTTTTATCTTTTATGCTCAAATCAGTCATGTATACTACTTCCATAAGTCTTGAATGACATTTACATGGCATTATCATCACTTTAATCACACATGAGCTCACATGACTAGTAAACCTTCATAACTAGCTCTTGTGTATAATCTGTAGATAGCTTTATACAATAGATAGAGATTTTATGACTTCATTAGAGGTTATGGGATGGGTTGAAGAGTTTTCAAAAGTGTTTCAAGGCTTCTAATGCCTTCTTTCTCAGATTGAATGTCTAATGGCATTTTATCACCTCAAGAGTATCCCATGGAATAAGGATTTGTACATAGTTCAGAATCAATATATGAGGAACAATGTATGGATCAATGGCACCTATAAAGCTTCTAATGTAGGTCAGAATATGTAATATGGTGTTGGAGTGATAGTGAAATTCCATCACAACATTAAAAAAACCTTCCCAACATTCATGACCGCCTCAAAGGCTTAGAAAATATCCTTCTCACCTCTAAGTTAACTTAGCTAAATTTTAGCTTAGTTTAAGTTTTTTTGTGAAAATTAATGTGGTTTTGAGTTTTTGAGGTTTCAATTTAAGATTGTATATGCTTCATCTCTACCTCCAAAATTCCATGTTTTCTTAGGTATGTGTAGAAAGGCCTACAAGGATCAAGTGTTTGGTTTTTGAAGGGATCTTACCATCCATTTCACATCACTTTCATACTCTTATAGTTTCATTGTATTTTTACTAACATTTACATTGTGTTACCCCTATTTTCATGTCTTACACTCCACATATCTCTCAACTTCCACCCCCTCCATTCATCCACTCTTCACTCCAACTCTAGACCATACCATTAATCTTCATACCTCCTTTGGAACCATTAAGAGCAATGATATCATAGGATGATGGTCATGAATAGTCATGTTGAGAGTTGAGAAGGATAAATAGACACTTATATCCAACACTTTTAGGCTTACTATAGTAGGATCTCCCAAAAGGGAGCTATATATATCATTTAAAGACAAGGAAATTGATGATAACATAAGAAGATATGCATTATAGGAGATGATTAGAGATATAAAGGTGTCATTAAGGTTTGAGTAGTCATAGATCGCTATTATTTCATACAAACATGACACTCAAACCCTACATATAGTTAACATAAATGACTATACACTTATACAAGATCAATGCATATCAGAGACCATACTATGCTTATAATAGAGGGGTAAAATCCATACAAAGATGATTTGGGTTCATATCAAATGAGAATGTAATTTGATGGTTAGCACCTTTAAGAAGGTAAAGTAACATCTGCATAGTCATGAAATCACATAGGCATATGCAAACATGAGATCTAAGTCTAAATAGAGGATATGACATACAAAGGATTGAGCATTGGAAAATCATCACCTAAACATGATAATGGATCTGATAATATGATAGATATCCCCATGGTCCCAAATACCTCAAGAGATAATGTTGAAGGACATACTCAAAATTTTCATGCTTGAGTGCATAATTAATAGTTATTTTGAAGTGATTTTGAGCCAAAATGGTGATTTGAGACCTCTTAAGGCATGGATAAATCTTCAAAATTAGTAAAAATGGTCATCATGACCCATTCAAGGCATTCATATGTTTACTTGGGATTGAAAAATAGTGGGTATACCCATTGTTTTATCTTAGACTAAGGATTTTATGTCATAGTTGTCTAGTGAGTTAAGGGTGCATCCATGATACATAAGGCCTATATACTATTTGGAACCCCTAGAAGGTTTTGTTTTAGTGAAGGATGATAACTAAGGGGTCTTGTTTACTATTTTGACCATAAATCAGAATAGGTCAACCCTCTATAGTGAAAAAATTGATATTGGGGTCTATTAATATGTAATAGGGTGTGCCATGGTCATATAAATGTCATTTAATGTGGTATTAACCTTAGTCATAGTCAAATTTAGTCCTAAATCATTTTGTCACTATAAGGTCATATTTGAGACACTAATGAAGGTTGTATAGTTTTCCTAAGTATAAAAGTGTAACAGGATTCTATTAAATGTATAATATGTCATATTATTGTTAGTGATGTTAGTATTAACTAAAATAATTGAAAGTATTAAGTCAGATCAAGAAAATAACTAGAAAAAGGAAGTTTTGGAAGTTGTACAACCTATGCAAGTGTTATGACAAATGTGAAAGGTTTTTAAATGACTCTTTAGATTCCTTAAGTTTAATTAAATATTTTATCTACTTTCAAATTCTCAAAATTATCTTAAAATTGTTTTGATCCTCCATCACTCTTCTTGGCATACAAAATTAGTCAACAAGTTTTATCATGGCACAGACAACAATAATTGTTTTAGGTCAAATACCTCTAACCGGTGTTATCAAACTTAATTTATTTTGATTTAGTGTTAGGATTTTAAATATTTTGTTTCCCATTCTTTATGAACCAATTCTAATATGTTGACTATCCTTTTTTGTATGCTAATCCCCATACCCTAGAGGTTTTCTCCTTATCTAAGATATTCCATACAAACTAATGGATGAAAGTAATTATATAATGAATTTAAATATTTATCTCATGGTTTAAATATTTTATTTAATTTGTGGGGGTGAGTTGATAAGAAAAAATATGAATTTATCAGATATGAACTTCATTGCTAGGTTATAGGCATGATCATCAACTACAAAGGTTTTCCTTTCCTATAGTGGTTCCAATAAAAAGTGGATATGATTTTTTTCACCTCTAAGATGTCATGGAAAAATCCTTACTTGCAAGGATTGGTATTAAAGGTTTAACATGGAGGTCACAATTAGAGAACATGTTAGCACAATTAACTTTATCCATGACTATCATATATAGTTAGATGGTAAGGGACCTTACACATCCATGGTGATGTAAAGATAAAGTTTAAAGGTAGTGATAAATTTTAAAATATGAAATCAACATGTTAAAATGTCTAAATAGTCTCATTTAGATTCATTCCCAATCCACTCTTTATCCACTACCTTGTAGCCTACATATGCACCTATAGTGGTTTGACTATAGATCCACAAAGGTCTGTGAGGATAAGATGAAGTATTTTAACTAGTTTGAACTCTTTCAATATGGAAAGGATCAATTCAAAGACTTTGAGAAGGTCTAGGATTGGTTGAATAGCATCCACCATGTACATTGTTGATAACTTACCTTTGCTACCCTATGTAACTAAAAATTTCACCTATAGGTGGCTCATATAGAGTATGAAGCAATTGGAAGGCATATTTTGAAAATTGTTTGGCCTTCCTTAATGTCTTGAGGTGTTGAGGGTGATATATAAATTAATAGTGAAGCCATTGAATGGTAAACAGTCTTGATACCATTTTCTTACATTGATTAACTTTAGGGACCAATACCTTAAAGTTTCCAAAATAGGGTTTTCACCCTTCTTTCAATCCTCCCATAGTGAAATGTGTGAGGTCTTGGCAGGTCTAAACATTTATATCATGGAGCCCTATCATAGGGGATAGGATTTGACATGATAAGTGGTATCTATGTCCAAAGGATTATGATGATGGAGATCCCCCAACTCATGTAATATTTCACTATAGTCCCTTAATGTTATCTATAGGATTTTGAACCCCAAATAGCCTTATGGTGATATAGGACCTGATGAAGGTATAATTATGCATACAACTACTCATTTGGTATTTAAATGGAACTAATAGTATAAATAACATTAATGAGGGTTAAACTATAGGATATTGACTTATACCATCACCTACAAGTGTACCCTTACTCCCAGAAGGTCACCTACAAGTTCGTAAGATGAACCTTGGTGATTCAAAGCTTATAAACACAAACATTTTCCAATTAAATTTGGTTCCAATAATTCAAATAGATCTTATGATTTTTAACACAAGGTCCAAGTGTTAAAATACAATCTTCAAGACCCTTTTTCTCTAAGAATAACTATCTACAATTGATTGTGGAGTGACAATGGAAATTAAACCCAATAATTTGTGTGTTGGTCTGACTCAAAGAATATAGATAAGTTAAATCATGAAGTGACCTTGAGGAATTCAATAATTTCTTAAGTAAATGACACTATGTTTAATTTTTAATTCATACCTATAGGTAGGTCTCCCTCTTGGAGCAAATAACACAGTCACAGTTGACTGCATGCTAACCTAGTCAAGTGGAGGTGAGTAAACATTAAAGAGTTGAGAAAGAGGAAAGTTTATTAGAAATGATTAAATCACCTTAGCAATGATAATTTACATTTCATGAGATTATCAAGATAAAGAAAATATAACATGGATGAGTTCATCATAACAACCTACAGTCAACTCACCAATCTTGCAATTAGTGAGTTTGAAAACTCTACATTGGGTTTTGTGAGGTTTGGAGGTTTTAAGAGTATGTTTCTAAATTGAATTTTTTTTAAAAAGGGTCCCCATGACTTTCCAAATCTCCTCATATTTTCACATTTCTAGGAATATAGGTAAGTTTCCTTTATTCTATCTTAGATAGAGGGCACTCTTAGATGGACACACCCTATAGGTTTAGTAATCAAATTAGGGGAAAGTAATTTAGAGACTAATGAAACCTTGAATAAATGTGTAAGAAGTTATTTTCAACATGAATTAACATGGATAAGGCCTCATAAGTTTTATAATCCAGACATGGTGGCCCAAACCCACATAGGTGTAGTCAGACCTATTAGGCCTAGACTAGGCCTAATACCTAAAAGGGAGTCTAATATCACTTATAAAACTAGAATATACTTGTAATGCATTTAAATACTTTAATGGGGAGATATGAAGTGTGTTAGAGCCATTAATTTGTAGATACTCACCATAGTTTAGCCAAACATGATCCTTTTCACCTCAGACCTACATTGAATCTAAAGAAGAACTCAAGAGGCTAAGTTTAGAAGCTCATATATGTATAAATACTTATCATGGAGGTATAAGGAGATATTATATGTTGAAGAGGGTCTTAAATGAATATTTAGTGTAATTTTCTTGAAGATTATATGTCAAAGTTTTATGAATAATCCTTAAGGGTCTGAACTTCTTAAAACCCTCCAAAACCCTTGCTAATGACCTGATGGAAAAAAAAAGTAAATCCATCTAGATGAGATGGTATGAATTGTAATATGATTGGTACTTGTAGAAGACTTCCCCAGGCTCCCTCCCATTAAGTTGGCTTCTACTTTATTTGTAGAGAGAGGGTACAAAACTAGTTTTATTTACAAATTTTGATGTTTTTTAGGTACAAAAGAGTTTCAAAGGATGAGGATCACTTTGGTATATAGAGTGAGACCTAATATAGCTCATAATATCCATTTTTAACTTTATAGAATCACATAAGTACCTCTATAATAACCTTTTCTTTAGGTAGTATAAATTGGCATAATGAATGAAAGATGATCACCAAGTGAGAAGGTGATAACTTATATTAGGAGGGATTTTAAGGTCTAACTAATGGATATAAAGACATGAGGAATTTTATAGGTGTCATACCACCCCTGTATATATTGGTTTGAGAAAATGAAGACCATCTTGGTGCCAAGTGTGAAGGGTGAATGAAATAATGATTATAGTGGTTATAGGTATTAAGAACACTTATCCAGAATAATATCAGTGATTACAGACAAATCCAATGAATGTTGTGAATTTTTATTAACCCCTTAATCATAATGCAACTATTCCTAGTTTTTTGTGGAGATCTCAAGAGAAGCTAATGATGAAGGCAGTTTCTAAACATGCAATTGAAGAGTCTTATGCTAGATTTGAGGAGTTTTCATGCTTTGAGAGACATTTGTCCAAAAATATCTTCCATGTTATATGTTATAATTAATTCATATATATATATTTAATTCTCCCTCTCACCTTGACATCTATTCTTATGACTTTTGAGCTCCATTCTTCTCTCTCCTCTCTCACATACTATAAGTACTAGCCATTTTAGCTCTTGTATTCTAATTCCACACCATGTATGGAAAAGACCTATTGGTTTGATGTTGTACTTTGCATTTGAATAATACATTAAATATAGTTTTATGTTAATATATCATCTTGTAAAAGTGTGTGAAGAGATGTATAGTGAATACTCAAGTGGTTTTCATCTATCCTTGCTTTCTCTCAATCCTTCCATGTTTAATGTAATTTATCCTAATCTAGTAGGTCATATGAAGTTTGCTCAGGTGTATGGGTCTATTTTCAAGTGTCCAAGTAACCTTAGTGTCTATAAATAATCTATGGTTCACTTTCCTTGGATATTTTTCATGTATATCACCTCCATATTGAAATACTTATGTTACAACATTATAGGACTTTGAAGCTAGTGTTGTAGGTCTTATCTCTTAGTGCAAGGAGTATGGTCATCTTGTGTAAATCCTCATGGTATATCACCCCCTTATATTATTTTAATTTCATGCATATTTATACCCCTTTTCCTATAATTAATTAGTTAGTGTAGGTGATAAGCACTTAAAGGTCAATGTAGGGAGTTAACACTTAAACCTAGAGGTCTACCTCCATATGGAAACCCAAGGCCTAGAGGTATTCCAATATTACCAGAATATTAAAGTAGTATTGAATAAACTCCTATAGGGTGTAATATTCTATGAAAATATTTATGGCTTGCCCATTGGAACCATTGTCCTAAAGATAACTTGTCAAGGTGAATGCTGGTCTTCACAACATCAACTACATATGGTTTGTTAATCAACATTTGGAGACTACATTCAAGGTAAAATATAGTTTTATACCATTTTTTTTTCTTATATTTCTTCACATAATTCATGGTCCTCTTCTAATAGTGTTTTCAATCCCATAAATCCACATCTTCAACCTAATATTCCTATTGAAGTTTAACACCCTCAGTTTATTTTTCCATGTTAAGAGAAAAAGGAATTTCTATCCAAGAAGACCAAGAGAGTGAGGAATAATTTGAAAAAAAACATGGATAATAAGCATGCCTTCCTATCCTTTAATACTTGAAATCCAATCCATATTTATTCCTACGATGACATTCCCCCTAATGCTATAAAGAGTGTTCCTACATTCAATGGTGAATTTCATGTCACTCCTAGTGAACACATTAGGGATATATAAAAATTATGTAGTTTTCACAATGTCCCTAAGGTCAACATTTCTATTAGACTCCTTATCATGTCCCTTATAGGGAAAACACTTGACTGGTATAGGATTTTTTGTGTGGTTTCATTATAACATGGGATGACTTTGGAGTGTTGTTAACATCAAGATTGGAGGATAAGAGTGACCACACTTCACTCATTCACGAATTTAATGTGATCCAAAGAGTCCCCAAAGAGATAATGCATGATTTTAATGAGAGGTTACTAAATACTTGGTATAGGTTTCCTCCTCCCTTGAGACAACATATAATCTTTGTGTTTCCTATATACTTAAGGGTTATTGGTACTGATATTTCCATCATGTTATAATCCATGGGGGGTTTCACTATACTTGAGGCATATGACCTTGCCATTAGACATTAGAATGGCATCATTCAATCTGGTAAGTTTCCTCTAAACTTTTTTATGCCTCTACTACCAAACATATCTAATGCTATTCCAAATGTTATCCAAGTTTCAAGTGTAAACACCAAACCTATAACTACTTATAAGAAGGTAGAAGATGATATAGATTATAGGGAAAGATACCAAGCCTTAGAGGCTAAAACTATAGAATCCAATATGCAACATGGTGTGAATAAAAAATCCTATCCTTGCCATTAAAAATATGTCCAATAATATGGGTGAGGGAGAGGTCAAGGGTAACCTAACTTTAATAGGTTTTCCAAAGTGTACGATCTTATTTCCACCTCCAACACAAGAGAAATGGTACTAATGCATAATAATCTAATCCAAGGAGAAGAGTGGAAACAAGGCCAATTCATGGATGCAAATTAAGGTGGAGAATAATATATATTTTATCAAGGAGGATTCACTCCTCTAATATCATTATAATATGAGTTATTAATGTAAGTAACAGAAGGTTGGTAGCCTCAAGGAGAAAGCTTCACTAACTTCTAACTTGAAGACACTTATGTCCTTACCAAAGGAAACTATATTATAACAATACAAGAGCTACAAGAAAGGATCTAGGAAATTATAATAGTATGCATACAATTCTAATCCTCCTACAAGGCAACAAGGCACTACTGTAAGCATGGTAATCCCTAACAATCCTACACCTCCTCTAAATCAAAATGTGGGAAGGTTTGTTCAAGGTGATTTAATTTATCAAGCTAAAATTACTTCTTTGGTCTAATGACTTAATATAAGGTAAGAAATTCTACTCTAAACATTGTATATTAATTTAAGAATACTAAGGTATCCATTTCCATTTGGGATGTACTTTATATGCTTGGCCAAAAGGAGCTCTTAAAAAAATAGTTGTCTACCATTCATGCTAATCCTCAATCAATACATGTTAATTTTAATTTTTATCTTACCAATTCCCCTAATAATATTGTATAACCATCTACTAAGTCTATGAAACCTCCACCTTTCTATCTCACTCTCATAGTGGGTGATAAACTAGTTCACAACTGCATATTTGATAGTAGAGGCTCCAAATGAGTGATGCCCAAGATTATATCTGATAAATTGGGTCTAAATTATGAACCACATAATAATATGGTTATTAATTTAGATGTTACACCTACAAATCTACTAGTATTTATCAACGGGTTTAAGGTTTTCTTGCATGATTGTCCTAGTTTTCCCATCCTCCAAAACATTGCAGTTGTTAACTTACCTATCCACTTTACAATCTACCTTTCAATAGATTTCAAATCCAAAATAGGAGGATAACTCTCAGATGATTGGTATTTCTTGGCCTTTAGTATAATATATGGAACAAAATTAACCATAAGGACTCAACCAATTTCTAGATTTCACATTGATCCCTGTGTAGAAGCAAGTTCCAACTTGAATTATGTTATCAATGAGAAAGAAGAGTCTATTGTGGATGATGGCAATTATTTTAAGCTTGAAGGTATTTTTTATTTGTTTCTAGATTATTATGGTGTATATGCTTATGAACATGATCTATATAGCTACTTTGATCAAATTGACCTTTGAACCTATATCATCCATGAAGGAACATATGAATAATCTGAAGTGAGTATTGATCATTCATTTTTACAAGATACTGAAGGTAATTATTTGATCCATGTATATGATGATGAGAAGAACCATGTAATTATAATTTCACTTGATGGATCAACCCTTGAAGATGGCATTCATGAGGAATAATATGACTTATGGCCAAGGTTTAATGCCATAATTCAAGAGTTTGAGAAGCTAGGTAAGATTATTCCTCATTTGAATAAGATTTAATTTGATTATGTGTTTAATAATGAACCTAAAAAACATAATTTTGAGTGTTCTATTGATAATTAAAGAGAAATATTCATCAAGAATGAAAGTAAGTCATGTTATGAATGAGGACGAACATCAATCTATTATCTAAGGGTCTACATTCATAGAGAGGTATATTGAAGTCAAGACAAACATGTTTGTGCCTAAAGGATAGTAAATAACTCAAACTAAACATGAATAATTTTAAAAATTCATGGACCAAAGAGAAATCAATCTTGATACTCCCAATCAGCAATCACATCGTGCCTAAAATAATGGAAAGATTGAGGTAATTGTCATATCTCCTAATATATATTTTGAATAACATCAAATGGATATGAAAAATAACAATAAATTTGTATAAAAAATAAATTTCCTTGGATGAAATAAGAGAGCATTCATGAAATCCCAAAATAGTCTACTTGTAGGTATGAGAAAATATAGGTATGGTAAGCTTCTTGACCTTATAGATATTCAACTAGTTTATGATGAGCATGCTTCACATGAAAATTTACTTTCATGGAGTGAAAAATATGTAATAAGAACCATATTTAAAAATAGTTGAAGCATGGTAATTTTTTTTCCACCTCAAGAGTGAGGTCTTGTAAATACTAAGTTAGGTGTGTGTCCTTATTTTAGTTGTGTATGTGTTCCATAAGTGTTTTTGTGAACACATGTGTACTTATTTTGGTGTTTCTTGTTTTTTGTGTCTCTCTTTTGTTTTGGTTTGGTTTCAAAGGAAATTTAGTGTAAAAATGGTGCATAGGTGAGTCCATATCCCAATGGATAGGAATAGGCTACTGGTCTTGGTATAGCAAGCATACCACCCCAAAGAAATTACCAATAATATTGACTATTTTGACCACAATTCAAAATAAGTCAACCCCCTATAATTAAAATCCTAATAAAAGTGTATATTAAGATGTAATAGTGTGTGTCATGGTCATATAAATGTCATTTAATGTGTTATTAACCTTGGTCATAGTCAAATTTAGTCTTAAATCATTTAATGTCACTATAAGGTCATATTTTATCCATTAATGAAGATTATATGGTTTTCCTAAGTAAAAAAGTTTATAAATATTCCTTTCAATGTATAATATGTTATATTATTATTATTCACGTCAGTACTAACTAAAAACTTCCAAGTATTAAGTGAGATCAAGAAAATAGTTAGAAAAGAGGAAGTTTTGGTAGTTGTACAACCTATGTAAGTGTTGTGGCACATGTGGAATGTTTTGAAATGAATATTCAGATTACCTTAGTTAAATTCCAAATTTTATCTACTTTTGAAGTCTCAAAATTGGCTTAAAACTATTCTTCTCCTCCATCGCTCTTCTTGACATGTAGAATCAATCCATAGGTTTTCTCATGGTATGGACAACAGGAGTTATTTTAGGTCAAATTCCTCTAAGGGTTTTTATCAAACTTAATATAATTCTATTTCATGGTATGAATTCAAATATTTTTTCCCATTATTTATGAACCAATGCTAATAAGTTGACTACTCTTTTCTACATGCTAATACCCATACCTTGCAGGTTTTCTCCTTGTTTGAGCTAGTCCATACAAACCAATAGATTAAAGTAATTATATAAGGCTTGAAAATATTTATCTCATGGTTTAAATATTTAATTTCATGTGTGGATGTGATTTTATGAGAAAAATATCTTAGTTCATTAGATAGGAATTTCCATACTAGGTTGTAGGTATGATCATCAATTACAGAGGTTTTCTTTTCCTATATTGGTTATAAGCAAAAGTGGACATCATTGTTTTCACCTATAAGATTTCATGGAAACCAGCTTCCTTTCAAGGATAAATATCAAATTTTTCACATGTATTTCATAATAAAATAACATGTTAACACAATAAACTTTGTGCATGACTATCATATATAGTCAGATGGTAAGGGACCTTGCACATTCATGGTGATGTAAAGATAAAGTTTCAAGGTATTGGAAAATTTTAAAAGATTAAATAAACATGTTAAAATGCCTAAAAATTATCATTTGGATGTATTATAAATCAAATCTTTATCCACTACCCTGTATCTTACATATGCACATATAGTGGTTTGACTATAGCTTTATAGAGGTTTATGAGGAATGGATGAAGAATTTGAACTAGTTTGAACTATTTCAATATGGAAAGGATCAATTGGAAGAATTTGATAAGTTTTATGATTTTTTTAAGAGAATATACCATGCATATTATTGATAACTAACCTTCACTACCCTGTGTAACTAAAAATTTTACCTGCATGTGGCTCATATAGAGTACAGAGCAAGTGGAAGGCATATGTTGAAAATTGTTTAGACCTTCTTTAAGGTATTGAGGTGTTGAGGGTGACATAGAAATTAGTAGTGAATCCATTAAATGTAAAATAGTCTTGAAACCATGATACTACATTGATTAACTTTAGGGACCAATTCCCTTAAAGTTTCCAAAACATGGTTTTTACCCTTCTTTTAATCCTCCCATAGTGAAATGTACGAGGTCTTGGCAGGTATAAACATTTAGATCATGGAGATTTATCATAAAGGATATGAATTGATATGAAAAGTGGTATATTTTTAAAAATTATTATGATTATTTATAGATCCCAACTGACTAAATATTTCACTATAATGCCTTAGTGTTATATATAGGATTTTAATCCCCAAATATCCTTATGGTGATATAGGACCTGATGAAGGTATAATTCTACATAAAACTACTCCTTTAGGATTTAAATGGATATAATAGTATAAATAACATTAAATATGGTGAAATTATAGGGTATTTACCTATACCATCACCTATATGTGTACCCTTTATCTCAAAAAGGTCACTTACAACCTAACTGTGGGTACTTACAAGTTCATGAGATGAACCTCAATGATTAAAAGACTAAAAACATAAACATTTACTAATTTTAAATTATAATACTTAAAATATATATTATTATATGTATCATAAGGTAAAATAATTTAAATTAAATCTTCAAAACCCTTTTTCTCTAAGAATAGTCATCTACAGTTGACTATTGAGTGACAATGCAAATTAAACCTAACAGTTTGTGTGTTGGTCTGACTCAAGGTATAATATATACAGGTTCAATCATGAATTTAAATTGAGGACTTTATGAAGGTCATAAGTAAATTACATTGGGTTTCAGGTTTCAATAGACACCTATAAGTATGTCTCCCTCTTGAATAAATAACATAGTCACAGGTGACTGCAGGCTAACCTAGTCAAGTGGAGGTGAGTACATCGTGAAGAGTTGGAAAAGAGGAAGTATTTTTAGACAAGATGAAAGAAAATTAATAATTATAATGTTAATTTTATTTTATTCTCAATACATTTAAAATATAACATGGATGGGTTCCATATAAAAACCTACAGTCAACACACCAATCTTGCAATCAGTGAGTTTGAAAAGTATGCCTTGGGTTTTGAGAGGTTTGGAGTTTCTAGGAGTATGTTTAAAACCTAAAATTTTGTGTATAACTTGAGAAATCTCCTCATATGTTCACATTTTTTGATAAGATAGGGTAATTTACCTCTATTCTATCTCAGATAAAGGGCACTCCCAGATGGATACACCTTGCAGGTTTAGTAAGTAAATGAGGATAATGTGAGTTAAAGAATGATGAAACCTTAAAAAAAGTATTAATAATTTGTTTTTAACATGAATGAATGTGTATAATGCCTCATACGTGTTATAATTTGAACATTGTGGCCCAATCCCACATAGGTGTAGTTAGACCTATTAGGCCTAAACTAGGCCTAATACCTAAAAGGGGGTCTGATATCACTTCTAACACTAGAGTAGCCTTGTAATGCATTGAATGAATTTCATGGGGAGATATGAAGTTTTTTATAGACATTAATGTTTATAGACTCGCCATATTTTGGCCAAATATGATCCTTTTCACCTCAGGCTTACATAAAATCCAAAGAAGAACTTGAGAGGTTAAGTTTAGAAGCTCATATATGTATGGATACTTAGCATGGAAGTCTAATTATCTAGGATATTTTGAATAGGGTCATAAATTAGGATTTAGTGGATTTTTTTAAATATTAAATGTCACAATTTTATGAATAAACGTTAAGGGTATGAACTACTTAGAACCCTCTAAAACCCTTGTTAATGACATGATGGAAAAAATAAGGAAGGAAGTGCATCCAGATGAGCTTGTATGACTTGGAAGATGATCAGGAATTACAAATGACTTCCCCAAGCTTCTTCCCATTAAGTTAGATTCCACCATATTTATACATATAGGTTATAAAACTAGTTTTCTTTACAACTTTTGAGGTTTTTTTGGTAGAAAAGATTTTGAGATGATGAGGATCACTCTAGGAGATAGGGTGAGACCTAATATAAATATTAATATCCATTTATTTCTTTATAAAATCACATAAGTGCCTTTGTAACCACCTTTACTTTAGGTAGTCTAAACTACCATAATGAATGAAACATGATCACCAAGTGAAAAGGTGATAATTTAAATTCGGAGGCCTTTTAAGGTATACTCGATGGATATAAGGACATGAGTAGTATTTAAAGGTGTCATACCACCCCATATATGGATTTATTTGATAAACTTAAGACCATCTTGGTGCCAAGTGTGAAGGGTGAATGAAATAAGGATAATAGTGACTATAGGTAGTGAAAACACTTATCTATATTAATATCAGTGATTAGGAACACATACAATGAATGTTAGAGCTTGTTCTTAAACCTTTAATCATAATTTATATGTGGAAATTGTTATTATTTTGTTTTGGATCTCTCAATATAAGCTAATGATGAAGGTAATTTCTAAACATGCAGCTGAAGAGTCTTATGCCAGATTTGAGGAGTTTTCATGATTCAAGAGAAATTTATCCACAAATATTTTCCATGGTCTATGTTATGATTAATTCCTCTATATATGTAACTCTCCCTCTCACCTTTAAATCTATTCTTGTGACTCTTGAGCTCCATTCTTCTCTCTCCTCTCTCACATTCTATAAGTACTAGGCATTTTAGCTCTTGTATTCTAATTCCACACCATGTATGGAAAAGCCCTATTGGTTTGATGTTGTAATTTGCATTCTAATAGTAATTGAAATATATTTTTGAATTAATATATCATATTTTCAATTTTTTTGAATAAATGTTTAGTAAATAGTCAAGTGATTTCCATCTATCTTTGCTTTCTCTCAATCCTTCCATGTTTAATGCAAGTTGTCCTACTCTATTAGGTCATATGAAGTATGGTCAAGTGTATGCATGTATTTAAAAGTGTTAAAGTAACATTAGTGTCTGAAACTAGTCTATGGTTCACTTACCTTGGATGGTTTTCATGCATATCACCTCCATATTGAAATACTTATGTTAAATTATTTTAAGACTTTGAAACTAGTGTTATAGGTCTTGTCTCTTAGTGAAAGGAGGATGATCATCTCATGGAAATACTCATGGTGTATCACCCCATTAGATTGGTTAAATTTAATTCATATTTATAACCATTTTACCACAAGAAATTTTTTATTGTAGGTGATAATCACTTAAAGGTCAATCTTTGGAGATAGCCTTTAAACCTAGAGGTCTACCTCCACTATAGGCAACCCAAGGCCTAGAGGTATTTCAATGTTACCTAAATATTAGAGTAGGATTGAAAAACATCCTCTAGGTTGAAATAATTTATGACAAAAGTTACAAAATATCATCCAAAGGTCTAACACCTAGAGCCACATCCAAAATGCTTGGAGATAAGATAACACAGTCAAGCATATAGGCCTACTCATAAACCCCAATGCCATTTTGAGATTCCTTCAAGTTGTTATTGATATTTGAATGGAAAATGTGAGGTGTATTAGGAATTTTTAGACATTTTAAGAATTTTTAAGGTGACAATATGTGATAAATTTGATCAAAGTGTCTTCAAACCCTGCTTGAGCTAGTTAGCATACACACAGGCAATTCATAGACCATCTTCAAACACTAACCAACTCAACCACATACATGCTCATGGCCAAATATCCTATGGAATTTTAATTATACATATGGATTAAATATCCATGGAATTTTTATTGGTATTTGGGGGCTTGGATTTATGGATGAACATTAAAAAAGTATGCACTTAGAATTGTCTATAAACAACCCTAATGCCACTTTCTAATATTGATATCTCTAAGCACCGTTTACATGTGAACCCAACCCATTCATGAAAGGTGAGGAGGTTAATACCATACACATTCATGTAATTTATTATATTTTTATACATCCATACTCTATGAACCATTATTAAGATGATGGGCGTTTCAAACACTACACAAACCCTAGAAGTGACTCGATGGTGGAGTTTGACATAAAAACCCATATAAATGGGAGATTTTGATAATGAAATGACTTTTGAGGTCTATTAATGTACTCTTAACATCTCAAGGGTCAAAATTTACATAATAGGCTTTTAATTTCTAGTCTGAGCTCAAAATCAAGGATATTAGAGGTATTTATGTGAACAATGAGTTTGAGGAGGAAGAATGAGTCTTGGATCACATGATCAAGACCTATAACATCCTCCATATTGACCTCCATGACTTGTTCATCAAGTAAAAAGGTATGGGTATTATATTTCATAGCTACATTAATCCAAAATAGGTTAAGTAATGCAATCAAGTCAATGATGTTACTCTATGATGTCTTTAAAGTGATGTTCAAGTTATATGTGATGTATCAATGACTTAAAACCCCAATTTATGCCAATAATCATGGTTTAATTCTATAAACAGTCAAATCCACAACCTCCACCATAACTATGCCTTCAAAATGTGAATAAAAAATCAATTTGGTAAGTGTGAAAGTTTCCAACCTAAGTATTGAGGGTCATCATAGTGTTTTAAAGCCCTTCGGCTAATCCAAACCCCTAGATAAACCATTATAGTAGACCCTTATACTTGAAAACACATAATATTCACTCAAAGGGAATGATCTTCAAATAAATATAATATTCAAGTGATCATCATATCTTGAATATTATTCATGGGGAATCAACACTTTAGGGAAGGTAACAAGGTCTATTGGCTTGAGTTTGATGTAATTGTTTCAAAGATCTATGCTCTGATCTCTATGAACCAGCCCTAAAACCTGCCAAGCACTCCTAAACCTCCCTTAAACCCTAATAGTTACTCAAATAGAGAGTTTTAGAGAAAATTACATTTAAATACACAAAATTTACTTATGTAAAACTTGGATCTTATTAATAACTCATAGGGTCTCATGCTCATGGCTCCTGGTAGTATAGAAACTATGTAGACACTTATTGAAAAAAAAAAATTGTAGGGTTTTAGGAATAAAGTGTGTTACAAATACTAAATAAAATTTATAAACTATGGAAAGGGGGTAAGCTCATAACTTATTTTACTCAATAAATGAAAATATGGTCCATAGAATTGACTAAAACTACCTCCACTACCTCTATCTAAACTACCATTCTATGAAGTAGTCCAAATGGCCTAGTCATGCAAAGCTAGTATTATTTACAAGTAAATAATAATTTAAATATTTCAATAAAAATACATAATGGGTTATCTAAATATTATCTAAGTCTTATCAGAAGAATTGGGATCCTAGTCAACTATTTGATCATTCAAATAATGGATATGAGCATAATGTTGAAGGATAAGCAAATAGTCCTACTTATCTTACAATTAGAATAGTATAGCTAGAAAAAAGGTGATGTGGTAGCATTTATTAACCATATTCAATAATTTGAAACTATAATATAAGTGAGAATATCTTAAAATGGAGGCCATTATGATAGGTTAGAGGCAGTTTCATGGACTATTCATCATGCACATTAAAGGAGAGGTTGCCCAACACCTCAAAGAGGCCTACTCACACTATATTTTTATTTATTAAATACCATTTTAAGGAATATTAGGCTATTTTAAGCATGATTTACATTGGTGTAAATTCAAATGAGGGACTTATATCCTCCAAATCTTCCCAAAATGCCAAAGTAGACCCATTGAATGCATGTCAACACTTGAGGATGAGGAGAAGGCTTGTTGTAACTACCGTATGCCACCTTAGCCTCATTCACAGCCTATATCATTCCTAAAATTTTCTCTCTTATCCTTAAAAATTTATATTTAGGTAGGCATTGAGCTATTTCTTAGCATCCCTTAGTTGGGTATAGTAAAGCTCTACTAAAAATACCTTATAACTATTTTGAATCAATAAAATACATTTGTATATTTATTTTTGAATGTTAGTGTGCTTTATGTAAGTTTAATTCATATAATGTATGCATAATGTTGTCATATATAGGTCCTTTCATGTAACTAGATTCAGGTTGTTAGTCTATTATAGGTTGTATGAAGTGTTAAAAAATAGGAATGTTCTTGAGGGGTCATAAGTAACTAGTATCTTATGTAAATCAAGGCTTAGTCATTCAAGTTGCATAATCCTATTCAACATTCATACAAAATATTAATTTTTAAAACACCATCAAATATATTGATCAGTTATTGTCTCCATTATGTTCATTAATAGGTTTTAAAGGATATAGCTAAGAGTGGATCTTTAATCAATTGGTTCATCACCATTTAGAGTAGGTTCTTTCATTAGTTTTCATATCTCTTTCCATTTTCATTGTGACAATTTTAGGTCTTAAAGAGAGTTTAATTGAAAAACTAGGGGTTATATCCCCATAAAATCTAGATGTTTTACTTACATATTAGGTATCCCATAGTCTATAGGTCACTCCCATGTTGGACTAGGTTTGAGGAAAACATGAACAATCTTGTCCTCATCAAGGGTGAAACCTAGATCACTAACAATTTTGTCAATCCTAATGGAACTACCTATTAATGTCACTGGATACCTACTTTGACAATATTTACAATGTTGGAGGACATCTAGAAAGCTAAGGATAATCAAGAATAGATTGGAAGGTAGTTTTGTGCATCAAATTTCCACTAGATCAACTTCAAAAGCTAAGGAGATTGAAATTGTTGAATTACCATTGGACATACAAAGGAGAAAGAGGATTTCTATAGTTAATCCAAAACCCACACCCATAATTCTCTTAAGTCTCCTAATTATACCATTTTCATCCATATACATCCTATTACAAGTCCACCAATCCCAATGGTAAGGCCTAGATTACAAGAATTTCTACCTTTCAGTGGTGGAAGCCCTCTTAACCTCAACCAATTTAATGATATCCCAACTTTTGCCTTGAATATTTTTCCATATTTCATATGTTAAAACTCCACCACTCCTATATAACACATATCTGATATAAAAAACCTTTGTTTAGTATGTAACATCACCCAAGAAAATGTAACCATGAGGATCTTAAAAACTTATTTGAGAGGCAAAGCCCTTCAATGGTATATAGGTCTCACTTTTTCCTCTATAAAAACTTGGTATGATTTTAGTGAGTGCATTTTTAAACACTTTGAAGACAAAAGTGACCATGTGTCACTAGTTGAGTAACTCACCTCATTCAAGAGGGCCCTCCAAGAGTCTATGGTTAACTTTAACTATAGATTTCAAAAGACTTGGGATAGAATCTTTGTTATCATAAAGCCTATACCCAATTATGAATTTCTATATTACCTAAGGGCCTTAAATTTATATTTTTATGTAATTTTTAGTTTTCTATGTTAAACCCTTCCTGAGGAGAATATTATTCATGTCCAAACTTGAAACCTAGGCTAACATGGGAATTACCTTAGGCTATGGGTGACCTAATGTGCAGGTCAAACTTATAGATTTTTATGGTGCTATCTCCCTTGATTTGTGATTTAGAATGCCATATCTAAGTCTTAATTTTTTGGGATAAAAAGGGTGAATAATATTACATAAATGAAAACCTATTCTAAAGTGGTGATGCACCATGATGATAATTCCATCCACTCAACTCATCTTGGACTCTTAACACACTAGTGGACAATGCATAGAGATAAGGCATTATATTCAATGAATTTTAAGAAAAAATATTTAATATAGATATTAGTTTGAATGACTAAAGTAAGAGGTTCATGATAAGGATGCCTTGTTCAAGGCACTTACAATCTGATTCCCACTACAAATTTGAGCTATCAAAGTCATACACACTAGACAACCTACCAAGAAAACTTATTTTTACATAGGTGAAAATTTGAAAAACAAGGGGAAATAATACCACTATGAATATAATTACAAGCATGAAAACACTATGAATATATCATGAAGAATATGCAAATGCTTTATTCATCATTTTAAGAGGTGTGCTAGTACAAACACTAGTAGAGTTTACTCATGCCAGCCTCAAGGATACTATACAAGGCTAGAAGCCTTAAATATATAGTATAATAGGAAAAATAGAGGGTAATATAATGTGGAAGTTAGATAAAGATGTCATAAAATACCAAGGTTCACTTCATGTATCTATTACATTAGTTACCAACAACCCCTTTAGCTCCTTCCATGCATTGATGCTTTCAATGACTCCTTACATGAGTTGGTTTTGAAATGAGGTGGTGAAGGGTATGGTTGATATATTAAACATTATATAAATTAATTTTACATGATTTTTTAGTAAAATAAATCCTCTACCTAGCAGTTACAATGTGAACAAGGTGAAATTAAGTCACCACAGATGTATAACAATCCATCTTCCTCTTAACACATTTAACAAAGTCAAGAATCTACCTTATGTCTCCATTATAGCCATGAATTATGAATTAATTTACCTTCAAGGGTCAGATACCAAGTATATAATCTTACATTAATGCATTTAATTATCCCATTTAATGCCAATTTTGAGTTCTCTTAGGTGACCAAATAGGTCTACTAGGCCAACTAAGCCTAACAGCCTGACTATTTGCACTAGGAAACCATGAAAGTCTGGTTGAAACCTCAAGGATATATGAAAACATGAGAATAATCCTGAATAAACATATTATACCATGATTTAGACTTACAGAGGCATTATGAACTTTAATTTTCATTTCTCTTAGTAGACTGGTTTACCTTTCTCTGTCATTTGCAGACTGGTAGTTTTAAAGTGAGTTATAGAGGTATTTTAAGGAATTTATTTTGGAATATTATTATTTTAATAGATTAATAAGTTCCAAAACCATCCCATCCAATAATTAGAATCATCTCAAACATCTCTATACCCTCCTTTATGCTCAAAATCTTATAAAAGTATGGATTTATGACACCTTTGTAAAATGCTTATACAATCAAGTACCATTGGTTGAGTTATATTTGAGTTTACTTTATATTCCATGAGATTTATATGTCATTATAGGGTGCTAGGATGCCAAAACACTAAGTTTTTTGAAATTGTGCCTACCTAAGATTTTAGAGAGGTTTTGAGTGCTTAGAAGTCTTGGTGATAAGTTATATTATATAGATGTCCAATTTTGGAAAAATATCCATGAATATCTATGGAACTTACCTCCTCAACTTTCATGAATTCCCTACATTCACATCCAAATTTTATATAGAGATATGAATGTTATAAAGTTACCCTAAGGTAGTCTGTAGACCAATTTTGAGTGGCTATTTTCTTAAGCTTTGTTCAAAAAGTGTATCCCATAAATTCCAATCAATCCTTAATTTAATTTTGGTTCATATATATACTTAAACATCCATAAGATATTTGGTCATAAGCACCTATGTGGTGGAGTGGGTGATCACTTGAAGCTGGCAGTTGAGTTCATTGTGTGCAAGGCAAGGATCTTGATCAAGGTTTCAAAAATGATTTGAAATTTTACTCACTTATTATCATATAAAACCTATTTATTGTGTTATTTAACACCATTTCACACACTAATCAATTATTATACTTGATATAAATATTTTAGGCTCTTCAATATAGTACTAGGTTTTATGACATAGTTTGAGGCATGTCTGCATTAACCTATTCTCAAGGGAATTTGATGAGTAAAATAATTGTTTCTTATATTATAGGAGGTATGAGGACACTTAAAATCCTATTAAGGTGATCCAAATCTTTTCTTGGGACCAAATTTACTTATAAACATTCCAAAGTTTGATTTTGTCCATCGAACACCCTGAACTATCTATCATGGACAAGGCTTGATCTAAGATAAAATAATGGGTATACCCACTATTTTTATAACCAAAATTATATCATTAGTATGTTATGTCATTAATAATTACCATTCCATTCAAATTTTAAGACTTGACTATTCCTACAAAGCCCTCAACTGACCAATTTGTCCAAACTAACTAGCTGCCTAATGACTGTCTATAGGAAGGATGTGAGGTGACTTAATAGACTAAAAACCATCACAACATCTAAAATTACTGAATTCCATCCTTCTCAATCATATTTTTTGGATCCATGTAGTGATCAAATCCTCTAATAATCTCATTTACTCTTGTGATCTTATACAGGGTTTGGGAATGAAGCACTTAATCTAACTCTATGGGTTTACAAGTGTATTTTATTAAGGTAGGAACAAACCCATTGAATAGTATTATTAAATCTCCATTATCCTCTCTTTTTTTCATATTATTGAATCCACCCCCTATCTTCAACTCTTTTGGTGCTCATTGTTGGAACATGATAGTATACTGAGAGGGGATGGATCAGTATGTGAATTAAAACTAGTCCTTTAACACCTTTTGGAACATATTAAAAGATATATGTACATGAAATCAAATATTCAGATATCAATCAAACAAAAATACACATTATAATAGATATATACATGGAAAACCCAAAGGGAAAAACCATGGTGAGAATAGATGCTAAAATCTACTATTCTAGTCCAACCTCATAGTTTAAAGCCTCACTGGTAAACCTCACTAGTTAAAAATTTAAGGGCATTGACCCTAGGGAGACACCAATCCATTAATTTTAGATATTCGACCCTAAGGAAACACCCACTCCCCAATATAAGCACCCACTTAGTCTATCTGATGACATCAACCTATCGGATTCCATTATGGAGCTAGAACTCTAGATTATAACATAGATTCACAAATGAATCTAGGTATCTATTCTATGTTAAAAGTATAATCTATAACATCTCACTATCTACACATACTCTCTACATTATTTTATTCATTTCTCTCTCTCTCTCTTCACTTATTTCTCTATCTAGATTTGTCTTTATATGACACACTTCATCTCTTACTCACTTTCCTCCTTTATGTCTCTATATTTTCTATTTGACATAATTAATAAACAATATCTCAACCTCTCGACACTTATACCTATGTCTAGATATTATTCTACATGAGATAATTCAAATGGATCTAGCCATAGTACCTTTGATGTCTCTATATCTCCATTCAACACTCTTCAACTCTACTCAGCAATCTCTCTACGTCTCTCTTAACTCTAATTAGTTTGGTTAGCAATAGAAAAATCTGCTCATGTCCTAGATTAAATATTTATAACCAATTGATCTAGGATTCCAAATCTTCACTATGTTCACACTTGGACTATAACACATCATGTCAGTCTTGGACTTTAGTTCATTATGAATTGAGTTATTAGTTCTCACATCTTGATTCCATGCATCACTACCATAATTTTAGGTCTCATTACTATCTATATTAATTGATGGACTATAGTTTTGATTCACATGTTCATCAATATATATTTGATTTCTTGGATTGGTCAATCTCATTGACTATGTCATGATTTAGCACTTTCACACATGTTCCTACAATTAACCATTTATCTAGGCATTACTTTAAATGTCAATCATTGATCTTGTGTTTGGTGCCATGATCCAATGGTCCATATTTAAATATATTAACTTTATAATGCATCCATTTTATCACATTATAAGAATCTCACGCTATATTTTTTTTATCTTTGTATGCTTTTGAACTTCAACTTTATCACCTTTAAAACACATCCATCGATCTTCTTGATTCAATATTTTGCATGACATTGGATCACTAGAGATGCAAATTATTTATCTCTATCTAGAAATTAAATGTCAATATCTTTATCCCATCTCATTTATTCCTATATCTTTGGATCACTCTTGCTCCATCAATATTCTCAAACATGATCAATCTTTAACTTGCCACTATGTTGATAAACATTGATCACTTTATTCGATCTAAGTCTACTCACTTTATTGGATCTTCTTTATATAATCATCCGCTCATCATCAAATATTTTGACAAGCCCAATATTTAAGTTTTCTTAGCTATCTAGAGTGTGACACTTACCATTAGAGTGTGCCTTTTCATATTGATGTCAGTTAACACTATTGAGACACTTTTAAATCTTTCATTGCTCATATACCTTTTGACTTAAAACCACTCCATTGATTTACTAAGTTGACTCTCTGATTGTGACACTTGTCACTTGTAAATTAACTTGGAGGCCCTTTTGATAATTATAATTCTCTATGCTTCATTAGCTCATCTTTTTATGATTAATCACTAACCATTGGTCAAGATGAGACATAATATAAAGTATAAGACATAGGAAATATTAAGTCCATTGATCACTACTCAAGTTGGTAATTTCTAGGTCAAGAGGCTAGTTTTGCAATGATGAAAAAGGTTTAAATAATAACTTAAGCTATTGGTTCCATTCTATATCTAGTAAACATTAAAATATAAAGTGTCATACAAAAATTTGTAATGTGTTCTTTGATCTTTCTAGAGGTTCCCTTTGAGACTTTGTAAGGTACCCTTTGGTGCTTCTCAAAGTGTCATTTGGAACATTAGAGGTGCCCATCGATTCATACAAAATGACCCTTTAAAACTTTCTAAGTGTTCTTTAATCCTTCCAAAAGTTCTCTTCATAACTTCTCAACATGCCCTTCAAAACATTTGTTATGGGATTTTTGTCCAATGACAATTTACTTGAAAATTATTATTACAGGATTTTTGGCTAAAGATAATTTCCTTGAAACTTTTATTATGGGTTTTTTGGCTGAAGATAATTTCCTCAAAAAAAAATTTATGTTATTTTTTAATCTAAAGAGACTTAAACAAATTCCCTAAAACAATTCTCTCAAAACACTTTTCTTGAAACAAATGCTAAGTTACAAAATAGACTAAGTATGGAAACTTAGTAAACTTCTAGCTGAGAGGCAACCTTATGCATTTGTAATATTTTTTATACTCATCCATACGACTTAAAACCTAGATCACAAAAAATATGCACATACCTAATTATAATAGTGTGGTCATTTCCTTCAAAAACTGCCATACACACTAATACTATTATCATCAACCTATGTACTTAGCCATTTTGTCAAGATAAATACATGATAAAAGGATTTCATATGACTATTCTTGTATTTACATAAAAATTCAAAGTACACACTCAACTCCATGAGGTATCTACAACATGTATGCTCAACTCAACATTTTTGTCATTAATGCTTTACTAGCTCATGCTTTTTTTAAATTAATGATTATCTTTGACACATCAATAACTATGTCCAATAATCTCCCCCTTTGTCATTGATGGAAAGACACCTTTAGAATGAATTCTTACACATTCTAGCACCATCATTCCACTTTCTCCCCCTTTGAAATTAATGATAAAGGATCTCTTCATTAAGGTGTCAATAATCTACTCATGCATATGTTCAAATAATTAAAACTCTTGAAGATACTTATCTATTTCCAAGCATGTGAAGCAATTTTTCCTCCCTTGACATTTGCTAATTTGAATTGAGACTATTCTAATCCTTGGGCCTGTCAGGCTTGAACACACTGTGAAAAACTCCCCCTAGGTCATCTATGCTTAGATACTCTATGAACACCTTAAAACCACTCAATGTCTTTTATCTTCTCTCTGAGTTACCTTTTCTATCCTATTCTAAGGATTAATAAATATTATATGAGACTCCCCATAGAATCATGCCCTATCACTAAGATTTATTGATGTGGTGTAAGAGCCACTAGTCCTAAATTTTGTCTCAAATATTCAAATTGTTACTTGGGAAGAGGTTTGGTGAATATGTCTACAATATGATCCTTAGTTGGTACATATTCCATTGTGACCTCTTGATCTACAACCCTTTATTTTAATAAGTGATACTTGATTGATATGTTCTTGGTTCTATAATACATCACTCAATTCTTTATTTTATTTATTACACTTAAATTATCATAAAGAATAGAAATAGGTGACATATACTCAACCTTGATGTCTTTTAGTGTTTGCTTCATCCATAGGACTTGAGTACAATATTCCATTGCTTCTGCATACTCTTTTTCTAATGTAGATAGAGTAACAGACTCTTGATTTTTGTTTAACCACAAAACAAGTCTGTTTCCAAAGAAAACTTCACTACCACTAGTGATTCGTCTATCATCTACACTTCTTGTGTCAAAGTGAAATATTCACTTTTAAGGTACCATATGCCATAATCAATTGTGCTCTTGATGTATAAAAAAATAATTTTCACTAAATTGACATGTGACTCTTTAGGATCATCTTGAAATCTTTCAACCATGTACACTACTTTCATGATATCAGGTCTTGATGAAGTTAGGTATATAAATCTACTTATCATTGATTTGTACATTATTTGAGTTGCATCAAGGGACTCATCCTCTTTACTTAGCTTTAATCTAGTTTTCATGGGAGTACTAACTCGTTTTCTATCTTCCATACCAATTTTATTGAGAATTTCCTATGTATTAGTTTATACTATTTGTAGACCAAGGAAGAAAGAAAGTTATACTAGCATAGACATCTCAAATTCACTTTGCATTTATGTAGTAAATTCTTTGCACATTTTGTTATTGCTACCATGAAAGATGATGTCATATACATAAACAACAATAATCAACATATGCTCACCTTTTGATTTGAAGTAAAGATTATTGTCTGCACATCGTTGAAACCTTGTTACAATAGGTAATGGTCTAATCTTGAATACCATGTCATAGGTGACTATTTTAGACCATACAGTTCCTTCTTTAGTCTTCATATGTAATATTCTTATTCTAACAACTAAAAACCTTTAGGTTGTTCTATGTAGACTTCCTCTTCTAAGTTCTCATTAAATAAAGAAAACTTGACATCCATTTGATAGACTTTAAATGTATTATAAATAGATAATGTTAGAAACATTATTATAGCTTCCAATCTATCAACTGGTGAAAATTTTTCCTCAAAATCTGTACCTTCAACTTGTGTATATCCGTTTCCCACCAATCTTTCTTTATTCCTTATAACAAATCCATCTTTATTAAGCTTGTTTCTATAGACCCATTTTGTACTTATCACATTCTTAATTTAGGGTATTGGAACCAACTACCAAATTTTTTTCTTTTCAATTCGGTTCAATTATTCCATGGATTTAAGCTAATTCTCACCCTTGCTGGTTTCAACATAACTCTTAGGTTCTATTTTAGAAATTATAACAAAACTTAATTGTTCCTTGTTCATTGTAATTCTTCTCCTTGTTTGAACTCCATTATTATTACCAATTATCTACTCTTTAGGGTGATCCTTTTGAACAAATCTTGGAGGTACCTTTTCATTCATTTCTTCAACTTCTTCACTATTTGCTTCTTCAAGATCTGATTCTTTAATATTGATTTCCTTTTTAGGTTTAACATGTTTTATGACTTCTTCAACCTTGACATTTATGATATCTACTATCTTATGTAGCCTTTTATTATAACATATATAATATTTGATTTGAGTGGAATAACCAAGAAATATTCCTTCATCACATCTTGATTCAAAGCTTCCCAATTTATCATCCTTTCTCCTGATGTAGCATTTGCTTCCAAACACTCTGAAGTACTTGATAGAGGTAGGATTTCTATACCATAGCTCATAGGGAGTTTTTTCATTGTCTTACCTTAGTTGAACTCTATCCAAGATGTATACTTCCATTTAGATTGCTTCTCTCAATTATCCATTAGGTAACTTGGCCTCATTTAGCATTGTTATGGCCATTTCCTTAATTATTCTATTCTTTCTCTTGAAAACTCCATTTTGTTGTGGAGTACTTGTTGTAGAGCGGTGCATTTTGATCCTATACTTCTTAAAATACTCTAAAAACTCATTTGAGGTGAATTATTCACCTTTATTTGATCTTAAGAATTTGATTTTTCATCCAATCTCATTCTCTACCATGGCTCTAAAAATATTGAATCTCTCAAAGGCTTATGACTTATCCTTCAAAAAGGTTACCCATGTAATTATTGAGTAATAATATATAATTAACATGAAGTATCTCTCTCTTTTAGATCTTCTTATCTTATTAGGACCACAAATATCAGTATGAACTAATTGTAAAGGCTTTATAGTTGCATACTTTTTTTGAACGTTGACCCTTGTTTGCTTGCCTAGTTGAAATTCCTTGTAAGTAGTATTTGTAAGTTTGGTTATCTTGGGAATGTATCTTACACACTTATTTGAGCTTACTTTGACTAGGTTATCAATGTTTACATGACCCATTCTCCTATGCCACAACTAGATCTCATCTACCTTTCCTATCAGGCAACTATTTTCATTCACTTTAACAAGATTATAGATATTGATCTTAGTCCTTTTACCTTCTACAAATATTCTACCATATCTCTTTAGCTTTCATCTTTATACATCAAATGTGACCTTATAGCCATTGTCACACATTTGTGTAACACTTAGTAGACTATGCTTCAATCCTTTAACATAAATGATATCTTGTGTAGGCAGTTTACCATCTATGTTCAAGGTTCCCTTACTTTTGATTTTTATTATTGTGTTGTCTCCCAAGCTGATAGATCCTTCCTTACATTTGCCCAATTTGGTTAACTTTCTATTATCACTAGTCATATTCTTTGAGCAACCACTATCTATTACCCATAAATTATGTTCCTTAGCATGGAGTGCAATTTTAGAAATCATGGATTTATTTTTCACTTTCCACACTTAGTTGGGTTTCTTATATGTTTTCTTTTTCTCTTTATCAAAGACTTGTGAATCTTTGTTCACACCAAGAGACATGCATTTCTTTACAATGTGCACTTTTGATCTAACAAAACTAGTTTTACAATGTCTAGCTATGTGACCAAAATTATCTCAATTATAGCACATTACATTTGTACCTAACAAAGGAGAAAATAAGTTTATACTTATAAAATTTATTCCCCTTGTAGTTTAAACTCTATAATCAATAACCCTGTGACCAAAATAATTATAACTATAACATTAACCATAGAAACATAAGAAATACCTAGTCATTGAATTTCTTGGTGTAAAATGAGGAACTCTTCTAATTTATGGCTTCTTAAAGTCTCTCACCTTGGTGTATCAATTTGCATCATCTACCTTTATCTTCTTCTTCTATTCAATATTATTTTTAGATCTATCTTTCTTCACATCAATTGAGTTTGAGTATGTCTTTATGTCCTTACAAGATTTATCTTTTTTTGGTCTTCATTCTCCTTCTACTTTAAATTTTTCATATATATTAGAAGATGTACTAGTAGTGGATCTCTTTCCATTTTCATAGACAAGACCTGATCTCTCTTTTGAGGGATTTTGAGAATTGATCAATTCATCAAGAATGTTTGATCCTCCTATCAAATTTAGAATTTGTCTAGTTGACATTTGTCTTTGTCAAGATCTTTTCTCAAGGCCAAGATTCCTACTTCAAGCTTCAGACATTCATCATATTAAGATTGTAATTCAAGTTTGACTACATATTCTATTCTCTTAACCTCTTCAATTTGTGACTTTAGGCTTATCACCATTTGATCAAATTCTTCAAGACTCTTGGATAGTTTTTCAATTTTTTTTTTCATGTTTATTTTGTCTTGTGTTCTCTTTCTAAAACTTGTTAATCTCATCTAGATCACTATGATTTTACATTCAAGGTCCACTTATCCTTTATCTTCTTCATCTGAGTCTTCATCTTCTTCTTGATCCATAGAAGCTAATTCTATTATCATTAATAAGACTTCCTTTTCCTTAGCCATAAAAGCACAGTCATGATCATCATTAGAACTTTAATTATCTTTCATTAAATCATTGTCTTCTCTTGTATATAGACCTTTATTTTCTTAAATAAGTTCTTCTTCTTGGGATAATTCGGTTTTACCTTTTTTATACTATCTACTTTCTCAGAGTTATAATTTTTATTACTAGGGCATTTACCAGAAAAATGTACTACTTTACCATAGTTAAAGAATTTTAAGGTTAACTTACCTCTATACTTTCTAGATCCTCTTTTTAGTCTTCTATCAAAGTTAGCTTCTTCTTCATATGTCTCCTCAGATCCATATATAGGTGCTTCTTCCTTTACTTTCTTGGTTACTTTGAATGCAACTTCTCTATTAAAGGTGTTTGTCTCTCCCATTCTCATCTCATACACTATGAAGGTCCCTTAAAACTCATCAATAGTGAGTTTATATAGATCTCTTGCTTCTTCTATTTCATAGATTTTAGATTCATATCTTGATGGAAAAGATATTAAAACTTTCTTGACACTGATTGACTCTTTTATTTCTTCTTGAAGGCCTTTGGTTTCATTGACTATTTCATCTACCCTAAGGATGTATTCTCCAATATTATCCTCTTCATTAATCTTAAGACTCTCAAACTTGCCTTTGTAAGTTTTTAGCTTGCCTTGCTTTATCTTGTCATCTCCTTAATAGATGATCTTTAGTTTGTTTCATATATCTTGAGAATGTTGGCAATGCATCACTTTGAAAAACTCTATATTTTAAAATACTTAAATAATAACACTCTTTACCTTGGCATTTCTCTCATATGCCTTCTTGGAAGCCTGATCGATAGGATTTGTAGCAAGGGAATTTAATATAGACATACATACATCAAACCCTAATAAGGATAAGTATGCTTCCATTCTTATGATCTAGAATGCATAATTTATTCCATAAAAAAGAGGTGCTTTATTTGATGAAGATATTTCTTGACTATCCATATGTGTTCTCCTTCAAAGATCTACCTAAGCTGATTAAGATTCTATTATGAACCTAGGGCTATGATACCAATTACTTGAACATGAAAGTATACTGAGAGGGGGGGGGGTGAATTAGTATATGAATTAAAAATAGTCCCTTAACACCTTTTGGAATAGATTAAAAGATATATGTAGATGAAATCAAATATTTAGAGATAAATCAAACATAGATACACATTACACTAGATTTATATGTGGAAAACCCAAAGGGAAAATTGATGATGAGAATAGTTTCTAGAATCTATTATTATAGTCCAGTCTCATAGTTTAAAGCCTCACTAGCAAACCTCACTGGTTAAAATTTAAGGGCACCATCCCTAAAGAGACATTAATCCCCTAATTTAAGAGCTTCAATTCTAAGGAAGTAACCACTCCATAATCTAAGCACCCAATCAGTCTATCTGATGGCATCAACCTATTATATTCTATTGTAGAGTTAAAACTCTAGATTATATCATAAATGAATCTAGTTTCTATTTTGTGTTATAAGTATAATATATAATAGCTCACTATCTGCACATACTCTCTTCATGCCTTTATTCCTCTCTCTCTCTATACTTCTTTCTCTATGTCTAAATTTTTATTTATATAATGTTGATGGTTAAAATTGTGCTTGTTTCTAACACCAACAATGAGAAGTTTCAAGATGTGGAACTTGCGACTTGAAACAACCTCCATATTTTTAAGAAGCTTGTCTCTTATTTATATCAAGTGTATACTAGGAAAAGGGATAGGAATTTTAACAGAAACACAAATGCAAGAAAGAAAATCTAACTATGGTGATGCACCTAAATTTAATTTAACCTTAATCCTGAGCATAGTGAGACTATATGTAAGATTCAATTACATTTAAGAGCAAACAAGTGCATGATCAATGTAAAATATATAAACAATAGAAATAGAGGCTCATAGCATAGACTGCTTTTGTAGTGATACAAAAAATATCAATAAAGGCACAAGGTTTAATCTTCTTATTTGAATTCTCCAGTCACATAAGAGGCATAGAAACATGCAGAGTTATATAAACTTTCCTACTCAATAAAATGGAACAAAGGAAAATGAAATTCCTAATCACAGCTCTAGAAAGTCTAAAACTCTTGACAACACAGCCTAGACTACTTTTACAATGACATAGAAAATATCAAAAAAGGCATAGGATTCAATATTCTTATTAATTCTCTAGTCACATAAGAGGCACATAAACATGCATAGTTACATAAACTTTCCAACTTAAGAAAATAGAACAAAGGTAAATGATATTCCTAGTCACAACTCTAGAAAGTCTAAAACTCTTGACAATTTCTCTCAGAAAAATTCTCTCTGGTATCTGATGATGATTTATTTTGGTGATCTCTGCACCTTTATTTATAGCCTTGGATTCACTCTAGATTGTCTACTTATTCCCAATCTAACAGCCCAACTAAAATCTAACCAAACTGGAAGTGTCTAACAGAAGATATTTATTAGATTTTGAAACACTTTATCTTATGGCAGTTCATTGGCTAAAATAGATCACAAGATGCTCCCTTCTCTTAAACGGAAGATGACACTTAGCCAATTCCTTGAAAACCTTCTTATTACTTTAGGAGACACCGGAGGATGACACTTGGCAGGTTCTGCAACCTTACCAAGGACACACAATGCTCTCCACTTTACCTATACTCTTAATATATCTTTGCTTAGGAACGTTTTGCCTTTGACACCTATCACAATCTGCTTCTTCAACACTTTAACAAATTAATAGAAATAAGAACCACAACATTTCTCACTTGAGAAATTTTTAAAAAGACATGGGTACAGGTGGCAATCTCTGCTTGCTTCAACAAAGGACACATGGCAATCTCCGCTTTACTTAACTGAGGATATGTGGCAATCTCTACTACTTTTAGCTACCTTTTGAGGAACCTAAAGAAGGTTACACGTGTTGGTCTCTACTTTACTCTATTTATATTATAGAAAAAAATGGGCCTCATTTCATATTTACATGGATAACGACACTTGGTGGCTTCCACTTGTTTTAGAAACAAAACTTGAGACCCACCATAGTCTTTGCTATATTGGTGAAACAAAATGAAGATAATTCAAACCTCAACACGTGGTGGCTTCCACTCTCTTTAGTTGGGATACGTGGCATCTTCTATCACTTTTCAAAAAGAAAATTGAGACCTTTCACGATTGCCACTTGGCACTTTTTGCTTTACCCTGATACTTAGCTTGTTGAAACCTTTCATTGAAAAGAGATTTGGAATGCAGGTGCTGATATGAAATGTGGATGCCAACACTTGTTGCATTCTACTAAGTTGCTATGAGATACATGGCACACTCCATAGCCTTATTAAAATTATGAAAAGTGCCTCATAAAATGACACTTGGTAGCTTCTGCCTGACTTCGACACTTAGACAAAAATGAATCAAAAGAAAATAGAACCCACGCTCTATTTCAAAACTTCACCATTTTGGATCAAAGTATGTGAGAATAAAATTTTTTAGTGCATGACTAAAAATTAGAATGAAACATAGAGTATTTTTTACTCTACATTTATTGGTGACCCCAAGGACTTTTGAGCCTGCTAAAAAAGAAACCACAACTCCCGCTAGATCAACATTTCAAAATTATAGCTTCAACAATGCTATTTGGTAGGTGGACCACTCATTTTCAGATAACCCCTACTTATTCTGCAATTCATTGAAGGCTAAATCAAGGTTAATAATATCTTTGTGTGAAATTTTTTGCAAAATCTAAACCATAGCCTTCAATTTGAATTTGAGCTGGGAAACAAGAACCAAGACAACTTCTATTTTAGGGACTGATGAATCATCCCTTAAATTATAAAAAACTATTTGATCATTCTATTTGGCCAATATCAAAGGTTCAATTTCATCAACCGTTAGCACCGTGTTGTCATCAAGAAATGGAGAAGGAAGACCTAATTGCACTAGATCTTCAATATGCTATTTCATTTGACTGATGCCTTCTTTCATGACATCTAGGAGCTCTCTGCAACAGATGGCTATGGAATTACAACTGAGAACCTCATTCACTCACTTAATAGTGACCATTCTATTCTCAATTCCTACTACTAACAACAATGCATCTATTGCATAATAAAGCTTTTGTAGCAACATTTTAGAGTCCACTACTCTCCCAGAGACTGTAGCCAAAGTGTTAACAACTAAATTCTCCACCTTTTCACATAATTTTTATGCATTTAGTAAGAAGGTGAGAGAAGGCCTGAGCTGAATAATCTCTAAGGAGATTCTTTTCCACATGGATGCATAGAGCTCCTTCACCAAACTTAACACTCTTTGGCCTATTGGCTAGCTCCAGTGTTAATTGTGTTGCTCTCTGTTGCTCTACTTGAAATTGGGCTTGTATATCCACAATATTATAATATTCACTTAGTAGCTTTTATTGCAATTGGGTAACCCATAGCAGGTGTTCCTCACATTTTTATTGAAATGATACTTTTTCCCACCGTAGGGTTGTCACCACATACTTTACCTATGTTATCCCTGCCTTTAAGGAATCATTTTCGGCCTGGACTACTTGGTGAGTCTGAAGACAAACAATATCTTGTAACTATTTATTTAGATTCTCTATCTCATTGTCTTTTCTATTGATATCTATGGTTAAACTATTATAGTTTGTATTTTCCTTAGCTAAATCAACCTCCACCTTCTGTAGCCTCCTTGATGTCTTCAAGTAGTCTTTAGTAACTACAGAAGTGGATTTAGTTAGAAGCTCAATTTTGTCTTGTGGCCTGAAGAGGGACATGTCGATGGCCATTGTATTCATCGTGTAGTCTTCCAGCTGCATCTACTTAGCTGGCTTGATTACATTTGGTGACAAATGAGTCACCATCAATTACTATTGAATGGGGTCAAATTTTGACCACAGATGGGGTGTAGCCAATGCTTTATTTTCCTTGATCTTATTTTTCTCTCTTCAGGCTTCCCTTGCCTTTCTAGTAGCATCTACTTGGGTCTGGAAGGTATAAGGAGAGGCAATGTACCCACCCACAAAAGGATGTCCCTATGGTAAACCATATTGAATAGCCAATTGTTGGCTATGGGAAATCTGAGGGGAAAGTTTCTTGGGAACAGAGGGGGGAAAATGAGGTAATGTTAAAGCTTGAGGTGGCATAGATGGGGTGAAGTGAGAAATAGGAATGGCATAGGTGGTAAGGGATGTCATCTAGCTAGATGGAATCATCATGCTAATAGGAGAAGAAAGAGATTGAGAAGGAGGAATAATACTTACTTGAGGAGAAATTATAGTACTCTATAATTGGCACTGTGGGGTTTCCATCTCCTCTTCTAAATCAAACTGAAACTGCACCCTCTTTCACTTCTTGGGTCTCTCTTCTTCTGGATGTGTTTCTTTCCTTTTTAATGATGCTTCTGGAGAACTGGGATATCTATAACCGATGTTGATGGGGAAGCTATTGGTTGTGAAGGCACCACACTATTTTCTTTTCCATGATGCTGAGAGATTGGGGCCAAATTGATACAATTTCTATAGCTACAATTTGCCTTGAGGCCTGTGGTTCTTTGCTTGGTCCCGCTCTAGCTTCTGGCTCTACACCCAATGTCAAAAAATTACTTTTCTCTAGGCTAGATACAGGGGAGAGATGACACTCATCCCATAGTTCTTCCCATCTCTCATCTGTCTATGTTCCCAAAAGAATGGGTTGTTTAACAAATTTCCTACCTATATTTCCAATATGCTTTTATTTTCTCAGCATCCCAATATTTATTCTTTAGTGTCCTTCTTAAGCCAGAAGTCATTCTAACTTTTGGATCATAATCCCTCTGCTTAACATAAAATGTTTCCTAGGGTTTGTTTTATGGAAGGGGCAAGTCTGTTAACTCAACATAAAATCCAGGATCATTTTCTCTAGGATTTTTCCTAGTTTCCCAAAAAGGGTAGCCTTCATGTGCAATTCTAGTTGCAACCCTGTTAGTCCTTATCTAGGAAGCTATGAAACCATTTGGGTCATATACCCATTTGTCTTCACCTAGTAGAAAACCTAGGAAGTCCAGCTTTCTAAGTAGCACAATGGTGCATCACCATAGTTAGATTTTCTTTCTTGCATTTGTGTTTCTGTTAAAATTCCTATCCCTTTTCCCAGTATACACTTGATATAAAGAAGAGACCAACTTCTTAAAAATATGGAGGTTGGTTCAAGTTTCAAGTACCACATCTTGAAACATCCCATTATTGGTGTTAATAACAAGCACAATTTTAACCATCAACATTTAACACACTTCAACTCTCACTCACACTACTCCTTTATGTTTCTATATTTTCTATTTAACATAATTAATCAGTAGCAACTCATCCTCTCTACAATTCTACTTATGTCTAGATATTATTCTATATCACACAATTCAAATGGCTATAGCTATAGCAACTTTTATGTGTTTATATATCCATTCGACACTCTTCAACTCTACTCAACAATCTCTCTATTTCTCTCTCAACTTGACTCTAGTCATTTTGGTTAGTATTATCAAAGGTTTCTTGTGTCCTAGATTACATATTTATAGCCAATTGATCTAGAGTTTCATATCTCTGATGTGTTCACAATTGGACTATAACACATCATGAAAATCTTGGACTTTAGTTCATTATGACTTGAGTTATTAGTTCTTGCATCTTGATTATATGTATCCCTACCATAATTTTAGGTATCATTACTATCCATAGTAATTATTGGACTCTAGTTTTGATGTACATCCTCATCAATATATTTGATCAGTTAGATCAATCATTCTCATTGATTGTGTCATGTTTTAAGGATTGCACACATGTTCTTAAATGTTCCCACAAATAACCATTTTTTTGAACATTAATTTAAATGTTGATAATTGATCTTACATTTAGTGACATGATCCAATGGTCCATATTTGAATAACTCAACTTTATAACATGTCCATTTGATCACATTTTGATAGGTTTATGCTATCCATCTGATCTTTGCATGCTTATAAAATTTAACTTGATTACCTTTTAAAAATGTCTATCAATCTTCTTAATTTGAGATTATGCATGTTTTTAGATCACCAAAGATGTACATTCTTTATCTCTATTTAGACATTAAACATAGAGCTCTTTATCCCATCTTGTTGCTTCCTATATATTTGAATCACTTTCATTCCATCGATCTTCTCAAACATGCTCAATTTTTAAATCACCATTATTTTAATAAACATTGATCACTTTATTCTATCTGAGTCCACTCACTCCATTAGATCTTATTTATATGATCATCTGCTCACCATCATATCTTTTGGCAAGCCTAATCTTTATGTCTACTTACCTATTAAGAGAGTGACACTTGGCATTAGTGCATACCTTCTACATATTGTTATTAGTTTTTTCTATTGAGACACTTGGAAATTTTGCATTGCTCATTAACCTTTTGACTTAAAACCACTCTATTAATTTGGAAGCCCATCTGGTATCACTAATGATGTAGGAACATCCACATGTGGTCAATGTGTTTTTATTGTTTTTGGTTGAGTCTAGGTTGCTTAGGTATGCTTAGTTTTCCCTCCAAAATAAACATTTCATGCAAGCTCTGTGATTGTGAAACTTGTCACCTACACATTAACCCATATGTCTTTTTGACAATTTAACTTATTTATGATTCATTGGATCAGCTTTACATGATTAATCACTAGCCATTGATCAAGTTAGGACATAATATAAAGTCTAAAACTTAGGAAATATTAATTCCATTGATCACTACTCGAGCCAGTAATTGATAGGTTGAGGGGCCAATTTTGCAATGATGACAAATACTTAAATAATAACTTAAGCTATTAGGTCTAGTCTATATCTTGTCAACATCAAAATATAAAGTGCCTTAAAGAAATTTTCAAAGTGTCATTTTATCTTTCCAAAGGTGCCCTTCGTGACTTCTAAAGGTACCCTTCAATACTTCTCAAAGTGTCATTCAGAACATTAGAGGTGCCATTTGGTTCATATAAAATGACCGTCCAAAAATTTCTAAGTGTCCTTTAATCCTTCTAAAAGTGATCTTTGAAACTTCTCAACATTCCCTTTAGAACATTTGTTGTGGGATTTTTATCCTAAGACAATTTCCTTGAAACTTTTATTGTGGTCCTTTTGGTAGAAGATAATTTTCTCGAAACTTTTGTTACAGGATTTTTGGCCAAATAAAAGTTCCTCAAATCTTTTGTTGCAGGCTTTTTTAATCCATAGATACTTTAAAAATTCCCTGAAACAATTCTCCTAAAATATTTTTCCTAAAACATATATCAATTTTCAAAATAGACTAAGTATGGAAACTTAGTAAACTTGTAGCTAAGAGGCAACCTTATGCATTTTTAATATTTTCTATACTCATTTATATGACTTAAAACTTAGATAATAAAAATGAGGTAAATACCTAGTTATCATAGTGTGATCATTTCATTCAAAAACTACCATACATGATAATACTATTATCATCAACCTGTGTACTTAGCCATATCTATCAAGATAACTACATGTGCAAAGGGGTTCATATGACTATTATTGTATTTATATAAACATTCAAAGTACACACTCAACTCCATGTGGTCTCTACAATATGTCTATTCAACTCAACATATTTTTCATTAATGCTTTAATAACTCATTTTTTTTTACATCAATAACAATCTTTGGCACATCAATGACTATGTCCAACACTCATAGGCATGCCTATGTTCTCTTAAGGCCTGTTGATTGATGTAGACATATAAAATGTGAAAATTAGTATCTTGAGTGTGGCTTACAACACCCAATCCATAGGTCCATCTTACATGCTCTCATAACCCTTCTAAGCATCTTTTCACTGATTCCCAATCATTCATAGGCTTTCAAGACCTCACTTTAGCTTAGCTAGGACCCCTTTTCCATGCTTATTCCATCTGTACCTTTAGAAAAATAACACCAAATTTGGATTATAGCACTAGACGCTAGGGTTTCCCCTTTCCAATGCTCTTATCCAATCACCTTTCAAGCTAGATGACCATTTCCCCTGATTCTTCTTCTTCATTATGTCAACCTGGCGTGATTACATTTAACCCATGACCAATAGATCTCTATAAAAACTCATTCAAAGTTCATTTATAAGGGTTGAAAATTATTTTCAAAATCAAACAAGAATACAAACAAGACCATTAAGGAAATTTTCCCTATTCTTTGCATACAACCAGCCAATACAACCATAAACTTATTCAAACCCTTACACCAGTCCCTAGCCACCTCAAACACACCTAGTTTAGTATTTTTGCATCTTTATTATAGTATTTCACAAAGCACATCAAGTGGTAGAAATACATATGTCTTAATCCATGTTCAGAGTACTGGTATGTAGACAGTGTTCCCACATAAGGGGTGTGGATACACATTCAGTGTATCTTACACACACTAACCCCCCCTCTTTGTCTAATTTTTCATTCAAGTTCAAGCACAAGGAAGATCTAGTGTAGGATATTAAATCATATCTATAAGGAGCTTCATCTACATTTAAGACTTGAAATTTCATAGGTAGAATAATACAAGGACAATGGATAAAACCCAAGAAACTTAGATCTCTATAACTAGTTTGGACAATAGCCATAAGACCTAGACTATAACATTAAACCCAAAAGTGTCCTATTTTTGGTACTCTTATTCTTTCATTAAGTGAAATATAGATCATGATTTGTAACAATGTCCTAGTCCTACACAACCAATATCAGCTTCTATCTCAGTCTTGTTTAAGCTAAGTTATATTTCTCTTCATTTATTACTATTTTTAAAAAGGTTCATATTATAATTAAAATATACAAATTAGTGTCTTAATTATTTTAATATTATTTATTCATTTAATTATCTTAGACCTTTAACTAAATTATGAGTAATACACCAATATTTTCAAAACTGATAAATCATTTGGTGAACCCTACTTAGTTTGTGAATAAAAATCCTAAACACCCTAGGGTAAATTCATTTCTAATTTTTACAATATTTTTTTGATTTTTTACATGCACATTTAAATAAAAAATTAGAATTAATTTTTGAAATTCTATAATAATTGTTAAACAATCATTTTGTGCAAACCCTAGTTGCATACACTAGGTCCTTTTAAATCAAGAATTTTTTAAAAAACTTATAATTTTTTAAATGCATATTTAAATAAAAAATTAATATTAATTTTTAAAATTCCATATTATTTTATAAAAAAAATCTTCCAAACCTTAGTTGCATATAATAGGTCCTTCCAAATTAAGAATTTTTCAATATTTTTTTAATTTTTAACTTGCATATTTAAATGAAAAATTCACTTTAAATTTTAAAATTCCATAGTAAATTTTAAAAATATAATTTTTAAAAACCTTAGTTGCATATACTAGGTTCCAATTACTTTTGAGGTATCACCTTATATGCTCGTGAGCATTTGTATCCTTTTTATGCATACCTCTATCCAACATTTAGATTACATTTGTTTAATCTTTTCTTCTATTATTCAAGTTTTTTTCCTTATGCCACCTAAGCTCCTTACATATCTTCCTTTGAGACAAAGTTCAACACTTAATGGCAACCCTCCTGAACTCACCCAGATTCCTTCAACCTGACCATATACCATGGATAAAAAACCAGCTTAGGTTCTTGTTATAGATCCTACACATCTAGATTACACTAATTTACGAGAGGATAATTTTGACAATGAGTAGTATGAGAATAATAATGATGATACAAACACTGATGTTCATGATCCACCACATCAGACTCCACTTCCACCTATCATTGATAATGAAGTTTTCCTTAACAAATATTTGATCCTATAAAGTTTTTGAGAAAGACTCAGGGAACAAAACTAAGATCATACTATTATCTTAAAATCTATCAAGGAAACCAAAAAGAATAAACAAGTTGAGTCTTCCATTCCTTCAGAGCATCCAATTAAAAATGGCACTACAAGGGCAACTATGTCTCAACAACCCCTATAATAGCCCAACCTTCCTATGAAGTACCACCAGCTATAGCTAGTACATCTTTGTCTCTTGATGTGGCTACCATTATGCAAGAGATAAAATCTCTTCAATACAAGGTGTTACATCTTCAGCAAGGTGCCTCTAAACCTACGTAGGCCTTGGATTCTTTTCTTTTGCTTCATACACCATTAACACATCATATTACTTTGATACCCTTACCACAGGATTTTATTCAACCCAAGCTCACTCTATATGATGGAAAGGGTAATCCATAGATACACTTGAGAGATTTTCATGAATCATTCTTGGACTATGTGCCAAATGACTGGCTACTAACCAAGTTATTTCCATAGATTCTAAAGGATTATGCTTTCAAATGGTTCTATAGTCTACCAAATCAATTAGTCAATGAATTCAATCCTTTATCCAACTTGTTTATATCTCATTTCAACCTTAAAATTGGTGATAAGGTTTCATATGCCCAAGCTGCATAATAGAAACAAAGGTCGAATGAGCATTTCAGAGATTATGTTCTTTGATATAAGACTATCTTGGCTAAGATGACTAGCCCCATGGCCAATCAAGAGTTACAAGATCTCTTCAAATAGAGTCTTCTACCAGCTTTACATGAATCAATAATGTTCAAAAGGCTATCTTCCTTCACTGAGTTATGCCATACACTAAAGGAAAGGGAAGTCAAATTAATTACAATGGGAAAGCTCAAGTACATAAGCATATCAGAAACAAAAAACAAGAGTAACATCAAAGTCCCATAAAAAGTAAAGGTCAATGATAGTAAAAGTAAAAATCAATGTATATTTAATGTGGCTTTAGAGCCCTATCAGTGAGTGGTTTTATATGCACCTCCTCAGTGAATTTTTTTCCAATCTACTAGTTTTTCTAGCTAGATTTTTTACAATAGTGTTTGGAATGTAATATCATATCTCTCTCTCTTATTCAAGAAGTTGATCTAAAAAATCCTCTTCCATGGGGATATGATCATAATACATTTTGATATTTTCATAGGGAACCAAGACACAAAAAAAATAAATGAATCAGTTTGAAACATAAGATATAGGACCTGATAAATGATAACATTATTGATATTGGCACTTTAGTTGAGCCTCCTGAGGCAAAGAAAACATATGATAAAGATTTTAAAATATTCTTAGATCCTTTCCCATAAAATTCTTAATAAAATATACAAGATACGTCAAGTATTCAACATGCATATCATGCACATCCTCCATCGGCTACATAGCAGACACCTTTAGTTGAATTACACCCTTTGAGAAACATGATTGGTGTATAGAAATGTAGAACTCTAGAGAGACATTTGATCTCCTTCTCAGAGTAGGATATAGTTGAGGATGGTTTAGATTATCATGCACTCTTCATCAGAGTTTACATTCATAATCATTCCATTCAAGTGTTCTCATAGATAATGGATCTAGTGTGAACATGTGTGTTATGACATTATTGTAGCATTTGGGGTATTTATAATAAAATATTACCCTAAATAACATAGTTATCAGTAGATTCAGTGGACACATACATATTTCATTGGGTGAGATTTTACTTCCTCTATAGTTTGGTCCAACACATGTGGTTACACCATTTACTATTGTTCCTAGTGTAGGAGTTTTTTATATGTTACTTGGTCAACATGGATTCAAAAAATTTGAGTAGTACCTTCTACAGTTCATAGATGCATGAAATTAATTCACACTAATTAGGTTGTTACATTTATTAGAGTTTCATATGAGTTACCACTCCCCACTTTAGAGCCATCTACTATTTTACATCACCAATTTCAGCTCTACCACCAGCATTAGTTTCTCCATCAATTTTAGTTCTTATACCCATTAAGATTTAGACATAGTTGAGGCCTCCATCACTAGAATAAAGAGTTCATATACTTCCATAGAGGTCTCTTTTAGAGCAACCATAGTTTTAGGATTCTAGACATCTTCTAGCTACAATGTTCACACCCAGGGTAGTATCATTGAGATCCCATGCCTCTACACATAAAACACATGTTCATATAGATTTTCTTACTACCATATGGGTCCCTAAGAGCCATAAAGTTGTATTCACTTCTTAGATTTATAGGGGGACCCCATAGTTGGTTTATATTTTAGAAATTTTAGGGAATTTACAACATATAGATATTTTAGAGCCACATTCTCAACCGTTCCATCATGTTTCACAATCATGCATGATACCTACCCTTGATATAGGACACCATGGTATGAATTCTCCCATGAGACTCATTAGTTAGTATCACTTCATCTCAATATTACTTGTAGATATCTTCTTTTCAATTTCTTGGACATAGTCTTCTCATGATTGATTATACATAGCTTATATCAAAAATACAAAAACATATAAATATTTCAAAATACTAAAAATAATATAACATTTTAAAATAAAAAAACATTTCAATTATATGCTTCATCCATGATTTACATTTCTACTAAAATGCTAGACTTACATTTGTTGTTTAATGCTATTATTTGTCACTTTATCTACATTACCATGTTTAACTTGATATTATTTGAGTGTGTGTAGTGACATCCAAATATTTGATTGCTTCACTCTACCCATTGAGGGGGAATCCTAATTCAACATTCAAGATATACATAGATATATCTACCCATCAGGTGCATTTTCTACATGACTACACCATCTAGGTTATGTCATTCCTACACCACACACTCTAGTTATCATATTAAATGTACATTAATTAATATATTACATAGATTACTCTATCAACACTCACTAATATATAACACTTGTGTATTTATTAGCACATACCTAGTCTTGTACTACATGTCTTGCATACTTTCACTTCTTGCTTTGATTAGTTATATGTGATTGTATTTCTAGTATTTACATGATTTCTTTTTTTGTTTTGCATAGCTAGATGTGATTATATTTCTTAGTTTATTTATTTATTGTATGTGCCTTAGGAAATTTTACAATGTCCTTTACTTCTATTATTATGTGTGCCTTAATGTATTTGTCAATTTCCTTTGCTTATACTCTTCTTTGTGATTGTGGCTTTCACACCAACTTTGTTTGTTTCCAATTATATGTGTATGTGGAATTTGAACATGCCTTGTATGTTTTATTTATAGTTTAAGTGACATGTGACCATATCCCTTGATTTCTTGGCCCCTTGTCCACTCTTGTGTGCTTGTTTCTTCTTTCCTTGTGTGCTTGTTTCTTGATTACTTTTTAACTATCTACAATGCCATGATCCACATCATGCGTTATCTTGATTTCTTGGAATCCATGATGGACATCATGATCTATCCCTCCATGACAACTAACAACTAATATTTCCAATTTCAATTTAGTACATTGCAGATGTTATTTACATTGTTATATCTATCTAGGCATACCCATGTTGATCTAACAACCTCCATTAAAAACTATTCTATATCTTGAAACATATTTTTGATTATTATTGCTATGTCATGTATTTCATAACATAACACACTTTAAAGGATATTTATTCTAAGGTTAATCATTGCAAGGTCTTCATTCTTACCCTTAGAAGAGGGGGCAATAAATAGGGGTTTTGTCATAGACATCATAGCTCCTACTTTTTGAAAAATCAATTTTTAGAACACTCAAAACAATAATCAAATGTCAATCCAGGTAGAATAGACCAAAAAAATAGTGATGATTATATAATAGTCTTTAGTTTTAGCAAAGGAAAACAATGTGAGACATGAACAACAACACTAGACACTAAGGTGTCTTTTTTCCAGCACCCCTATCTAAATAGAAAAAAACCATATTTTCCAAAAATAGGTAGAAAGTTAGGTTTAGCTATAATTTTGTCACATACAAAATAGTTTAGATTTAATAGTTTTAATATAAATTTTCTCAAAGAATATAGATATAGGGGGAATCATGATAGGACCTGGGCTCACAAAGCTCTGACACCAATTGTCAGAATTAAGATCACACTTGATTACCTTTGTATAAGCAACTAAACACGCAATTTTACTAGAAGTAAAATATAACTAGAAATCAAAAACAACACAGAATATGAGAGACAATACCCAATTGTATTAATACTCTTCTAGAAGGAATTACAATAAATAAGTCACACTCTTCTTCCCACACCTTTAGGGCTCCCACTCCTCTAGGGCGTACAATAATCTCCCTTAAGAGTTCTCTCTCTCAATTACAAACACAAACAACTCAAACACAGAGTTGGTGTTTCAACTATTCAGTATCAATACTGCCAGTACCACTGAGTATACACACATACTCCAAGTCTGAGTACACCACGTACTCCAAGTAGATCTCACTTGATCTTGCTACCTGTTGTGTTGTTGATCTCCTTTGACCTTGGTACCCTGTAGATCTCCTTTGACCTCGCACACACACACCTACAAATCAACTGACCTTACTCACCATGTAGATCTCACCTGATCTTGCTATACTGCAGATCAACCTAGCCTTGCACACCTACCGACCTAGATCTTACACACCCAAAAGAACCATTGTCCTTGCCTCACCAAGTCCTTATGATTCTCCCTTGGATAAAACCCTTCTGATTCTATAGAACCAATGATTCTATAATCTTACAATACAGCCCATGGGTCTCTTAAATAGATCCCATACAAACAATAATTAGACTACCTAATTACAATAATTAGAAACGCAACTCCAAGACTTAAAATTAGTCTTTTACATGTAAACTAACTGTCCATCTAAAATTAGACCAATTCCAGAGATGCATGCAAATGCATGCACACACAGGCTACCAATATCGATTCCTGTCTGACTGATGTCAGCCGACCCATAACTGATGTTGGTTACTATGAACACTGAAGATGATTGACATTGGTTGATCAGACTGACAACGATTGCCTGCAACTCAGAAACCTCCTCCATTTGCATTAGTGAAGCTTTTATCTGCACAACCTAATAATCTCCCACTTGGAGATAAATAGCTACACCTGTACCTGTACCTATACATCATCTAATTTTGTTTCTTGGTTTGTATCCATCTTCAAGCTCAATCTTTAAGACCAACCACCACACATCCTATGGTGCTACACCTGTCATCCAAGTAACCTGCCATATCCAAATCTACATACCCATGTAGAGAAGTCCCTGACCTTGCATAACATGAATCCCTACTGTTGGTCCCTCTCAGATACCTGAAAATCCACTGAACTACTTTCCAATGCTTCTTTCTTGGATTAGCCACAAACTTTCTGACAACTCCCACTGCTGGGGCAATATCAGGTCTAGTACACATGTACTCAACCTCATCATGTGAATTGGGACACAGTTCTGTGAACTATCCATCCATAGGTGTGCTAACCAGTTCTACATCCTACATCTTGAACCTCACCACTACCTTATTCACACAATCATCCTAAGACAACATCAACATGTGATCTTCCCTATCTCTAGGAATACTCATGCCAAAGAATTTTATTGCTTCCAAATTCTTCATGACACACCTCTAAACTAACTTTACTTTTAGCTCAGCAACTCCCTGTATGTGTGACCCTGCAACAAGCATACACACTACATATAGTAACAAGATATTATAGCTAATATTATCTAACTTGGTAAAGTAAACACAATGGTTACATTGACATTGACTAAAGCCATGCTTTGTCATACACCTGTCAAACCTCCATTGTCCTGCAGCTTGCTTAAGACCATATACCCTAGCCTTTTGTCTCATGTATCCATTCTCTCTCTTATTTAACTTGGGAATCCATTCATCTTTCAGTGCTTTCTCTCCAGCTGGAAACTCTACCAAATCTCCCATTTGGTTCTCATCCAAGGAATCAACTTCCTCATTCATGCCATGCTCCCACTATTTCCTGGATTCTACCTGCTCTACTTCTTTAAAACTTCCTAGTTCTTGACCATCAGTGAGCAAAAAGTAGTCTGAAGAAGGGGAATAATGAATTTGAGGCTTACTTACTCTTTTAATCCTCCTCATGGGCATTTGAGACTCCTTGATAACTTGCTGTCCACCCAAAATCCATTTTTTGGTTGACCCTAGTTTGCACCCAACCGATGTCGAATCCTCCTAATCACCGATGCTAGTTCCCTGACTAACATCAGTGTCCACTTGGTTGGTGACGTCGATTCCCTAACTAACAATGGTCTCCACCTGCCCGACACCACTGACTTTGGTTTGCACATGACTGATGTTGGTACCTGCTTGTTCGATGTCAGTTCCACCTGATCGACATCGGTAACTATGTTTTCCTATGAGTGATGACTTTTTACCTGTGAGCTTAATTTGAATCATAACCTTATCCAAACTACCCTACTCAAAATTATTTAGCCCCTTGACCTGATCTCTATCCATCATCTTCTCTTAGAAAACCAAGGCTTTCCTGTTCTTGTCAAAAACATTAGATTTCCTCCTTATGCCATAAACCCAATCCTTTCTTGTAACGTGTATTTCAAGAAACCTCACTTTCTTCTATTGCTTATAGAAATCTCAATCTATGCTTTCCAGATCTGAACTCTTACCTTTTGACTCAAGAACATGCATCCCCTTTTTATTCATGTGACCAAGCCTACGGAGCCACATCTTTGAATCTACATCTAAAGTAGATAAACTAGAAGGAGAATCAGTAATCCAAGTAGATAGATAAAGAGTACCTACTTTCTTACCTCTTGCTAAAAAAATTACACCCTTGGAAAGTTTCCAAGAATCCACTGTGAGAGTTACTGTGCATCCCTCATCACCCAAATTTTTAACAAAAATCAAGTTTCGCTTCAGGACTGGGACATGCATAACCTCCTTCAACACCCATGTGTTGCTCGTCTTCAATTTCAGCTACACTTTCCCTTTGCCAACCATTTGACAAGGCTTATCATCCCCTAAATAAATCTCTCCAAAGTCTCCTTGGACATATTCATGGAAAAATTCTCTATTTGGGGTTGCATGGAAAGAGGTAATAGAATCTAAAACCCAAGATTCCACTTTATCCAAGGAACATTCAAGAGCATCTTGTGCAACAATACCTGCAACATCTACTTCTTTATTTCCTTCATGCTGATCTTCAACCAACCAACAATTTTTCTTTACATGCCCTTGCTTTCCACAATTCCAGTAGATTATTCTGCCATACCTAGATTTGGATCTCCTACCTATCTTTGACCTTGATTTCCCTTGCTCGATCTTCTCTCTTTGTCTTCCCCTGCTTTCAAAACTTAAAGCATTTCCTGATGATTCACCTGTGCTTTTCTTGCAAATTTCTTCATTCAAGATTACACTAACAACATCATCAACTTTCAAGATATTTGAAGCAGACGCAGTATTACTAACTACCATTACCAAACTATCCCAACTTTCAGGTAATGAGCATAAGATTAAGAGAGCATTAATTTCATCATCAAAAATAATATTAACTGAAACTAACTGGTTTACCAAACCATGGAAATCACTAAGATGACTGTGTACAGATCCACCTTCCAACATTTGCAAATTAAATAATTTCTTCATAAGAAATACCTTATTCAAAGCTGAGGGTTTTTCATATAAATTTGCCAAAGATTCCATTAACTCAACCATTGTCTTGGCCTGTGATAAGTTAGAAATCACAGATAATGCCAGGCTCAACCTTATAGATCCCAGAGCCTTTCGATCAAGAACCTTCCATTCTTCATCTTTCATATCTATGGGCTTGCATGCAACCCCACCCAATGGTAAGTACATATCTTTTTGATACAGATAATCTTCTATCTGTATCCTCCATAATTGATAATTCTTGTTGTTAAACTTCTCCATTCTTAGCTTACTTTCTTCTACCATTGTTATACTCCCACTCAATCAAAAACCCCTAAGAGTGACCTATAATCAAACACTAACCTATGCCTTACAACCTCGCTCTGATACCACTGATAAGACCTAGGCTCACAAAGCTCTGACACCAATTGTCAGAATTAAGAGCACACTTGATTACCTTTGTATAAGCAACTAAACACAGAATTTAACCAGAAGTAAAATGTAACTAGAAATCAAAAATAGCACAGAATATGAGAGACAATACCCAATTGTATTAATATTCTTCCAAAAGGAATTACAATAAAGAAGTCACACTCTTCTTCCCACACCTCTAGGTCTCCCACTCCTCTAGGGTGTACAATAATCTCCCTTAAGAGCACAATTTATTACCTTGTATAAGCAACTAAACATAGATTTTAACCAGAAGTAACAAGTAACTAGAAATCAGAAACAACACAGAATATGAGAGACAATACGCAATTGTATTAATACTCTTTTAGAAGGAATTACAATAAAGAAGTCACACTCTTCTTCCCACACCTTTAGGTCTCTCACTCCTCTAGGGCATACAATAATATCCCTCAAGAGTTCTCTCTCTCAATTACAAACACAAACAACTCAAACACAGAGTTGGTGTTTAAACTAGTCAGTATCAATACTGCCAGTACCACCGAGTATACACACATACTCTAAGTCTGAGTACATCACATACTCCAAGTAGATCTCACCTGATCTTGCTACCTATTGTGTTGTTGATCTCCTTTGACCTTTCTACCCCACAAATCTCCTTTGACCTCGCACACACACACACACACACACACCTACAGATCAACTGACCTTACTCACCATGTAGATCTCACCTAATCTTGCTATACCACAAATCAACCTAGCCTTTCACACCTACCGACCTAGATCTTACACACCTAGAAGAACCCTTGTCCTTGCCTCCCCAAGTCCTTATGATTCTCCCTTGGATAGAACCCTTCTAATTTTACAAAACCAATGATTCTACAATCTTATAATATAGCCCATGGGTGTCTTAAATAGATCCCATACAAACAATAATTAGACTACCTAATTATAATAATTAGAAACACAGCTCCAAGACTTAAAATTAGTCTTTTACATGCAAACTAACTGTCTGTCTAAAATTAGACCAATTCTAGAGATGCATGCACACACAGGCTGCCGACATCAGTTCTTGTCTGACCAATGTCAGCCGAGCCATAACTGACATCGATTACTGCAAACACTAAAGATGACCGATGTTAGTTGATCAGATTGGCGTTGGTTGCTTGCAACTCAGCAACCTCCTCCATTTGCATCAATGAAGCTTTTAGCTCTACAACCTAGCACATCATGCATGGCATGATGGATTTTGATTTTAGTTTTAATTAGGGTAGCTAGTATAACTTCCAAATTATAATACATGTTATAGACACCAATGATTGGGGGAAATGTGCATGGCACATTGGTTTTATTTTATTTCCAAGTTCAGCATATTACCCATGTATTCTCAACATTTTTGTGTCTTATTCCATTTGTAGGTGGTTGGCATAATTTTTGAGTGGATTTCATATAAACCTAACCTCCACATTTTGAGTGGCTTCTACATAAACCTATGGCCCAAATTCAAAGTGGCTTTCATACAAGCCTAATCTCCATTTTTTTTGAGTTGGCCAAGATTGACCTAGTTTATAGTACACATTCATCTATCCACACAACATTATTAGATTACAAAGAATTCATGGGATTTAGGAACCATCTCATATGATACACATTCATGAGGAAATGATGAAGCGAAAGGACAATCTATCCTTTGTATTCTTGATCCACCTACTCAGAGGGATTAGATATATAGTCCAAACATTGATTAGCACATGCATGATCATATATCTTCACTTAGGATGAAAAAATAGAGCCAAAAGTCCAGCCTTTACATTATTGAACCACTCTTGAATAATTAAGTACTTATCTCTATTTGTGATATTACTTTTGGTACAACACATACCCAGGATATCTAGCACATCTAGCATCACTCAACATCACAATAGGTTTTGTATTGGTTCATGTACCCAATGAGGTGTATTCATTCCTTTATCTTCCTCTCTCTTTTAACTATATTTTGTATGTTATTTTTTATATATCTCATATCTAGTAAGAACTAATTTACTCTTTGTTTTTTATAGATCTACACTTCATGACATGTTCTCTTTATACACACCCAACATCACACAACTTTATGGGCTTCACCCTTGTAGGTAAGTTTAGGTATGATTTCTATTTTTCCTTTATCCTAGTATTTTTATTTGTTGCATCACTAGAATAAAGGGGGGCCAAATCTAGTCATATAAAATTTGAAAATTGGTATCCTGAGTGTGGATTTTGACACCCAATCCATAGGTTCATCTTGCATGCTCTCATAACCCTTCTAAGCATCTTTGTGTTGATTTATAACCATTTTTAGGCATTTGAGGCCTCATTATAGCTTATTCAAGACCCTTTTTCATACTTATGCCATCCCCCTACGTCCCATACCCTTAGGACAATAACTTCCAAGTTAGACTATAATGTTGGACCCTAGAGTGTCCCCTTTCCATCAATCCTATCTAATCACCTTTCAATCCCAGATGACCATTTTTACTTGATTCCTATTATTCATTACATCATATTATCATGATTTCATTTAACCCATAACCAATAGATCTATATAAATTCCCATTCAAAGTTTATTTAGAAGGGTTGGCAATTATTTTCAAAAGCAAGCAAGAATATAAGCAAGACCACTAAGTTAATTTTCCCTATTCTCTACATACAACTAACCAATATATACAAAAGCTAATTTAAACCCTCATACCAATCCCTAACCACCTCAAACACACCTAATTTAGCATTTTTTCATCTTCATTACACTATTTCATAAAGCACATCAAGTAGGATAACTACATATGGCTTGATCCCTCTTTAGAGTATTGGTATGTAGGCAGCGTGACCACAAAAGGGGTTTGGATACACATTAATTACATATTAAACAAACTAACCACCCCTCTTTCTTCAAGTTTTCATTCAAGTTTAAGCACAAGGAAGACCTAGGCTGGGAGATTAAATCAGCATTATAAGGAGCTTCGTCAATAGTTAAGACATGAAATTTCATAGGTAGACTAAAAGAAGGACAATAGACAAAACTCAAAAAACAAAAATCTTTATGAATAGTTTGGATAATAGTGGTAGGACTTGGACTATAGCACTGGAACCTAAAGTTTCCTATTTTTATCACTCTTATCCTTTCACTGATCAAAAGATAGATCTTTATTTGTGACAATGTCTTAGTCTTACATAGCTAGTATTAACTTCTATCTCAATCATCTCAGTCTAGTTTAAGATATGTTATATTTATCTTCATTTAATACTATTTTTATAAGTTTCAAATTAAAATTAAATTATAAAAATTAGTGGCTTAATTATTGCAATATTATTTATTAATTTAATTAGCTCAGACCTTTAACTAAATTAGGAATAAGATACTAATATTCCCAAAACTATTAAACAACTAAGTTTTGTAATTAAAATGGAATGAATGGAGATGGTTAAGCCCTTGGATGGGAATACTCAAGACTTTAACACTATATATTACCTCATATTAATGTTTTAGACTCATATAAACTCTTTACATTCTTGAGTGGAGCATTTTATACCTTAAAATTATGTGCCTTCTTCTTATTCATGATTTGATTGAGAGTGTGATCTCAATCCTACCTAGGCTATAGTTATATTAAACTCATTATATTTGTCTATGTTTCAATATCCAATGATGGATTGGACACATTCATTAATACCCTTTTCTTTCCTTGGCTTATGATCCATTAAAACAATTGTGCAATTCCATCTTTAAGTCTGCCTAGATGAACAACTTGTAGGTTATCTCTTTATCTTCATGACTAGGTGATGGGCTATATATTATTAATGTGAGTTTTTTTACCTTTTTAGAGAATTTATGCCTTGATAATATCCTTTTTAGTTCATATTTTTCACCAATTTCCTTGAGATAATCACCTCCATTACACAACACTAATTTCAAGCAAGTTAAATAGAGTGGATGTAGGTGCATATAGACAAGGTTTTGAGTAATAGAGTACCATCTTAGTTATATTAATTATACCATGGTATTATTTAGGTGATTTTATCTCATCTCATAATAACTCTTCCTAATTCACTATTGACTTAACCATTTAAACTCAGTTTGCTTTCACAATAAGAAGGATCCAGTTGTATATATTTATTTAGGATGAGTCTCAATGTGAAGGAGGGAGATTCAGACCAAGAATAGGTCAAAATAAACCTTATAATTACTTTAAATTATTAATAATGTCCAATTTTATTCTTCACTCTTGTTTTTAATGCATATGGTGGTCTCTAACTCTGCCTTCTAAAACTTACCTTGTTTACTCTTGACATGTTGATAGTAGGTTCTTGTTCTATGTCAGGGATTATTAAGAGAGTTAAGGTCTCTCAAATGGATGAGATATGTATCCTTGAGAATCATTAATACCTTGTAATTCTCATAATACACCTCAAAATCCCATGAATCACAACTTTCCCTCAACTTTCATTACATGCCATAAATAGACTAGTTTAGTAGGTGTGAGGTGGATTTTTGGTGATTCCACCTTGAAGGTCTAATTATCCATCTTGATAATATTCATTATCCTCTCTCACTTAATACCAAAACCCATACTATCCTCTTAAAACTTAGTCCCCAAGAATTTTTAGACCCTATTGTATGAACTGAGATAGTCCAAATGTGCCACCTAAGGTAAATGTTCTAAAAAAACTTATGATGTTCATATAGCATTGGTTTATTTTTTAGAACACATCATAAATATTCTCTTCTCACTTATACTTATACTTTAATAGTAATCCTTATTCACTCATTTTAATTCTTCTTTGGAGATCTATTGCAATAGGTGACATGATTGACTGTAGGTGATCATTAGTTCTTATAGCAGGGTCTAAGACATGAACCCATAATTTTTAAGCTTGTGAATATTGAATATTAAAAGGTGAATACAGGTCCATTTATAATTTATGCCTTGTTATTAATGATTTATGGATGGATAATGGTGTTAGTGGGGTGGTAAGGAGGTTAAAAAATCAAAATAGGGGTGAAACATAGTAAAATGGCAATGAAAATGGTGTAAAAAGATAGAGGTGTGGAGGATGCATGGAATGGAACATGAGAGACCTCCCAAGATAAATTACATATAACTTGAAACTATAATACATATACCTAAGAAAATATAACATTTTTAGAACAAAGAAAGGACACACATAGTCCTATAATGAAACTTAAGAAACTTTGAACATCCTTAGTTTTTTTAAAATAACTTAAACTCTGCTAAGACTGAGAAGGTGATTTTTAGAGATAAAAGAGTGGTTTTAGACCTACTATGGATATTAATGGGTCTATAATATTGTTTTCAAGTGAATGAGGATGCTTCATCATCAATATAACATCTCTTTTCTCATTCTTGAGCTATATTTAGACTCTATAGATGTCATTGAGCCATACAATATTGCACACCATATAGTGGCCTTAAAGTGTGATTAAGCCCCCATTTTATTGATATATTTTGAGATGATAAGAGGCATTGGATGTAAAACCTAATAAATTATGCATGATGGGACATGAAATTATCTATCGACTGTTCAAGTATTAATCATGAAATATAATGAGAGGGGGGGGTGAATCAGTATATTATATATCTTAAAAATTAATAAAATTCCTTTTATTTAACCACTTAACCACACATTCAAGATATGAAATAAAATTGAAACAATACTATGCACCACATGAGAGAGAGAGAGAGAGAGAGAGAGAGAGAGAGAGAGAGAGAGAGAGAGAGAGAGAGAGAGAGAGAGAGAGAGAGAGAGAGAGAGAGAGAGAGATAGAGAGAGAATTTTTACATGGAAACCCAAAGTGGGAAAAACCATGGAGAATAATCTCAAGTATATGAATGAGCCCTAGTTCAAATTACAAAGTTAACAATCACCAACTCGTAAGAGCACCAACCCCTTTTTCTGAGCACCAACATAAAAACTATTTGTGAACACCAACCCACATAATCACAAACCCCTCTTGTATATAAAACAAAACTATCTCTCCATGTTGCTTACTCAACAAATGATAGAACTCTATAATATCTCTTACTTTTCTCTTTTCAAAAACAAATATAAACCATGCACTCTCTTTCATATCACAAGTGTATTCTCAAGCCTTTATTTATATCTTTCCAAATGACCTTTGGTATTCACCCTTTGTGACCCTTCAATCCTCACTAGAAAATGGCACCAAACTGGCATGACCCTTCATATCCTTGCATTTGAAAAGTCATATGGTGACCCTTCATAAGAAAAATCATCCTTTCCTCTTTTGTCTTTATCTTGGTGACTTTTTATATTCCTAAAAGTGTCCCTTCATGGAAAAATGTACCATACCCTCTTTTATCTTCACATGGTGACTCTTGAAATTCATCAAGATCACTCTTCATGAGAAAATGTGTCTCATTCCTCTTTCATCTCTTACCCCATGACTCTTTAACTTCTCCATGGGCCATCTTTTGACTTATATACAACCAAAAATATATTAATTACTATTAAATAAAAATTAACACATAATAGCCAAGATATAAATATTTAAAACATCATTAAATGCAATGGGGCATTTATCACCAATAATGCTAGAACTTTGAAATCAATGATAATATTTCCAACAATCTCCCCCTTTATCATTGATGGTAATCTCAAACTAAAATTTCCACATCCTAAAACCTGCACATACTACCATCTGAAAAACATACAGTAACTCCCCCTTATTTTAGCAACCTATACATGTTCCCTATACCTATTTCTTCACCTATATCTATACCTATACCTATTATTCTCCCCCTTTGACATCAATGGTAAAGGGCCTACCTGGAGCTAACACTTATCTCCCCCTCAACTGATGCTAAACTTCAATGATAGGAAGTAAAATAAATTAATCCCAACTTCTCTCGTAGATACTCAAATGTGTCTTTTGGTAGTTCCTTTGTGAAAATATCTACAATCTACTCTGTAGTACTGATATACTCCATCTTAACTTGTTGATCTACAACCTACTCCCTCAAGAAGTGATGTATAATGGGAATATGTTTTGTTCTTGAATGCATCACTATATTCCTAGAAATATTAATATCACTTGTGTTGTCACAAAAAATAGAAATAGGTTTATCATATTTTACCTTGATATCTTCCAAATTTTGCTTCATCCAAAGCACTTGAGTACAACATAATATAGCTATAATATATTTTACTTCAACTGTATAAAGTGATACTAAATTCTACTTTTTGCTTAGCCATTATGCTAAGGTATCACAAAGAAAGAAATCTCCTCCACTTGTACTCTTTCTGTCATCCAAATACCATGCCCAATTTGAATCTGTATAAGTAACCAAAGTGAAATCTCTACCTATGGGATACCATAATCCATAATCCAATGTCCCCTTGATATATCTGAATATTCTCTTCACCAAATGAACATGACTATCTTTTGGATATGATTTATATCTTGTAACCATACCTATTACATAAATTATGTATGGCCTTGATGCTATCAAATATAAAAGACTACCAATCATAGATCTATACAAAGATTGATTTTCAATAGGTGAATGTTCATTCTTGTTCACCTTATTTCCTTTACATATTGGTGTGCCAACTGGGGAAAAATTCTCAAAACCAAATTTATTCAACATATCCTTAGCATATTTACTTTAAGATATAAAAATTCCTTTATCTAATTGAAAAATTTGCAATCTTAATAAAAATGACAATTCTCCAAGCATAGACATCTCAAATTCATTTTGCATATTATTAGAAAATTCTTTTGTCATCTTTTCAATGTTTCCTCAAAAAATGATGTCATCAACATATACCACAACAATAAATTAATGCTCACCTTCTATTTTGATGTAGAGATTATTTTCAGAAAATCCTCTCTTGAAACCTTGATCCTGAAGGTACTTATCAAGTCTTGCATACCAAGCTCTGGGAGCTTTTTTTAATCCATACAATGCTTTCTTCAATATACATACATGGATACTAATATTTAAGAGAATAAATCTCTCAAGCTACTCAATTTAGACCTCTTTTTCTATATTCCCATTCAGGAAGGTAGATTTGACATCTATTTGAAACACTTTGAAATTTTTAAACACTGCATATTCAAGAAACATTTTAATAGCCTCTGAACGTTCCACTAGTGTAAAATTTTCTTCAAAATCTATTACCTCAATTTGAGCATATCCTTTACATACTAATTTTACTTTATTCTTGGTCACTTCTCCATTTTCATTCAACTTATTTCTATAAACCCATTTTGTTCCTATCACATTGTGATTTTTTGGTCTAGGCACTAATTCCCAAGTATCATTCTTTTCTATCTGATTTAATTCTTCATCCATAGCCTTAACCCAATGCTTATCATGTCTAGCTTCTAAAAAAGTTATAGGCTAAATTTTGGATAATAAAAAGAAATTAACTTTTTCAAATTCACTTATCATCATTCTTCTAGTACAAATTCCTTCATTTATGTCCTCGATGATGTCCCTTTCATTATGATTTCTCTGAACATATTTAGATGGAGTTTTGGTGTCCTTTTTCTCCTTTTTTCATATTCATCTAATTATTCAAAATCTTCCTCTTCAATGATTTCAATAATGTCTACCAGATCACTGATTCTTTGTGTTCTATCTTCTTCTATTCGACACTTTCACTTTCAACAATTTTCTTGGTTCTTTTGTTATAACATTTATAATATTTAATTTTTCAAGAATAACCAAGAAATATACTTTCATCTTCTTTGGATTCAAACTTCCCAAGTTTTTTTTTTGGTTCAATTTATGAAGCCTCTGCTACCAAAAAATCTAAAATAATCAACTATTGTTGGTTTGTATTTTATAGCTCATAAAGAGTCTTATCACTATTGACTCTCAATAATTATCTATTTTGAATATGCACTATTGTATCAATTACCTCTCTCCAATATTTATCTGGTATCTTGAATTCATTTAGCATTGTCCTCACCATCTCTTGAACTATTCTATTTCTCCATTAAACTACTCCATTTTTCTATGGATTTCTTGTTGTTGAATAATGTCTCTTTACTCCATGGTCTTCACAAAACTTAATAAATTGATCTAACATGAATTATCCTCCTCAATATGATCTTAGACACTTAATATTAAAATTGGTTTTATTCTTGACTAATGCTTTGAAATGTCTGAAAGCTTTTAATTTTTTATTTAAAAACATTACCAAGTTATACGAGAAAAAATATCAATAAAAAACATGAAATATTTCTCACCTTAAGTACTTTGCATTCTCATAGGTCCACATAGATCAATGTGAACAAGCTCTAACATTTGAGTAGTCAAATACTCTTTTTTTTAAACCATCTTCTGGCCTACTTCCCATGCTGACAAATTTCACAAAGTGTGTCAGATGGCTTTGTAATCTTTGGAAGATTTTTGACTACTTGATTTTTATTGATGTTGAAAATATTATCAAAATTTATGTGACCCATTATCCTATGCCATATATAAATTTACTCAATTTGACTCAAAAAAATCTTTCTCCTTTGATGTCTAATAACATATACAAATTATTGCATGTTCTCTGAGCATCTGAAATCAACACATTTGAATATTTTCTCCTAATTTCACAACCTTCTACATAAAAATTTAGTATGTACCCCTAATCACACATCTGATTTACACTCAAAATATTATGCTTAAGACCTTATACATATAAAAAAAATTACTTTTAGTTCTAACATTATCCAAACTTAGTGTACCTTTTCCATCAATTCTAATAGTAGTATTATCTCTAAGTTTCACTATGACACCATTGATCTTATTCAAGTTTATTAACTAACTTTTTTCTCCTGTCATGTGCCTTGAACATCCACTATCAATAAACCATGGATTTTATTTATTTCTTTCATGCAATGCTATCTATACCAACATATATTTTTTATGTTGTTTCTTCTGCCATGAACCTATCTGAACTTTCTTCTTGATGAATGGAGCCTTGAAACTTTGGTCCTTCTTGACCGACTCGAACATACTTCTATAGTACTAGTCCATGTGTCTAAATTTGTTGCACTTGTAACATATTATAACCTCTTCATTGAATCCTAATAGAGAAATAAAAGAGTTGCAGCTTCTGCTTGACTTTACATGACTTTCTTTTTCCTTATTTTAGAAATTGTTAGCCCTTTTTTGGCATTCTATTTTCTTATGACCATATCCATTACAATAAAAATAGTAAACATAAAAATAGGACCTATTTGTGTATATCTGACCTGATTATCTTTCATAGCTTTGTTCCTTCTAGCCTCCTTTTTTTGATATGTCCTCTATATTCTTAACTTCTTCCCTTTTTATTTCTTCTTTTGTAAGAGCTTCAGCATATCTCTTTCCTTTTCCCTTGTTTGTGAAAGTAGTGGCCTCCCTTTTCTCTTTTTCAAATCCAATACCTATCTTATTTGACATTGATCTTTGATTTTTAAATACCTTATTTAACATATTAGTGATATTCTTAAATTTTGAATCATTGGATGCTCTATCATTGAATGCTTTATTTGTTTTCTCAACATCTACTTTTATAGAAGCAATTTCAATAACATACCTTTCACATTCTTTACTTACTATTTTCAATTGTTCCATTATATCTTGTTCATTATTCTTATCTTATTCAAAGTGTTCTTGTAGATCTTCAATTATTTCCTTTGAATCCTTTTAATTTTTCTCAATCTAGAGCTTTAATATTTGATTCTTCTTTTCAAGATATTTTAACTCTTCTAAGGAAAAAATGAGTTCTCCGTCCAGATTCACTTCAGCTTCATCCTTTTCTTCTTAATCATCTATACTTTTACTTGTAGAGTCATCTTTATATATGGCCATGAATATAATCTCTTTTTCTTCTGAATCACTAACTCCACTATCTTTGGCTGAGATAAGATCTTTAGAATACAAACTCTTCTTCTTGAATCCCTTCTTGAATTTTCCTTTGAAATTATTTTTGTATGTAGACTTTCCTTCTTCATTTTCACCATTACCCTTATTTGGGCACTTAGCTGCAAAATATCCAATCTTTCCACAATTAAAACATTTGAAAAGTATTTTTCCTTGATATTTACTTGTGCCCTTTTTCATCTTGCAAATGAATAGAGCTCCGTTGTCATCTTCATCATCGCTAAAACTATCACTTGATTCTTGAATCTTAGCCTTCTCTTTCTTTGATGTCTTGAAAGTAGCTTCTCTCTTTGAGGATTTATGTTGTTCATTTTGCATCTCATTTGCCATAAGAATACCATATAGCTCATCCATCATTAGCTTAGCTAAATTCTTCATCTCTTCAGTTGCCAAAACTTTTGCATCATATTTCAATGGTAGAGATCTCAAAACTTTTTGAACCACAATTGATTATTCTAACTTTTCTCCAAGACCTTGAATTTGATTAACTATGTGATCAACCCATAAAAGATAACTTGCTATATTTCTTCCTCTTCCATCTTCAAACTTTTAAATTGTCTTTTGAAAGTCTAAATCTTGGCTTGCTGAACCTTTCTATCACCTTTGTAAATATTCTAAAGTTTTACCCAAGTTTCATGAGAAAATTTACATTTCATAACTTTAACAAATTTTGATTCACATAAACCGCATAAAATAGCATTTTAAGCTTTATCATTATTTTCACTTGCCTTATTTTCTACCACAGTAGTTAAAAGTGTTTGTGGCTCTTCATATTCCTCTACCACTGCTTTCCATATGTCAAATCCAAGGGCCATCAAATAATTCATCTTTATGCTCCAAAAGACATAATTTATCACATAAAACAAATGTGACTTATTTGTATAAAAACCTTCATATGATCCAGCCATCGTGCTTTCTTGATCTACCTTCAAGCTATAAAACTTTTTCAAAGGAACCTACTCTGATACCAATTTTTAAGCATGAAATATACTTAGAGGGGGGGGGCGTGAATCAGTATATTATATATCTTAAAAATTAATCAAATTAATTTTCTTCAACCACTTAACCACACATTCAAGCTATGTAATAAAACTAAAACAATAATTTGAACCATACAAGAGAGAGAGAGAGAGAGACCAATTTTTATGTGGAAAACCAAAGTTGGAAAAACCATAGAGAATAATCTCAAGTATATGAATGAGAACCAACTCAAATTGTAATGTTTGCAATAACGCACTTGTGGGAGCACCAAACCCTTTTCGAAGCACCAAGACAATAATTATTTGCGAGAACCAAGCCACAGGAGCACCAACCCATAGGAGCACCAACCCCTCTTGTGTATAAAACACAACTATCTCTCAATGTTGATTATTCAACAAATGATATAACTCTATAATATCTCCTACTTTTCTCTCTTTAAAAATAAATATAAACCATGCACTCTCTTGCATATCACAAGTGGCTTCTCAAACCTTTGTTTATAGCTTTCCAAATGACCTTTGGCACTAACCCTTTGTGACTCTTCAATATTCATGGAAAATGGCACCAAAATTTCATGACCCATCATATCCTTGAATTTTAAAAGTCATATGGTGACCCTTCATAAGCAAAAAGCATCCTTTCCTCTTTTCTCTTTATCTTAGTGACTTTTCACATTCTTCAAAGTGTCCCTACATGGAAAAATATTCCATACCCTCTTTTGTCTTCACATTGTGACTCTTGGAATTCCTCAAGATGACTCTTCATGAGAAAATGTGTCCCATTCCTCTTTCATCTTTTACCTCATGACTCTTTGACTTCTCTATGGGTCCTCTTTTGATTTATATGCAACATATTAAAAACATATTCATTAAATATATATTCATTAATATTAAATAAAGATTAAAAATATCATTAAATTAAATGGGGCCTTTATCACCAATAATGCTAGACCTTTGACATCAATTATAATATTTTAAACTTTAACTTAGCCAAAAACTTCTAGAAAAACACTTAAACACTATGTCCATTACCCAAACTTTCTTACAAGCTACACATAGGAGCTAGTATTGAATGTTTGCCATTTATATGAGCTCAAAAATTTGATATAGGTGATAAAATTTCTATGAAATACCTCTTTAATTCCTAATAAAATAACAATAGTCATTGGATTGAACAACTAAGTCAAAAATCCATGAAAACTACCTAGTTTAAATTGGCTTGTGTAGATGTGAATAATATACAAATTTCTTAACTTCTTAATGAACGTTCATAAATATTGAGAGAATAATATCCAAACAAATTCCCATGGGTGGAATCCTGTTGAGTGTAATTATTGTGGCCAAGAACTAGGACCCCTATTCTCTCTCCTCTATACAATACAAGCATCAAATTGAGGGGTTGTTTGAGCTTTCAAAGAAGGTGGATGATGTGAATGACTAGTTTGATCTTATTTGGAATCCTTTAAACATGAAACTTTATAGAGGAACATGATATGATCCCATATTTAATCTATGATATTCCTTTATATGTTACAGTCTATATGATTCTATACAAGTGCAAAAAAATCCCAAAATAATGTGTTTTCTTACATTTTCTTCAAGTTTCAGACATTACAATGCCATTTTAGGGCCAAGTGAGAAGGATAACTAGTTAATAAACCTTTTAAATTAGGATAAAATATAGGGAGGAAGTGGAAAAGCCATAAATCAGTATGTGGGACCCACTAGGCTAGTGAACATGGTGTGAGTAGGTCTCAAAAAGATTTTAAAACTTATGAAAATCTTAAGGGGGAAATGTGATGTGCATAAGACCTTTTCATGACCCTATTTTAATACAATTCATCCAAATATTTCCCTTTCCTAAAATTTTACAATAAAAATATGCTCATGAAGTGGCTTGAGGGGTGTTTGATGGTTTAGGAGGGTGATGAAGGTGTTAAATGTGCTTAAATGAATATATCATGGGAAATGGACTTTGAATACACTATGATATTCATCTCATAGCCTCCAAAATTGTTAAAACATATTCAATTTACTCAAAATATCTATAGACTCATTAAATAGGGCTAAATCACTCATTGACTTTTATGACCTTTTGAAAATCATATTTCTCATTCTAAGACACTATGAAACCTAACATATCACCCAAAATACTTCAAGAGACTCATGACATAATGGATCAAAAATGAAACTATGGCACATCATGACACTCTTAATGAGATTCAAGGAATCTCAATAGGATAAGTATGACTTGACTATGTTAGGAAATGCCATAAGTAGGCTAAGGTGGTGGTCACTAAATGTTTTTGACATCAAGGGTTGACATTTGGCCTGTGATACCAAAATGCCAATATTTCTAGTTATTCTGATGGGTAACCAGTCTATTGGTCAAGAGAACTCAGAATATGTTATGGTTAAGCTTCGAAGATGCTCCAAAGATGCATTGATGGATTTTAGCAAATGGAACATGGTTACACATGGATTCTACCCTACTGATTTGCACCAAGGATACTTTTTTAGACTTGTGAAAATAATAAGACACAAAAAGACAACAAAGTAACAACCTAACACTAAGAATCACAACTAACAACTAGGAATAAACAAGGTAAGGAAGTAAATCAATAAGAAAACTATCTACAAACTTGTGTGACACACTTATTTACACAAGAAAACTAAATAATAAAATAATTGACCTAAATTTGACTCTCTTCCCCCATTATCAAATGGGAATGCCCTCTCGTTGTCTCTTATAAAAGTGACTAAACCTTCTATCTCCATCCCCAGGTGTATGGGTTGAGTATGAGAGTCAAGAATCCAATCATATTCTTCCCAAACTATTATAATTTTAATAATTAGTCTCATTTATTCTTTAGTCATGGGTTGTACCTAATTTTTCCCATTAGACCCAAAGTGGTCAGTTGCCAAAGTATCCTTGACAATATCCTTTTTAGGGTCACCATGATGTAGGGATAGAGTGTCTAATCCCAATAAAAATTCTTCTGAATCTTCTTATAAATACATATCATCATGGTCAATGGAAAAAACATAGGGTTCACTTCTATTTATACCTTTTTCTTATAAGACATTATGTTGATCACTCTCTTTCAACTCTTTGGTAGGGTCAAAGTAAATTCCTGAATCTGTTATAGCCTTTTCATCTTCATCTTCAATGGAGAAAGGTAGATCTTCAACCCACTAAATTTATAATTCTTCTCTCCTTGGTAATTATTTTATTTTCATGTCTTTTCCACTTGGAAAATCATCTTGTTGTCTTAATACATCATTTAAGCTTGCCACACTGAGTTATTCCATCTCATTCAATAATTAAAGGTATAAATGTTACCATTGATCATATAATGGATCTCTAATATTAGTCTCAATAGTAACCTCATGAAGGATATCTTCTTTATTGTATCCTAGATAAGGGCCTACTTGTGTCTCTTCTACATCAATTCTAACATATTAGCATTATATCTTCCCCATTTCATCTAATTTATCCTCATGTTCAAACTTTGATCCATCAGGATGAATAGGGGTTCCAATCATAATTTCTTCCTCATAAACACTTGATGTATCCTCTTCCAGGTGCCCTTGAAACTTTGTTATAGCTTTCACATGGTCAAGTTATTGAAGGACTACCCTTTCATTGACCAACTTTATTAGTTTGTCCATCATGATTGGATGCTCCAATTTTGATCTTAATATACTTGGATCCTTTCCAAGAAAGGAGAGGGTGGGTGGTAGGTATACTTAATTATATTTCTTGATACTTGTAATAGTACCCTTATAAATAGGCATCTTAAAGGATTTATTGGGAAGATCTTGGGGAAGGGGATGAAAATTTTGTGTTATGACTCTTTAATTTTCAATTCTTCACTCTTTAGTAGTGTTCTATAAGTCCTAATACACCTTGGTTTTTTTGGGAAATTTGAAGTTGAGGAGTAGGCAAACATGTTGATGAGTTTGAACAACCTCCTAACTTGATAGAATTTCCCCTCTTGTATACTTGAAGAGTCTTCCTCCAGCTAGGGAAGGTCTTTGGAGTGGCTTCTAGGATATACTTTCTTTCTTGGTTTGGGGTGAATAAGAGAAGATTATTACTCAAAGTTTAGAGTATGAGGAATCTGCAAAGGGCTAGGAGGAACTTGAGCAATAATAGGTGAATAACTGATAAGTTTGTGCTTCCCTCTAACTTCCAATTTCTTATGTATGAATTGTTGGTCATGGACTACCATTTATAGTAGACTTGGTATAGAAGAGGATTGAGTTGAGATAGAAAATGATGGTTGAGATTTCTTGGGTTATATTTTTTGGCTCTTCCACCTCAAATTTTCAATTTATAAGTGTAAATGATCAACATTTGGTGTAGGTTTGCTACAAGTAGAATTAGTTTGGTAGTATGACTAATCATAAGGGTGAGAAGGTTAACATGGAGATGGGGGAGGCTCACAATAAGGTGGATAGTTTGGGTAGCATTGGGGTAAATTTTAATGTTGGAAAGAGTTAGCATAAGGCTCATAGTGATTATGGTAGAATTGATATGGAGGTGAAGGATAGAATCCTACCTCATAGGTTGTCATAACTCCTTATGTGACATATATATCACAACATGAACATAACCAATAACCTCTTACCTCTAAAAGAATGAAATTATGATTCCTATGAGATTGAAATAGATTGTAAATCAATTCCAAATATACTTAAATATTCTCAAGATGATTATAAGTGTGACTATTGATGTTCTCAACTTCTATATGTCCTCTAATGTTTTTATAGCATGCTTCAAGGAACTTCAAAGTTGTCCCACTAAGTGTATAGAAATGTTAGTTGTTTAGGTTTCACCCTTGGTGAGGATAATATTTTTCATGTTGAAACATCAAACCTAGGCTAATATGGTAATGAACTTAGGCTATAGGTTACCTAATGTGCATGTTAAACCTCTAGATTTTTATGGGGCTAGCTCCCTTGATTTTTCATTTTTAATGACATCTCTAAGTCCTAATGTGTTGGGATGAAAAGGGTCAAAAATACTACACAAATGAAAACCTATTATAAAGTGATGATGCACCATGATGATAATTCCATCCACTCAACTCATCTTGGACTATTAACACACTATTGGATAATGCATGGAACTAAGGCACTATCTTCAATGACTTATAAGTAATAATATTTCAACTAGAGGTTAGTTTGAATGACTGAAGAAAAAGGGTATTGATAAAGAGGCTTGGTTCAAGGCACTTATAATCTAATTCCACTACAAACTTGAGCCATCAAACTCACACACACTAGACAACCTGCCAAGAAGACGTGTTTGTACTTAGGTGAAACTTGGACCTATGAGGGGAAATAATACCACTATGAATATCAATACATGAATGACCACACTAATCATAGATCATGAAGAAGCTATAAATTCTCTATTCATGATTTCAAGAGTTGTATAATTACAAACACTGGCAAAGTTTCCTCATACCAGCCTCAAGGATACCATACAAGGCCAAAAGCATTCAATATATTATAGAAGAGGAGAGAAAGAGGGAAAAATAAAATGGATGTGAGAAAATAGGTCATCAAAGACCAAGGTTCACTCCATGTAGATATTACATCAATTACAAGTAATCTCCTTCCATGCATTGATGCTTTTAATGACTCCTTACATGATCTATTGGGATTGAAATGAGGTGATGGATGGTATGGTTGACCTATTCAACATTATATCAAGGAATGTTATTCCCTTGTTTATTAAAGTAACTCCTCTAACTAGTAGTTACAATATGAACAAGGTGTAATCAAATCACCACAAATGTATAACAATCCATCTCCATCTTAACACATTTGATAATGTCAAAAAACTACCTTATCTCTTCATTATACCCATGAATTATGAATTGATTTCCCTTTAAGGTTCATCTACCAAGCATATCATCTTGTATTAACTCATTATATTAGCCCATTAATTTCCAATTTTTAGTTATCTTAGGTGACCAAATAGGTCTACTAGGCTAATTAGGCCTAATACCCTAACTATTTACACTAGGCAACAATGAAAGGCTAGTTGAAACCTTAAGGACCTGTGAAAACATGAAAACCATAATAGAATCAACATATTATACCATGATGTAGGATTACAAAGGCATTAAGCACTTGAATTCTCATTTCTCCTAGTTGATCGATTTACTTTTCTTTGTCATTTGTAGACTGGTAGTTTTGAAGTGAGTTACAAAGGTGTTTTCAAGAAGGTATTTTGGCATATTATGATATTAAGAGATGAATAAGGTCCCAAACCATCCCCTTCATGAATTAAAATCATCTCAAACATCTTTATATCCTATTTTATGTTCAAAATCATATAAAACTATGGATTTTTTATGCCTGCATATAGTGTTGATACAATCAAGTACCATTTGATGAGTCCACTTGACCTTACATGAGCTTGCTAGGTCATTATAAGGTTTTAGGATGCCAAAACACCAAGTTTCCTAAAATTAGGTCTACTTAGCGTTTTAGAGAGTTTTTGAGTGCTTATGAGTCTTAGTGATAGTTCATATTGTACAAACATCCAAGTATGGAACAAATGACATGAATATCTAGGGCATTAATGTCCTAGGTTCCCATGAAAAGGTTATTTATAGACATGAACATTAGAACGTGACCTTAAGGTAGTTTATAAACTAATTTTAAATGGTTATTTTCTTAAGGTTTATTCATAAATGTTATCCCCCAATGATAATAAATCCTTCATGGAATTTTATTTCATGGGGATACTTAAACCACCCTAGTAGCTTTGGTCTTGAGCACCTATGTGGTGAAGTGGGTGAGCACTTGAAGTTGACACATGAGTTGACTATTTGTAGGGTGAGGAGATCAAAAAGGTTTTAGGAAATACTTTGACCTTTTCATCTCTTAATATCATATGAAACCTCTTCATTAGGGTCTTGAACACCATTTCACACCCTCATTAGTCATTAGACTTGTCAAAAGGGTCTGAGTCTCTTCAAGATAGTAGTAGGGTTTATGACACAGTTTGAGGCTTATTTATATTGACCTATTATCAAGGGAATTTGATGAGGAATTTAGTTTTTTCTTCTCTTGGAGGAGCTATAAGTACCTTTAACATACATTTAAAGTGATATAAATATTTATATGGTACCAAATTCACTTTCAAACATTTCATAGTCTGATTTTGTCCATCTAGCACCCTAGACTATATATCATGGATAAGGCTTATTCTGAGATAAAACATTAGGTATACCCATTATTTATCTATCTAAAATGATATCATGTTCACCTTTGATCACTTATAATGACCATTCATTCCAAATTTTAGTACTTAATTATGTGTACAAAGCCTTCAATAGATCATATTATCCAAACTAACTTATTGCCTGTTGATTGTCTAGAGGGGGCAATGAGGTGACTTAATAGACTAAACACCATCACAAGATCTATTACTAAATTCAATCCTTATTTGTCATATTTTTGGGCTCCATGTATTGATCAACTCATCCAATTATATAATTTATTCTTGTTCTCTTATGTAGGGTTTGTGAATCAAGCACTTAATCTGACCCTAAAGGTATGTAATTATACTTTCTTAAGGGTCCCTAAGTCCAAACCCATTAAATGGTATTGGGGAATCTCCATTATCCTATATTTGGTATAATATTCTTTAATCCAAACCCTATCTACAAATTTTTTTGTGCTCATATGTATGTGTGTATTCCTTATGGATCATAATCTAGCTTGTGTTATTTTGGATCAGTTTATGTTTGGTTCTGAACTCACTCAACACATCCAACAATTCTTATTTTGGATTATTATTTATTAAGGTCCTTTTTGAAATTTTTCATAAGTTTTATCATCCTTCCACTTCCTCCATGTGGTATCCAAGCACTCATTCAGCTCTAATAGGTTCTCAATTCCTTCTTATAGATCATTATCTCAACACGTAGTAACTTAGCACTCCTCAAAGTTGATTCCTTTTGGGTCAGTCCTTAGAGCCACTCCATTTTCTGATAGGATGATGGGTAGGGCCCACTAAGGAGTCATCAGGGTAGCTATAGTTTTGAAATATGGTTCCCCCATTCTCAATTTAGGAAGAAGTGTCCAACTTCCCTAAGAGAAGAACATATTCAACATTTGGTGTCTTGATGCTTATCAAAGGCATTTTTTTTGGGCCTTCACAAAGTGCCATTAGCTAGAGAGAAAAAAATCAGACCCACCATGCATTTATAAAAAATAAGAGGCAAGCCTTTCCATGTGGCAACATGGTTCTTATTGAAAGTAAATTTTTCTTGTTAGAGCTAGGAGTTACACCATTATCCAGGGTAAGTGGATATCTATCTCCCATAACATATTATAGGTGGCCCTAGAGATGGACATGTGGAATCATTATGTTCTTCCTAATCATCATGTCCATAATAACATAATACAATTGCACCATATTTAAGATCTAGATGATAACTATAATCATGAGCTTGAGACCTTCATTCAATTATAATTCCATCGTCATGGGTGTGAGTGCTAGGATTTCTAGATTACATTCCCATGAGAAGCCATCTCCCATATATATTATAATCTCATCCCTTTTGTAAGTGGTTGGTTATCATTTTGATAGGATTTTTTATTTTTGTAGACAACCATTTGTAATAGAAAAAGAATAGTAGTAGTTAACATTCTCATTATGTGACCTTAATATGTACCCATCATGGGTGTGAGTGGATATCTTTTATGTACCTTTAATGCCTTATATATTATGTTCTCCACCTACAATTAAGAGGATGTTGGGTTTTGTGTCATTTTAAGTGAAGATTTATTTATGTCTATTATTTATTTTCTTGTGCTTCTATAGTATTGATCTTTACTTCCACTATAGATATTGATTCATTCTTTATGTTCCTTTATGGTTCGTAATGTTTAAGGGTTCAATCTATTTTATATAATTATAGGTTAATGATATGAATCTCTTGGTGAATTACCTCATTTAGTGTTCTTTTAGTATTATTTGCATTTCTCTCTTATCCCTTTTTATCCCCCCACTTGCAAAGAAGATCCAGCTTCTAAAATACCAGAGGTTGCTTTACATACTATAATTTAGTCCCCCACCTATAAAAATTCCCATATAAGGTTATTTAACTTGAATCAAAGGTTTTAGGCATAAATAGTATATTATTTTTTATCATGCCTAATAGGACTAGATCTACCAGTCTACCTAATTATAAGCTCAATTTTATGATCCAAAGACCCATTATGACGTCACAAAAAATGAAGAATCCAAGCCTACTAACATTTCCTATAGGAGATCCAACTTTCCAAAATACCATAGGTTCTAGCACTGCTCAATAATATAAAATGGATCTTCCAAGCCCACCAAGGAATTTCATATCATGGGATAGTGGTATCCTAATTTTTCCTCTATTACCTCTAGCTATATGGGACCCCATTTCCATAAATTCCTTGAAGGCACTCCCTAAATTCTTGGGATAATATTTCAAGACCATAGTAGAACATCTCCAATATGTTGTTAATGTGTGTACTATACATTATGTCAATGTGTAAAATGTATCCTTAAGAATACTATCCACTGTATTTAAGGGGTGATCTATTGATTAATATTGATCCTTACCACCCAATTCCATAACTACTTAGAATGATTTGGGTGATAGATTATTTAAGTGATCTAATGAGAAGGTAGATTGATCATCCCTCCTATAAAAACTAATAACTATCAAGAGGGACCCATAATAAAAAATGGATCTTCCAAGCTGACTAAGGAATTTAATATCATGGGATAGTGGTGTCCCAATTATTCCTCTATTACCCCTAGTTATATGGGACCTAATTTCAATAATTTCCCTTAAGGAACTCCCTAAATTCTTGGGAGAAGATTTCAAGACCATAATAGAACATCACCAAGATGTTGCTAATGTGTGTACTATACATTATGTCAATGTGTAAAACGTAGCCTTAAGAATACTAGACACTTTATTTAAGGGGTGAGCTATCGATTAATATAGATCCTTGCCACCCAATTCCATAGCCACTTGGAATAATTTGGGTGATAGATTATTTAATTGATCCAATGAGAAGGTAAACCGATCATCCCTCCTATAACAACTAATAAATTTCAAGAGGGACCGATAATAAGCCATTATTGATTTAAATTATAGGTTCAAGAAGACCTAGAAAAGGATACCAATATTTGCTTGACCACCTATAGGCATGGTCATTATTTTCTACCTCAAAACCTTCAACTCAGATATTATGGTTATGATCTAGTTTCTTGAAGGATAGGTGTTATCTAATGTTTATAATCTTGTAGTAAGAGATAAAAATAATTTGATAGATGTGGTAAATATTCCTTTATAGTTATTTATGTTTATGTTCTTGGAGATATAAATTCATCCATAAGAAAAAGTCCCGAGTACCTCATCAACCTTGCCACTATGTATGTATATCCTCCCACTCAAACAAACACATCCACTCAATCCTTGCTAGCAACATATATGAATGACATGAAGAGGATCTTGTAGAAATTTTCCAATGAGATAATCAATCTCAAAAGGTAGTAGGATATGCCCATGAATGCCCCTTTCAATAATTATGAATAAATAAGAACACCTTACTAGTGTAACTAAAACCAAGAGAAGTAAAGACCAAACCATTAATCTCTAAAGCATTAAGTGCTAAATCAATAGATGTAGCCCATGAAAAAAATGGTTATGGTACCTAACCCCTTTCATAAATTATAACCTAATTCAAATAGGAAGCTAGTTGTTGACCAAAATAACTTGGAAAATGATTATAATTCATGGTGTTTCCCTTGCAACAATTCTCATGGACCACAAAATTACACAAGGGGAAATCTATAGTAGAAGGTTGAAAAATAAAGGTGATAAGGTAATATACCTAATTTAGCCCATGTATATCAATCCTTGGGGTTGAGAATGTAATCTTGATGGTATAGATGCAAGGAATGTCCATAGAATAAGAGGAAGTAAAAACCCTAGAACATGCACTATTTTCCTAGGTAGAAGGTGAAGATGTGGTCTATGCAAGCAAAGTTCCCATGTATAGATCCCCACAAGTTTAATTTAATTATTACATACACTCTAATAAAAGGTTGGATGAGAGCCCCAAAGCTATAGCAAGGCCCCAAGTGACTTTTTAAAAAGTTCCAATACCCCAAACTTCACCTCTAACATATTAAAAGTGGAGTGAAATGTTGCAGAATAAGGAAAATGATCTTGAGGTCCCACATTTGAGATCATATAATATGGTGGAGTAGATGAAAAGGGTTCTAGCTAATGTCTCCCTCTGGGACATCCTATTGATTCTAGAGTATAAATATCTACTAAAGGAATCTTGGGAGAAGCAAGAAAATCTTGCACAAGGAAAGTTGACTACAAAGTCCATACAGACAAAGGGGAAGGAATCTAGAATAATAATGTAACCTTAGGTACCCTTTACATTCATCAATACCAAATAAGGGGTAAGAAAAAAAAAACCTAACCCTTTATATTTGACAATGATTGTGGGGAAGAAATTATTACACAACTCCATGATTTATTGGGGTGTGAGCACAATGGTGATTCCTAAATAGATAGTAGATACACTAAAATTATGTATGAACCCTTGAATAAAAGAGTGATGTAGTTAGATGGAAATAATGTTTAAACCTTAGGAGTCATTAGGGATCTTCCCCTCACATTGTATTCTTGTCCCATCATTTCTATATCATAAGATGTTGTAGTAATAGACATCCCTCCCATCTTTGGGTTATGTCTATCAAGAGATTTTATTGCTAAGATATGTGGGTACCTATCATTAGACTAGTCCCATTTGATTATAAGGACCAAATATGGCTTGAAGTTAAAAGTGTTGTCTAAACCAATTCATATAAAACATATAGTAGATGAATTGATGAAAACTTTAAAGTAATGCATACCTCCTTCTCAAGAATAGAGATGCACTACATGGATATGCTCAAAGAAGAAAAGGTAGCAGACACCAAAAGTCCAAAGGAAGAGGCCCTTGTGAATGAGTTCATTGAAATAAACCCATTTTCAAACTTTTATGCCATTTATCTTGGGACATACATGATCCATGATGAATACCAATTCACTCTCAAGGTCATAAATAAGAAAGAAGAGCAAAGAAAAGGGCTTGAAGATGAGTCTAAATTTTGGACTTTGCATTTTGATGGCCTGAAGTGCAAGACTAGCTCTAGATCTAACATTAAACTAATATCTCCTTTCAAAAATGAGACATTCTAAGATTTAAAATTTTAATTTTCCTCCACCAACAATGAGGCAAAATGTGAATCACTTTTCTATGGCTTTAGTGTAGTTGAGTAGATAGGTGTAAAATAGTTAAAAGTATTCGATGATAATGAACTAGTGGTAAGGAAAATAAGAGGAGTCACACCATAAAAAATATATGCATGAGTTCTTAATACCACTATATATGGGATTTTATTTAAACCTTTTAATTTTTCAACATAAAAATTATCCCTAAGGCCATGAATATAGAAGTAGATAGAATGTCAATGATTAGATCCCAATTCGATCTAGTGATAGACTTATTTATTAATGAGCAAGATATGCAGGTTATCATCAAACACGAAATACATAATAATTATTAGAATTGTCAAGTGTTTGAAAGTGAGGGAAAATTTTCCATGTTCCTCTAACAATCATGCAAATTTATAGAATAGTTATAGTCAAAGATTGAAGAGGTGTACGGGGACCAAATGATGTAGTTAAAGACCAATAATCTAGTGAAGGGCCCCATCACCCTTAGAAATATTTTTAACTCTAATGATGTAAGGAACAAGTGGAATTTTTTCATAGATAAGGTTGATTACTCTGAGCTTGATTTCATATGTGGAAGGAAGTTGAAGGTTGGAAAATAAGTCCCTCAAAAGGATAAGGAGTGGTTGGTTTCTTTTTACTACAAATATAAAGGATTCATCACATGGACTTATGATGACTTGAAGGGATATGATTTCAAGATCATTAAACACACCATAGACTTGGTAGAAGTATCCAAACTATTCTAATAGAATAAAATACCGATGAATCCAAAAATGAAGTCCCTTATGGCTCAAGAACTTATGAAATTGATTGACTCAAATATTATATACCCATCAAGAATTTGACTTGGGTATCTAATCTAGTTTTTATGTAAAATAATATTCGAGAGATCTAATTATGTGTGTAATTTTGGGATCTAAATAAGGCTTCTTCAAAGGACCATTATCCCCTCCCCTCTATGGAGTAGATGCTCTAGATAATAGTGGGTGCAAAGATATTTTCTATGCTAGATTGATTCTCTAGGTATAATCAGGTATGGGTAGATGAATAATCCCAACATAAGACCACCTTCACCATGAATTTGGGAATCTTAAAATATGTGAAGATGCCTTTCAACCTCTCTAATGCTATGGCTTCTTCAAGTGAGATATGGATGTGGCCTTTAAGGGACTAATCAATAAGATCATCTTCATCTATCTAGATGACCTCACTATGTTTTCCAGGAAGGAGGACCATTTTGACCATCTAAAGAAGGTTCTCTGAATGTGACAAGAATTTGGGGTGTACATTAATCCTATGAAATGTGTCTTCAGAGTCTTGTAAGGAAAGTTTCTTAGGTTTTAGTATCCAAAAAGGGGATTAGTATATATCTACAGAGAATAAAATCCATCAAAGACTTATCTTTATCAATATGCAAGAAAGGAATCCAATCTTTCCTTGGAAAGATTAATTTCATCAACATGTTCATATCTAACTTCACAAGATTGGTGAGACCAATCATGTTGATGCTAAAGAAGGAGTAGGCCTTCAAATGGAATCTTGAGGAAAGAACAACAATTGATGAGATTAAGGATGTAATCTCTACCATGCTAGTACTAGCCAACCTAGACTTCTCTAATGACTTCATCATATATGTCTATGGGAGTGAGCATAGCCTAGTGATTATGTTAACTCAAAATGAAGATGAAGGAAGAAATGAACAACCAATAATGTTCTACTCAAGAACATTACATGGGTATAAAGTCAAGTGAAATTTCATGGAGAGATAGGCTTTCACTATTGTCAATGGCATCAAAAACTTTAGACACCTTATCATGGGAAGCAACATAATGGTGTGACACACTCTAGCATCCATGAATACATAATGGAAAGAGAAATCAGTAAAAAGTGGGTCAATTAGATCACTAAGAGCCTCAAGTATGATATCAAATTTAAGATAACAAAGGTGATCAGAGGAAGAGGAATCTACGTGTACTTAGCCTAATCTGTAGATGTCCCACTAGAACAATAAAAGAAGCCAAAAGTAGTCATAATAAACCAATATGAAATTTATGGATTTTTGTGGTTGATAAGATCTAATACATGTAAACTAATTAGTAACCTGATGGTCTCCCCATACATAAAAGGCATTTCTATCAACTGTAAGGGGTTAGTTACATGTTAGTCCAAGGAGTCATGTTTAAAAGAAATTTTTATGGGGATCTACTGCAATGTGTTGGAAAATACCTAGATGGGAAAATTATCCAAGATATGTACTTCACTCCCCCAATTGGTCACTTCTCAACAAAAATGACCATGATGAAGAACATACATGTGGGGTATTACTAGCCAATCATGTTTATAGACTAAAATAAAGATGTTAATAAATGCCAAAAGTTTCATCTCTTTGTAGGAAAAAGAAATAATTTGGCCATGCCTGTGAACCTAATTATGACTGATGAACCCTTCACATAATAGGGTCTTGATTTCATTAGGATGATCAATCTCATCTCAAGCACCAATCACAAGTGGATATTCATGGCCACTGACTACTTCACCAGGAGGACCAAAGTAGTCCCACTAAGAGAGGTGATCGATAATGTGATTCTCATCTTATTGGAAGAGATCATAGAGAGATTTATCCCACCTAAGATAATCATCTCTAAAAATACAAAATCCTTACTCAGGTATAAGATTTTTGAGTTTATGATCCAAAATGGTATCTTATTAAAAACATCATCTACTTAATACTCACAAGGGAATGGGTTGATGGAGTCAATAAATAAGAACCTTATAAGACTAATCAAAAGGATGGGTGTTAACTGACAAAGGGAGTGCTACATAAAAATGAGAATGACTCTATGGGTGGACTTCATCACTCAAAAAAATATTCCAAAACCCCTCATATGAACTTGTATATGGGAAAGAAGTAGTCATACTGATGTCATAAAAAATCCCCACCTTATAGCTTCTAAAATTTGTTAAGATTACATAAAATAGAGTGATGAAAGTTAGACTCATAGAGATACTTAGCCTCCAATAAGAAATATAATAGGCAAATGATGTGAAAATCACCTGATAGTAATTAGTCAAGTAGTGGTTTGATAAGAAGTCATCAAAACTAGGATTCAAACCCAAGGATTTAGTCCTCAAATATGATCAAAGGGCCACAAAGCTAGGCCAACATGTAGAGTTTGAATTTTTTTGGAGAGGACCATTTTACATCATTAATAATAGGTAGGGAAATTATTTTGAGATAGAAGATGAAGAGGGAAATGCATTGGAGATATTGGTTAACAAGATCAATTTGAAGCATTTCAACTAGCTTACACGCCTTTTTCTTATACTTAATTAGTTAATTTCCCTTTATGTTTTTGTATTTCATTTCCTTTAATATTGGTACCTTCTAGTTTATTTTCCTTTCCATTGTTTTTTCTTTTGAATAAGTATTTTTGGAATAAGTGGCTTGTCTAGTTGCCACGTGTCCTCACCCTACCTCTTCAAAATATTCAATAAACATTATCTAAAAGATAATTATCTACCTACATCACCTGTCATTAATGTCAGATGCTCCATTTTGCATGATCCCCTATAATGATCACCATAAATATCTTGCAAGTATATCCTCAATCATATGTGTGCCTCCCTTGACATTTATAAGAGACACCTAGTTTCATTTTTCCACCCAAAACCATCAATGTATAAATACCCATCTCCTCATCTAGACAAACACTTAGACGCATTGCGATTTTTGAGAGAATTGAGCAATTGAGCAAAGTATGAAGAGTAGAGAGAGTTTAGTTGAGAATTATGCCACCCTATGAGTAAAATTTGTTGACCCAGTATCTAAAGGAATTCTTGAGATTGAGATTTTAACATCTTCCTTAGGAGGTAAGAAGCATCCAATAAAATAGACAACCCACATCTTATATTGGATGAATATTTTGTCATCAACTAACTGAAGGCAAAATGGGTATATCAACCATAGCATAATGAGATAAATATCTCCTCTCAGTAAGGGGAGGTTCCCTATAAACTATTATAAACTAATATAAACTAAAAATTAACTTAAGGGTGAGATCATATCATCCATTTCTCTTTTTTCAAAAATGATGTTTATAAAAAAAGGAAAAATTCCTTGATATTAACTGAATCCACAAGAAACCCATCAAAACACAAAGTCTTTCCTTACTTGTCTTAATGATTTATAACTTATATAATAGTAGAATGAAGTGTAACCTAAAGTCTCCATTGAAAACTAGAACAGAGTATATGACTACAAAGGATAAAAGTAGTTCAAATCCTTCCCACTATCCTTTATACAAAAACCAAAGAAAACACAAACCAAAGATAATTAGAGTAGCACAAAGTCTCCATAATCGATCTTCAGAAAATATTCTAGATTATTTTCACTTGCTCTACTTATTTAATCAAATAGATAAGATTGCATTAGGAAAAGGATGTAAGAACAATTTCCTAATCAACATAAGTTATTCCAATACAAAGTTTAAAAAGTCACTTGATTTCTCATTCATTTAAGAAAATATGATTTCCAATCTGAGCTCAAAGTCTCAAAAGGCATCTCAATTTGGGTAGAGTTTTCTTTTAATAACTAAAATATCCTATTACAAAAGAGGCTCTCTTTATTTATAGGGAGAGGCCTTCAAGATTTAGAAAAGACTTAAATATTTTGACCTAGTCAAAGATAGAAGTCTTTGTTGACTTTGGCCTTTCCATATTTTTACATGTAATTACACATGACAAAATTACATGTGCACATGTCCAAAGTGGTTACAAAAGTACATTTGAAAAAATGGAAATTAAATCAAAGGAAAATTGATTCAATTTGTATCCCCATCTTTCTTCATGTGAGCATCATACATGGTGATAGATGCTTGTATCCTGATACTGTCTGGAGTAAAAGTATTCTTGAAAATCACATTTACCATAACTATGGCATCTCTCACTACTATGACTAATTTCACATGACTAGTTAACCTAGTTTTTAGATTATCTAGAGTTAACTAATTATCCAGAATGTTATCCATAGAGGCTACTAAAAATGCTTTCTCTTCAAATTCCTTTCATAACATACCTTCAAATTCCTAAATAATTTATTTTACTGAAAGGAATTGGTTGTCTTGTGATGTAAGCTTGTAAGGTAGCTCCTCTAATTTATGTAAAATATTGATGTCACTTTGTTCACTGAGGTCCTTTGATGATTCGAGGTCGTTGATCAATTATTTAAGCACTCAACTCCTCTATATAAATGCTTCTTTAGTTTCAGTGTAAGAGTCTCTATCAGCAATGATGCCAATTGATATTAGAGTGCTCATTTTTAACTTCTTCATCTCCATCAATTTATCAAGATACTTTTTTATGCTTTCAATATCCTGAGAAATAATATTAATAAGATCATCCAGTTTTGCTCTCATTTTTCTCATTTTATCTATTTTCTCAGATAACTCTATGAGCAAGGAAATTCCTTGCATATGCAGCTTGTCCAAGTACTCTTCAAGTACTTTTCCCTTGAGATAGGTCTCTTCCACTTTCTAAATCATGGGATCTTCTATGGAAATGGCTTCTAGAGTTATTGTTTCTAGAGTGAAAGTGATCCTTCTTACCATTGTAGTCAACTATTCCACCATTGCTTTATAATGGTCCTTCATCTCTTTCTCTCTATCAAACTTCTAAACCAAGATGTCCATAGCTAATTTCATATCACTTTTATCACTTTCATGAGTTATCTTAACTAACTTAACTCAAGAGATAGAGTAGTCACTTACATCAAAATTTTCAATAGTTACATCTTGTGGAGGTCTTACTATATCTAAATTTTTTTGGCCCTTATCCCCAATCATCTTTGAAAGAATCTTTGGCTTCTTGGGAGCCTTGACTTTTATTGGCACCATTTTATTAAAATCAAAGTCATCTAGAGAGATGGATTATTTTTTCCTTTTGGGTGTATATGCTGACAACTAAAGTGGGATCATAGAAGTACTTACATTAGTATCAATATCCATTATTAGCATTACTGGATTTTCACTCACACCGAAAGTGGAAATAATAGGTGGAGTATCAATAAAAAATGCACCTTCTGTTGAGTGATCAAGAGCAAAAATATCTTGGATATCAAAAGTTAGAGATGACAAATTAGGAATTGACCTAGAATAATGAATAATATCTCCAAAAGTGCCTCCAGGGTTATAAAAAATCATTTTGGAAGGAGAGGCTGCTCCAGAAGAGGGAAAACTAATTGGAGAAATAGGTGAAGGAGTTACAACAAGTGTGCTAGGTGGGGAAGAAGAAATTCCTATTTTTGACTACACATTCTCTCATAGAGATAGAGTTTCCTTTTCTTGTTGATCTATGGACCTGTCATTAGTCTCCATTTTTTCCCTTGATGGTTCTTCAGTGCTTTGCTTCTCAACCTCCATATCTATTTTTCTATCTCTTTTTCTATAATTTTTGACTTCTTCATCATGATGATGATTTTAGGCTTATGTGGCCTAGAGGAAGAAGGAACATCACTCTTATTCTTCATCCTATTTTTTGATCTTCTCCTTATTTTCTCTTGAAATTTAGCTTCTAATCCTATGATTAAATCTTTCAAAGTGATTCCCTTGTTTGCTAACCAATCATTGGTGTTTGACAATATTGGTTTGAATCTTTTCCTTAAGGAAGTCAACTCCTTTTGTGACCATTAGATTGGGAGAAGAGGGACATTGGAAACTTATTAAGTATGATATCTATTATTGATCAAATATCCATCATCCACTAAATTCTTAGGGATGTCAGTGAGTCTAAAATATTTTATCTACTCAAGAGACAATCTATTGTAGTCCATTTTTTAATGTCTTCTGTTGTGCTCAAATCCACCCAAACATATTCAATCATAGGATCATGAAACTAGGTTTTCCTCCTAATTTTATCCTTTAAGCCCTTATAATCAAAATTCTATCTCATGTTGAAATGCTTCATAGTTATGAGCTACATTTTAGTTTCCATAACTCTAGCTTTCCCAATAGTTAATACCAAAAACCTTCTAATTTCAATTGGGAATCTGAAATTGGGGTTTTTGAGTTCTATTTGCTTATTATGCATGATAATTATTTTCCTTCATAACTCCATCAAGACCAATTTTTATAAAGGGAATCTTGGAAGCAAATAGGGATGACCTTGGAAAAAGCCAAACCATAGGTAACAAAAGGTAGAGAATTGCAAGAACATACATCCAAAGTCATTCATAACTATCCAGGCTTCATCTAACACTCATTTTTATTCCAATTGAAGATCAAAGAGACATAAAAATAATGCAAATAAAGCATCATTCACTCTCCTAAAATGATGAATAGAGCCCTTTAATGTCAACTGAGAGTAATATTGATATACTGGGGTTACTCTCCTATCTCCTTCTGATGTCAAACTAGAAAGGTTCTCATCAAAGCTATAATATACACTAGGTATGAAGTCATGTAGAATTTGGAGGTATTAGATACCTTCATCAATTACTTGTGTAAAGCATTGTTGATTTTTTCTCCCCAAAAAATGACTTGTTTACCTTGGAGGATTATCTTAATGAGGGGGTACATCCATTCATGAAACTATGAGGAAGTAGGCAAGCCTCTTACCCTACTGAGAAGAGTGATCAAGTCACTGTCTTCTTCTATAAAGTCACTTTTTGGAAATCTCCATGGCCATCTTAACAAATTTGCCTTTAGAGTTTTGAGCCATTTATTATTGATTACTTTCTTCACTCTTTTGGGATCTTTGTCATATTCCCTTTTTGCTTTGATGAAATCAAGCTTTAATACTTCAGTAATAAGAAGACACATGAACACTTTGTCAATGAACTCAGGGTCTAGTCTAATCATCACATTACTACCAACATCTAACACAACTTTGGTATCTTTGTTGTAGAACTAAGCACACTGGAGAACAAACTCTATGTTGTGAGCTGCTACAGGGAAAGAAGATACCAGGTGAATATTAATTTTGATTATCTTCTTCATTTCATGGTTGAGATTGCTTGATTTAGTTATTTTCATGAATTTAGCCATATCCACGTGACCAATCTCTATATCTCTAATGTCATTAGAAGTAACCAAGGTGATTGGAAAAACACCTTGATACTTGTAATTTATTATCTTCAACTTCTTTGGACAAACATCAGTCATCTAGAAGAGCTTTCATAAAAAGGATGTCAATGAAGAAGGATCCTTAGGAGAAACTACAACAAAAGTCATGATTATGTAATCAAGGGAAATACTGGCAATATAGGAAAATTGCATGTCAATGATCATGAACATGGGGATGCACCTGATAGGACTAGAGTGTGAGTAGGCCAAAAAGCCAAAAGAAAGTGAGCTCAGAAAAGCAAAAATTCAAAATTTTCCCAGAGTTAGGAAATTTTGAGAAAAATTATGTAGGGGTGGCAAAATTTACCACCCTTGCATATAACAGGGGGACCAATAGTAAAAATAGCTGATGTAGCATGTGAAGTGAAGGTCTATTGATGCATAGGCAATAATTTTTGCCACTTTTACATGTTGAATTTGTGCAATGGTGATGAAAATTTCCACCTATGCACATGAGGTGCAAAACTTACGTAAGGATGGCGATTTTCACTGCTATTACACGGATGTCAAGATATCATGTAAGGCCATGAAAAATCACTACCTTTACATGAATTATCTTGGCCGATGGTATTTTTGGATTTTTTGGGCTTTTGCCTAGAACATCTCTTTGGGGAAGAAAGGGAGGATGAAAAAATAAACGTAAAGCCTAGAAAGGAGAAAGAAGGGAAAACCAAAATAAATAAATAAAAAGAGAACAAACAAAAACAAAAACAAAAACCTAGGAATAAGAGAGAAGAATTCAAAACCTACTTATTAAATCAAAATGCCATGCTTAAATCTGGTGAAATTGCAATCCCACTTATTTGCACTATTGACTGGTTGTAAGGAAGGGGAGCAAACAACTCAAAACAATCAAAATGAGACACAAATCAGCATTTAAATGGTACAAAACCAACACCAACCACTTGGCATGTGTTTTCATAAATGTCACTTATGAAAAATGAGGTCATGCAAGGGTGGAAAAATCACCACTCTTGCATGTTAAGGTGAAAATATGCAAGGGCGGTGATTTTCACCGCTCTTGCATGAAGGGTCAAAATATGCAAGGGCGACAATTTTTTCCACTCTTGCATGGAAGAGGAATGGATCAAATATGTAAGGGAAGAAAAAATCACTACCCTTACATGGAAAAAAAAAAAACATGCAATAGCAATAATTTTCACTGACCTTACATGTAAGAAACAAAAGTAACTCCTTGAAACTAATCAAAGTCTGACATTCTCTTCACATTGAGACTGCAACAAGTTTCATGTATTTCAAGAAATTATGATGAGGTAATTTTGTGAAATTTTCAAGGAGTTAGTCAACTACACTTGAGATCAAGAGAAACTTTTCTCGAATGATGAAGTTAGAGTATGCTTACAAAATGGACAAGTTTCATAGGGGTTGTCCACCAAAATAAGCATAGCTGATTTTGAGAACAACAGCTGACTCCAGTTAGGGAACTTCCATTGATTGAACTTTGAAAGGATTGAAGGGAATAGAAACCAATCTCTAAATGCCTTTATCCATGCCATTGGGCCATGGATTCAAGATACCAAAAATAAAAAGACATGAAAAACCAAACAAAAATAAATAAATATAAGACTATACAAATGTATAAATGAACTCATCTGACACTTCAAGGATTAAAGTATTTCAGATGTTACCCACTATGAGGTAGTGACAATGGTGTTCTATCTTAATATTTTAGCATGAAACTATTTTTACCATAGAATTTATGAATGGTGAATGGACCTCTCCATAAGGAATAAAATTTTCCATGCAATCTTTTTGGTTCTCTCCTCTTATCCCACAACAAGACTTGATCTCCAATCTAAAAATCATGAATCCTTGCTCTCTTATCAAAGAGTTTCTTTACATGATTTTGATGTGAATTAATACGGTCCACTACCATAGTTCATTGCTCTTCTTGTTTAGTTAAGCACATGATCCTCTTATCAATGGAATTTTTGATAGTTTTATCTTCAACTGCCTTCGCCAACTTCAGCGTTGGTAGTTCCAGGGTGATTCATATTTCTACATTCAAACCATATAAAAATTGAAATGGTGACGTACCTACTTACCTTTTGGGTGTAATCCTATCTACCCAAAAAGCATCGAATAATGTTTTATGCTAAGTTCTCTGATTTTCATCTACCAATTTCTTGATAATAGTAACCAAATTCTTGTTGATTCTACCTAACCATTTCTTTGAGGATAGTAATCTGAGCAGTGGGAATGAATAATTACATGATTGTAGAAAAATTTAGTGATCTCATAAGAAGAGAAACAAGAGGAATTATCTATTATAATCTTATTTGGAACTCCAAATAAAGAAACAACATTTTCCTTAAGGAAATTACATACTACTTCTGAAGTAGCATGCTTAACTGGAATGGCTTCCACCCACTTAGTGAAATAGTCTATTATGGTGAGAACATAGTTATGTTTGACACATGAGGATGGGTTCATGGTGCTAATGAAATCAATACCTCATTGCTAAAAAGGTTCTTAAATCACCACCGGCTTGAGAGGTAATGCGGTTAACTTGGGTTTCCTGATGAACTGTTGACAGAAGTCACACCTACGTACCCAAGTGTATGCATCTTGAAATAGTGTAGGCCAATAGCATCTAGCTCATAGAATCTTATGATCCATCACAAGTTCATAAAAATGTCCTCTATAAGCCAAATTATGGAAGGAATCCAAAAGTTTATTCTGTTGCACCTTATCCACATAATAAAGAAATACCCCATAAAGGCTTCTTTTATACAAACCATTGTCCCACAAGACATAGTTAGCAGCTTTCAACTTAACATTTATTTTTTATTTATAAGATAGATGGGTAGGACACTCACCGTAGTTAATGAAATGAGTGTTATTGTAATAATACTCATCGATAGTAGTGACTAAGAGAACTGTAGGCATGCCTTCAACCTCTGTTTCTTCTTATTCTATTTCCTTTGATATGTTATCAGCAATTAACTGGTAGAGACCTTTCCATGTACAAGCTTAATGGGTTTTATATCAAGACCAAACTCTTGAATTTTAGAAATCCAATTGCCCCTTTTAGTACCAAACTCTTGTTGAGTTAAAATGGACTTCACTGTCATATTAGGCACCAGAACAATGATATGTGAATTCAGGATATAGAATCTGAAATGTTTTACCACTTTAACCATGGCATAAACATGCTTCTCCATGTTTGAATATTTCAATTCATGATCTTTGAGAGGACAACTCATAAATGATATGGTAGATTCTACACCTTTTTTTTGCTAAATTAAAATGGTTGAAAGTGTTTATTCAGAAGTATAGTTGTATACTATGAAGTCTTTGGTATAATTCAGACAAACCAAGATCGGGGCATGAGCGATAGATTTATTGATATCTTCAAATGCTAACTTGACTTCTGTATTCCAAAAAAATTAGCTTTACCCTTCATCATGTTGACAATGTGGGGTGAGTTTTCTTTGCAAATTATAGAATGAATCTTCGTAGGAAATTCACCTTTCCAAAGAAAGAATGAACTGAAGTCTTACTAGTATGAAGAGTAAGATTTTGGATAAATTTGAATCTTTCTAAGTCATTTTTTATGCCTTCTTGGGACATAGTGTGACTGAGAAGGTTACCTTTTGTAACCCCAATAACTAACTTCTTGGGATTGAGAGAAATACCATTTTGCCGACAACATTCTAGCACTTGTTATAAATGATGCATGTGATCAGGATGATGTTTGGAAAAAATGGTCAAGTCATCAAGATACACCATAATAAACTTCCCCATTTCATCTCTGAAGGCAAGATCCATTATTCTCTAGAAGGTGGCACCAACATTGATCAGACTAAAAGGCATTCTACAATATGTGAATGTACCCCAAGGTATAGTGAAAATAATTTTATATTGATATACTTTGTTGACTTCCACTTGATTATACCCAAAGAAACTATCTAACATTGATAACATTTTTGAGCCCGTTACTATTTTCAATACTTGATCCATGATGCGTAGGGGGTAGTTATCCTTTAGGGAAGATTGATTTATGTTTCTGAAATTAACATAGATGTGAATTTCTCCATTCTTTTTTTCATAGGAACTATGTTTACAATCCAGGTGGAATGATGGATTGGAAAATTATTCTTGCATTTAACATCTTTTGGATCTCAGAAAGGATAGTACCTAATATTTTTTGGTTTTATTGCCTTAATTTTTGCTTGTGAGGCAATGACCCAACCTTAAGAGGAATTTCATGCCAAATTTATTTGGGCCTGAGAGATTTCAAATCATCATAAGAGCATGCCAAAACATCAATGTAATGGTGAAAAAGAGTAATGAATTTGAGCTTTTCATCAGAAATGCAACAATTCCCAATGTTGACTATTTTGGGATTTTCTTCCGTACTCAAATTTATTTTATCAATTTCCTTGAAGAAACTTGAATCTATTTGTCACTAATTGATATACTTGTCATGCTTATCAAATAACTTCTCAAGAGAAACCAAACCTTTTGGAATTTTATTCCCTTTGAGTTGAAGAAACTCTTCACTAGTTTTTGAATCTATTTCAGGAATCGATTCCTATGGTGGAGATTTACTACCTTCAAAAAAAAATTCCTCAAATCCATCCATCATTTCCAAAAAAGTGATGATTTGATTATCACCATTGAGCACCTACCAATGGTTCGCATTGTTAGGTACACTTGATTGAAAGACCAGCTTAATAGTGTACTTGTTCCCTTTGAAATCTTTATGAGGAACCATGAGGGTTGTGAAGACAACCAAGGAATCTACATGATCATTAAACTCCCTTGGCACCATAGAAATATTGAAAGCATCAAAAATTCCAATGTAATCCCATACAATATTGTGATAATGTTACAACCTTTCATATTTAGTTTGGTATAGATTCCTTAACTGACAAACCACCAATTTGGCATCTCCTCAGGTATGAAGAATCTTGACACCTTTAGCATGAGTAGCTTTCAACCTAAGCAACAAAGATTCATACTCGGTAGTGTTGTTGGTATTATTGAACTTCAACTTATATGAATAAGGAAAATTTTATCCTTGAGGGATATCAAAAAAATTCTAACTCTAGAACTAATTAAAGAGCAGCTACCATCAAATTCTAAAATCCAAACATCATTAGAATTTTATCTCCTTAAAGATTTCTCTTCGTTAGTGGGGGAATATTTTGAACTTTGCTCTGACAATTGTTTTGATTTTAGATCTAATTTTTTTGAATTTTCACCTAATGAATTTTCATTTGATGAGCTAAAAACATCTTCATTGGTCAGAAAATAATTACCCATTCTCAATTATTCAAATAAAATTTGAGCTTTGAGGTCTGATGTTTGGGTGACAATATATTTTGACTATTTCTCAGGAAGAAATTTTTACATGACACCCTTAACAAGTATCCTTGCTTTAGATAGATCCATATTAAACTCTCCACCTACATCCTTGTAAAAATTACGTTCGATTAGAATTCCATAGGAAGTTGGAACATCAGCCACCAAGACTATCATTTTAATCCTTTTATCTAGAAAAGTGGCAAATGCAAATTTGGCATCTTTGATTTGACCCAAGATTGGTACTTTCTTATTTTCCATGGATAAAAATCTCCCAAAAGCATTAGTGAAGGTAAGACCAAGAGAATCTACCACCTTGGCTAGCATAACATTATCAGTAGCTCTAGACTCTATTATACAGTTGCTCAACTTATGACTATTGATCAATAGAGAAATATAAAAAGGTTCTATTTTTTTGGGGGAAACAAGAGGAGTAGTGATAAGATTATTTTGGATGGATTTTTTCTTTGGGGGATCATGAGTCACTTTTGGAAAATCTTGTCTTGTAGGGACGGTTTTGTTTTTGATGTATTCAACTAGCCTATCAAACTATTGAGGATTAACTTGTAAATACTCAAACTCAAACATTTGGATCTTGGTCTTCCTAGCATGATCAATTATATCAAATAACTGAAATGAACTAGAAATAGAGGAAGTTTATCATTATAGTTTTTATTTGATGTGGTTCTAGTCTACGAAACTGAAACAAAAGTTATAGTATGGTTTAAGGTACTTACTTTCTTATTGGTCATCAAGTCCTTTGATTGGAAAGGTAGTGAAGTCCCCCACTTAGAAATTGAGATTACTGGCTGAGGTTTTTCTCCTATTTTTTATTTATTAGCTTATTGAGTCGACTAATTTTGGAACCTAATAAAAATAGTATATGATCCATCAACCACTTCTCCCTTTTTTATAGCTTCATCTTGGTAATTTAGAAAACCAATGTTGGAGTCACCAGCTAATTATTCTTCTCATTCTATAAAGATATTAACATCATCTTCTTGGTCTAACTTAGGTTGGAAAGAGAGATCATATTTGACTTCATGATAAACAACTACTGAGTTGGCTGGTGACACTTCAATGGCAAGCTTCCCTTGTGTGGGAGGAAGATGATTGGACTGCCCTTAATTTTTGGCAACATTGTCTTGATATGAATGGTTAGGAAATGTATTCCTTGGTATATCTTGATAATAAGGAGTAGACATACCTTGGTCCATTTGACTTTTTAGAGCTATCAATTCATTTGATAACTTTTGCACCATAGGATCATTAGTGCTTATAGAAGAACTTTCAGTAGATGAGAAAATTTTATTTTTATTAAAATATTTTCTTATCTTACCTATCAAGATAAGATCATCTTCGACCTTAGAAGACAAAATTTAAGCTGTAGAAATATCTATAGGGATAGCCCACCTTAATATAAAACTTACTTCAAGAAGTTGAGAATTGATGAAGAAGCACTTAAGATTTTCTAGTGTTGGCTGAGCAATTGCAGGGATCCTATTCTTTAGATTTTTAAATTTAGGAATGAAGTATCACATAGGCTCATGAGGCTCCTTCTTCATTTGCATAAGCTGAGCCAACAAGGCATGAGCATCCTCCATGGGTTTGGACCTAGCCTCAAACTTGGCCTAAAGGGTGTTCCAATTAGTTATAGTTTGAGCTTAGAGATGATAAAAAATAGTCCATGGTAGCACCTTGTAAATTTTATACAAAAATTCTCACTGTTATATGTTTATATTCAACACCTATCACACCACATTCTATATAGAAAGCTATAATATGCTCATCAGAATGTACTTTTCCATCACCATAAAATTTGGGAAAATTCTTTCTTAAACTATGAGGTAGTTCATGTTAAGGTGGGGTTAGATTGAGAGGGCCAAAGGTGTTACCCAAACTACCATGGACTACCATGATGTGATGATTAAAAGGAGGGATAACAAACCTTTATGGGGTATGTATGGACAAAACTCTACTAGTGTTAAAACTATAAGCTTCACCTAGTATTAGAGATCTAATGTTGGTAGGAGGAAAACTCCTGGTTCATTGAAGGTGAGATTATGGAGAAAAAAGATCAAAATTATTTTGTTATACCAACTCAAATACAAGATCAACAATAACTTGGGCTCTCTGGCTTCATGTACTCCATGGATCTACTAGAGTGTAAAATGGAAAAAAAACTAGAAATGCTTCAATTTGAAGCTTGAGGCTTCAAAGTGCATGTTTGTTTCCCCAGTAGAGTCACCACAAAATGTTGGGTGAATATTTTGTCAACTAAATAAAATAAAAATGAGTGTATAAGCCATAGTGTAATGAAATAAATCTCTCCTCTCAGCAAGGGGAGGTTCCCTATAAACTATTACAAACTAATATAAACTAAAAATTAATTCAGGGGTGAGATCATATCATCCATTTCTCTTTTTTCAAAAATGATGTTAACAAATAAAGGAAAACTTCCCTGATATTAACTGAATCCATAATAAACCCATGAAAACACAAAGTCTTTCATTACTTGTCTTACTGATTTATAACTTATATAATAGTAGAATGAAGTGCAACCCAAAGTCTCCACTGAAAACTATAACAGAGTATATGACTATAAAGGATAAAAGTAATTCAAAGCCTTTCCACTAGCCTTTGTATAAAAACCAAAGAAAACACAAATGAAAGATAATTATAGTAGCAAAAAGTCTCCATAATCGATCTTTAGAACATCTTCTAGATAATTTTCACTCGCTCTGCCTATTTAATCAAATAGATAAGATTGCATTAGGAAAAGGATGTAAGAACAATTTCCCAATCAACACAAGTTATTCCAATACAAATTTTGAAAAGTCACTTGCTTTCCCATTCATTTAAGAAAATATGATTTACAATCTGAGCTCAAAGTCTCAAAAGCATCTCAATTTGGGTAGATTTTTCTTTCAATAACTAAAAGATCCTATTACAAAAGAGGCTCTCTTTATTTATAGGGATGCCTTCAGGATTTAGAAAATACTTAAATATCTTGACCTAGTCAAAGATAGAAGTATTTTTTGACTTTGGACTTTCCATATTTTTACATTTAATTGCGCATGATAAAAGTACATGTGAAAATGCCCAAAGTGGTTACAAAAGTGCATTTAAAAAAATGGAAATTAAATCAAAGGAAAATTGATTCAATTTGTAGCCCCATCTTTCTTCATGTGAACATCATACATGGTGATAGTTGCTTGTATCATGATACTATCTGGAGTAACAATATTCTTGAAAATAACCTTCACCCTAACTATGACATCTCTCACTAATGTGACCAATTTTGCATGACTAGTTAATCTGGTTTTCAGATTATCCAGAGTTAACTGATTATCTAGAATGTTATCCATAGAGGCTACTAAAAATGCTTTCTCTTCAAATTCATTTCAGAACATACCTTCAAATTCCTAAATCATTTCTTCTACTAAAAGGAATTGGTTGTCTTGCGATGTAAGCTTGCAAGGTATCTCCTCCAATTTATGCACAAAATTGATGTTGCTTTATTCATTAAGGTCCTCTGATGATTCAAGGTTGTTGATCAATTCTTTAAGCACTCGACTACTATATATAAATGCTTCTTTAGTTTCAGTGTAAGAGTCTCTATCAGCAATGTTTCCAATTGATATTAGAGTGCTCATTTTTAACTTATTCATCTCCATCCATTTATGAAGATACTTTCTTATGCTTTCAATATACTAAGAAATAATATTAATAAGATCATCTAATTCTGATCTTATTTTTCTTATTTTATCCATTTTCTTAGATAACTCTGTGAATAAGGAAATTCCTTGCATATGCAGCTGGTCCAAGTACTCTTCAAGTAATTTTATCTTGAGATAGGTCTTTTTTGCTTTTTGAATCACAAGATCTTATATGGAAATAGCTTTTGGAGTTAATATTTCTAGAGTGAAAGTGATCATTCTTACCACTGTAATCAATTGTTCCACCATTACTTTATAATGATCCTTCATCTCTTTCTCTCTATCAAACTTCTGAACCAAGATGTCCATAGTTGATTGCATATCACTTTTAGGACTTTCATGATTTATCTTACCTCACTCAACTCGAGAGATAGAGTAGTCACTTACATCAAAATTTTCAATAGTTGCATCCTATGGAGATCTTTCTATTTCTAGAAATTTGTGCCCCTTATCCCCAATCATCTTTGAAAGAATCTTTGGCTTCTTAGGAGCCTTGAATTTTACTATCACCATTTTATTGAAATTAGAGTCATCTAGAGAGATGGATCATTTTTTCCTTTTGGGCGTATATATTGACAACCAAGTTGGGATCATGGAAGTACTTACATTAGTATCAATCTCCATTGTTGACATTACTGGAGTTACACTCACACTGGTAGTGGAAACAATAGGTGGAGTATCAGTAAAAATTGTGCCTTGTACTAAGTGATCGAGAGCAGAATTATCTTGGATATCAAAAGATGGAGATGAAAAATTAGGAATTGACCCTGAAGAATAAAGAATATCTCCAAAAGTGCCTTGAGATTCATCAAAAATCATTTTGAAAGGAGAGGCTACTCCAAAAGAGGGAACACTAATTGGAGAAATAAGTGGAGTTACAATAGGTGTGTTAGGTGAGGAAGAAGAAATTTATGTTTCTAGTTGCACATTCTCTCATGGAGATAAAGTTTCCTTTTCTTATTGATCTGTAGGCCTATCATCAGTCTCCATTTGTTCCCTTGTTGTTTATTTTGTGCTTTGCTTCTCAACCTCCATATCTATTTTTTTTGGCTCTTTCTCTATAATTTTTGACTTCTTCATCACGAAGATGATTTTAGGCTTATGTGGCCTAGAGGAAGAAGGAACATCACTCTTATTCTTCATCCTATTTTCTACTCTTCTCATCATTTCCTCTTAAAATTTATCTTCTGATCCTATGATGAACTCTTTCAAAGTGATTCCCTTATTTTCTAACCAATCATTGGTGTTTACCAATATTGTTTCAAATCTTTTTCTTAAGGAAGTCAACTCCTTTTATGACCATTAGATTGGGGGAAGAGGGGCATTGATGACCTGTTTAGTATGGTATCTATTATCAATCAAATCTCTATCATCCACTAGATTCTTAGGGATGTTAGCGAGTCCCAGATATTCTATTAGTGCAAGAGACAATTTACTATAGTCCATTTTTATGATGTCTTCTACTATCCTCAAATCCACCCAAACATCTTCGGTCATAGGCTCATGAAACTGGGTTTTCCTCCTAATTTTATCCTTTACACCCCTATAATAAAATTTTTATCTCCTTTTGAAATGATTCATGGTTACGAGCTACATTATAGTTTTCATAACTCTAGCTTTCCTAGTATTTAATACTGAAAACCTACCAATTTCAATTAGGAACCTCAAAACTAGGTTTCTTGAGTTCTATCTATTTATTATGCATGACAATTATTTTCCTGCATAGCTCCATCAAGACCAGTTTGTCTGAAGGGAATCTTGGAATCATATAGGGATTACCTTGGAAAAAGCTAACCTATTGGTAAAAAAAATGTAGGGAATTGCAAGAATGTAAATCCAAAGTCATTCACAATTGTCTAGGCTTCATCTAACACTCTTTTTTATTTCGATTGAGGATCAAAGAGACACAAAAATATTTTAAAGAAAGCATCATTCACTCTCTTAAAATGATGAATAGAGCCCTTCAATGTCAACTGAGAGTAATATTGATATATTAGGGTTACTCTCCTATCTCCTTCTAATGTCAAACCTAGAAATGTTCTCATCGAAGCTGTAATATACACTAGGTATGAAGTTATGTAGAATTTAGAGGTAGTAGATACCTTCATAAATTTCTCATGCAGAGAATTCTTGATTTGTTCTCCCTATAAAATGACTTGTTTACCTTGGAGGATTAGCTTATTGAAGGGGTACATCCATTCATGAAACTGTGATGAAGTAAGTAAGCCTCTTACCCTATTGAAAAGAGTGATCAGGTCACCAATTTCTTCTATAAAGTCACTTCTTGGAAAGCTCCATGACCTTCTTGACAAATTTGCCCTTGGAGTTTTGAGCCATTTATTATTGATTACTTTCTTCCCTCTTTTCGGATCTTTATCATATTCCCTTTGTGCTTCGATGAAATCAAGCTTTAATACTTTAGTAGTAGGAGGACACATGAACACTTTATCGATGAACTCAGGGTCTAGTCTAATCATCACATTACCACCAACATCTAACATAGCCCTGGTATCCTTGTTATAGAATTGAGTGCACTGGAGAATAAACTTTGTGTTGTGAGCTGCTACAGGGAAAGAAGATACTAGGTGAATATTACTTTCGATTATCTTCTTCATCTCATGGTTGGGATTGCTTGATTTAGTTATTTCCACAAACTCAACCATATCTATGTGATTGATCTCTATATCTCTAATGTCATCGACATTAGAAGTAACTGAGGTGATTGGAAAAACACCTTGATACTTGTAATTCATTGTCATCAACTTCTTTGGAGAAACCTCAGTCATCTAGAAGAGATTTCATAAAAAGGATGTCGATGAAAAAGGATCCTTGGGAAAAACTACAATAAAAGTCATGATTATGTAATCAAGGGAAATATTGGCAATCTAGGAAAACTTCATGTCAATGATCATGACCATGGGGATGTGCCTGATAGGACTAGAGTGGAAGAAGGCTGAAAAGACAAAGGAAAGTGGGCTCAAAAAAGTGAAAACTCAAAATTTTCCTAGAGTTAGGAAATTTTGAGAAAAAGTATGTAGGGGTGGTAAAAATTATTGCCCTTACATATAATAGGAGGATCAATAGTAAAAATAGCTGATGTAGCATGTTAAGTGAAGGTCTATGGATGTATAGGTATAAATTTTTGCTACCTTTGCATGTTGAGTTTATGCAGTGGTGGTGAAAATTACTGCCTATGCACATGAGGTGCAAAACTTACGCAAGGGTGGTGATTTTTGCCATTGTTACATAGATGTCAAGATATTGTGTAAGGCTGACAAAAATTGCTGCCTTTACATGAATTAACTCGGCTAACAGTATTTTTGGATTTTTTGGGCATTCACCTAAAATGTCTCTTCAGGGAAGAGAGGGAGAAGGAAAAAAGAAACATAAATCCTAGAAAAGAGAAAGAAGGGAAAACTAAAATTTTAAACAAAAGAGAACAAACAACAATAAAGATAAAAACCTAAGAAAAAAAGAGAAGAATGCAAAACCTACCTGGTAAATCAAAATCCCATGCTTGAAGCTATTGAAATCACAATCCCACTCATTTGTACCATTGACTGGTTGTAGGGAGGGGGAGTAGACAACTCAAAACAATTTAAATGAGACACAAAATAGCATTTAAATGGGTCAAAACCAATGCCAATCACTTAGCGTGCGTGGTTATAAATACTATGTGCAAAAAATTGAGGTCATGCAAGGGTGGAAAAAATTGCCACTATTGCATGTTGAGGTGAAAATATGCAAGGGCGGCAATTTTTACTGCTCCTGCATGAAGGGTCAAAATATGCAAGGGTAGCAATTTTTGTTGCACTTACATGGAAGAGGAATAGATCAAAGATGTAAAGGTGGAAAAAATCACTGCCTTTACATGGAACAAAAATAATGACATGCAATAGAGGTAATTTTTGCTAACCTTGCATGTAAGAAACAAAAGTAACTCCTTGAAACTGATCAAAGTCTAACATTCTCTTTGCATCAAGACTGTAACAAGTTTCACATTTTTTGAGAAATTATGATGAGGGAATGTTGTGAACTTTTTAAAGAGTTAGTCAACTATGCTCGAGATCAAGAGAAACTCATCTCAAATGATGAACTTAGAGTATGCTTATGAAATAGACAAGTTTCATAGGGGTTGTCCACCAAAATAAACATAGCTGATTTTGGGGACAATAGGTAGCTAGAGAGGCATTCCCCCTCCATGTGTAGTAAACAAGTCATATGCTTCCACCACCACTCAACTAAAGGAGAAGGTGTTGAATTTCAAAATGATGACCAAATGGCACTATAGATACCACCACCACCAAGATGAGATATATGATCCCAATCTGGCCAAAAACCCTAAGAGCTTGAGACAGGGCACCCATACCTAAATGATTGAGAAGGTCCAAAGGAATGACTTTGACTCATTCAAGTGTAGAATATGGGATTGTACATTGGCCTAGTTTATGGTGCCCTATGTTTACCCATGCCCAAAAATAATCACCCTCTATAAACAAAGGTATGACACCATCATTGGCGTAATTATAGGAAACATCCATTTTAGGGTGAAAATTAGTGCAGACATCATTAGGGAGATGTTTCAATTTCCAAAAGACCCAAAGGCTGACATCTATAGCATAAAGAGCCTCTAAGATGTCTAGGATACCCATGTCCATGACAAGGCACACTTCATCAATTTCCTCCTCTAAAGAGGCTATGCAAAGGTGCCTCCTCTACCCATCCATATTGTGAACTTCCTTATAAAGTACCTAAAGGATGCCCTATCCATGTTGGCCTTCATCTTCAAGATGTAATTAGATGCCAACATCACTAAGTTTTAGTTAGGGTCACTCTTCCTCCTGACCATGGTGAACAAGAAGGAGGTATAAAAAATGGATTTTGTGAATTCAATTACCACCACCAAAAAAGATGAATTGGAAATCTTTTTAAAATGAAAAACCTTTTAGTATTCCTCCTACCTCTTGCATCTTATTTTGTACCAGCACTCCCAATTTTTCTCTACATATCTCAACTCCTCTAAAATAGGCATTTTTCACAACATGGTGTCCCTAGTCACAATATGGACCTACATCCTAATAATCATGTATAACTACTATGAGTTCTCACAACTCTTTTTATCCCATTTCCTCATCGACCTCAATCAAGAGGCCATTATAGATATAATGATAGACACGTAGTGATCATGGCTCATTTAGAGTAGGGTTATAGTATATTGGTTCTTTGGAATCCATTTCACCTTCATATGAACCCATGGGTTCAAGGGTAAGCCATTCTACCTCCCATGCCTACTAATAGATATAAATTTGGCCTTAGAGTTGGCCAACCAACTTGATGTGGTGGACTTTGTCTAGATAGTGGGAAAGAATAATAAGGGTCTATATGATGTCCCCTTCACAAAATGAGGCATCATAGTGGTGAAAAGGATATAATAATTCTTTATTACATCTAAAATCATAGAACTCAACCTTGACTTGATTGATAATAGGTAGAGCTATTACTCGATTAGTCTAATAGCTTCCTTAAAAACCACTAGCATACCCAATCACCAACCCTAGCCATACTTCAAGGAGAGGAAGTCACCTATGGAGGATGGCCTTTAGTATTATGTAGATCAATCTTAGATCTCATTGGACACCCATAGGACATGGGATTAATTCTATGATGTGTTCTAGATGTATGACCCATCTAAGAGATTAAAGAAAGGATTGAGAGCATAGCTCACCTAAAATGGTTGGAAAAAAGAGAAAATAACTACATATACAAAGTATATGCAAGAGATCAATAGGCCATACTCCAATTTTTATTATGAAGAGATAGATGAAATGTTATAAAGTCCCTAGGATGAGGATCATCTAAAGGAAATCCTGGTGGAAGTAGGATTCTCTCTTGAGATAAAGATAAAAGTAGAAGAAGAAGAGGGAGAAGAAGAATAAGAAGATACCCTTGGGTAGGAAGTGTTTTATGTACCATAGTATGAGGTTGATGTCTTGGAGGATCAAAATCCTTCAACATGGCCACCTCCCATGTTCCCATAGCCCATGGCACCATAGCAATAACAAGCCTCTTTTGTACACCTCATTGCTAGGTCATCCCAGTAAAAGTAGCTTGAGGTACCAAAATCTAGCCCTCTAGTAGATCCCATGAAGAAGAAGATATGATTCTCACAACCCTTCTTTCAACTTCTACCTACCTCATCACCTCGTCATCTTCCCCCATGGTTTCACCTCAGGTTACATCACTCTCCACTACCTAGCCAAGTACTACCCTAGCCTCATTCTCTTATTCATCCACTCAACTTACTACCAAGCTCACACCATTTTCGTCTATGATCCCAATCTCCTCTTATTTAACTTTACTCACTCCTTTACCTTCATCATCTACCTCATCCTCCATCATGGCATAATCATCATTCACCCCACCATGTGGACTCTTACTTTTTCTCTTTCTACCCTCACTCTCCATCCACTCACCTAAAAAGGAACAATATTCATTACTACACAAAAATAAGTGATTATTCCATTTGCACTACTACAGGGACTCCTCTTTATAGGGGAAAATATTCAAGGACTAGAGTAGTACCATCAGTAGATACACATGGAAATAAGGGCCTAGGAGGCCCAAACGAGGAAGAAAAGGGGGAAGCAATCCAAGGCCCCAAAAAAGTCTCACATGTAATAATTTTATGAATGTACAAAGTAATCCCTCATGATTTATATTTTAGACCCTCAAGTAGTCAATCCCTAAGAATATATGTAGCTAAGGACTATTTCATACAATCTATTGTCCTCAATCTCAGATAGGTTAGGCCCACTAATAGGGTCAAGTTGATGGAGGAAATTTAAAAGTCTATGACTACAGACTGCATCTAAGTAACTTGATAGATGGAGAAGACCAAACTAGAACTCACCAAGGTGAAGGATATAATTGACCACCTAAATGCTAAGGATAAGGTGAAAGACGTGAATCTAAATGAAGCAAGGTCCAACCTTCAGAGCTATGTCTCTAGTAATAGTTTCTATGTGGAAGATAATCTACGAGTGGATACCAAGACCAAGATATAAGAGAGAGATACTAAAATAGTAAAAACTCATTAAAGCTCTCAGATTCTAATTAAAATTTTCAATAATTATAGTAGCAACAACAATAAAAATCCTTGATCAAGGACTAGGATATTGAGAAGATGAAGAATTACCTTATCACCTATTCACAAACCACAAAAATACTCCCCATGATCCAATAACTATACAAATATTAATAGGAAAGGATCAAGGGTGTGGATACAAACCTAAAACTAGCCCCTACCTTCATCAAAAATTCATAGAATTTAAGCTCCCAGGTTAATAAGTATGTCAAGCAAGTCATTGCCTTCATGTCTCCTAAGGTCTTAGATTCACATATCCTCATCTAAAATCTTTACAACACTTTAGACAAGAAATTATAATCAATGGGGATGGTCGATCGAAGGTAAGTATTGGTAAAGGTGAATGAATTCCTAGGTTATAATAACATAGCAACCAAATGCAAGGCATTAATGAATGCCTTATAAAATATGGTCCAAGACAGGTAGGGGAATATTAAACAACTTGTCCAATTTGGACTCCCCTCCCCATTCTTGGTAGAAAACAATGTCCTTCCAGAAGACCAAATAAATGAATTGATAAAGAAAAAAAATAATGACCAAACTATGTTTATGCCTCTCAGTAAATCACTTGGTGTCTCCAAGGTGGAGAAGATATTGTAGCCACTTGCCTATCTAGAGTTATAAATATTGGCAATAGTTCTAGGCCTAAGGAACATATCCATGAAGGAGATTATTGAACTAGATAGATCCTTTATGGATCTTAATAAGAAGTCCCAACCCAAGGAGGAAGAGTGGGTGCCTTTACAAGTATCCCTTCAAAAATTTTAAGTTATAAACCTTCCTCTTATTTTGAAAATTTTGCCTCAATTTGTCCTTATACCATAGTTTTGGGTTATCTCATCCATAGATAGAAAACCCTATGAGTCACCAAGAACTATGAATTTAAATCCACCTTGTGTTATTTTGGAGCATTTCATGTTTAGTCCTTGACTCTCTCATCACATCTAATAGTTCTTTCAACTTCTTCCTTCCTGGGGTCCTTTTTGTAATTTTGCCTAAGTGTTAGCATCCTTCTGCTTCATCCACATGGAATCCAAGAACTCATTCAACTCAAAGAGGTTCTTAGTTCCCTCTAAAGAATAATAAGCTTGACACATGATGACCTAATGCTCTTCAAAGCTAGTTCCTTTTGGGTCAGTCCTTAGAGTAGCACCATTGGCTTATAGGATGATGGGCAGAGCCCATCAAGGAATTGTCAGGGTAGATGCAATTTTAACATGCAGTACCTTCATGCTCATTTTTATAAGGAAGTGCCCAACTTCCCCAAGATAAGAACCTATTTGACACATGGAATCTTGACACTTACCAAAGGCCTTTTATTTTTTTAGGCCTTCACATAGTATTGTTGGTTGGAGAATAAAAATGGGAACCACCATGTGGATATAACAAATAATAGGAAAGCCTTTCCACATGGCACCATAGCACTTGTCAAAATAATTTTTTTTTTGTTAGAGATGGGAGTTAAAACATTGGCCAGGGTAAGAAAATCTCCATCTCTAATGGCATATCATAGGTGGCCCCAAAGATGAACATGTGGCATCATTACACTCCTAATCATCGCAACCATAATAAGATAGTGCAGTTACACCATATCTAGGATCCACAAGTTAACTTCACTGATAATCTCAAGACCCTCCTTTAGTTTTAATGACATCATTAGTGTAAGTGCTGGTATTTATAGGTGTCATTCCCATGAGAAGGTAATATGCCTATATATTCTAGGCTCGTCCCTTTTGGAAGGGGCTAGTTATCATTTTATTGTGATTTGTTATTTCGTAGACAACCATTTGTAATAGAATAGGGATAGTATTTAGAATTTTTCATTTTGTGACCTTAATAGGTGCCCATCATGGGTTTATTAGACATATTTTATGTGCCTTTGATGCCTTATGTATTATGTTTTCCACCTACAATGAAGAGGATGTGGTGTTCTATGTTATTTTTAGTGAAGAGTTATTTATATATGTTATTTATTTTCTTATTCTTTTATAGTATCAATCTCTACTTGCAATATAGATCTTAATTCATGTTTTATTCTCCTTTATGGTTTGTAATGTTTAAGTGTTCGTAATGTTTAAGGGTTCACTCTATTTTATGCAATTATAGGTTAAATCTTTGAATCTCTTAGTGCATCACCTTAGTTAGTGATCTTTTAGTATTATTTGCATTTCTCTCTTATCCCTTTTCATCCCCCACTTAGAATGAAGAGCTAGATTCTAAAATCATTGAGGTTGCTTTATAGACCACAATTCGGTCCCACACCTGTAAATCTTCCCATAAAAGGTTGTTTAGTGATTTTTTTAGGCATCAAAATTCTCTTAAGGCCTATTAACTGAGTTTTATGATTAGAATGGAGTGAATGAAGGTGGTTAGGACCTTGGATGGGACTAATCATGCATTCAACACTATCCATTACCTCATATGAACATTTAAGACTCATCTAAACTCTCTACATTCTCGAGTGGAGCATTTTGTATGTTAAAATTATATGCCTTCTCCTTATGCATGATTTGACTAAGTGTGATCTTAGTATTACCTAGGATATATTTGGATTCACCTCATTCTATTTATCTATCATTCAAGATACATTGAGATCATAATTGCCTTGGCTTATGATCCATTAAAATAATTGTGCAATTTCATCCATAAGTCTAACTAGATGAGTAACATGTAGATACTCTCTTTGTCTTCTTGATTGGGTGAGGGGGTAAACCCTATTTATGTGATTATATTGGACCTTTTGAGAGTATGGATGCCTTGAGAAGATCTCTATGAGTTCATTTTTATCACCAATTACTCCAATAAAATAATGTCCATCACATAACACTAATTTAAATCAAACCAAACATAGTGGTTGTAGGTGCATATAGAGAAGGGTTTGAGAAATGGAGTACCATATAAATTATATTGATTCCACCATGGTATTAGGGACATGATGTGATCTCATATCACAATAAATCTTCCTAAATCATTATTGAATTTACCATTTAAACTTGGTTTACTTTCATAATAAGAAGGATCCAATTGTATATGTTCATTTAGGTTGAGTCTCAACATGGAGGGAGATTCATACCTAGAATATGTCCAACTAAAAATTCTCATTTATTGAAATTATTCATGGTGGAACCTTTTTTTTCACTCTTATTTTTAATGCATATGGTGGTCTCCAACTTAACCTTTTGTAACTTACCTTACTTTCTCTTGACATGTTAACTGTAGGTTCTTATTCTATGTTAGGCCTTCTTGAGAGAGTTAAGGTCTCTCACATTGATGATATAGGTCTCCTTGAGCATCACTCATACCTTGGAATTATCATAAGATACCTCATAGTCCCATGAAGCACAACTTTCCGTCAAATTTATTTACATGCCATAGATAGACCAACTTAGGTGGTTATAGGTACATACAATATTTTATGGGATAGATATTTAAGTGGAGGTGTAAGGTGGATTTTTGGTGATTCTAAATTTAAGGTCTCATTATCCATATTGATATTATTCACTATGCTCTCTCACTTAAGACCAAAACCTTGATTTTCCTCTCAAAACTTAGTCAATAAGGAGTTGTAGACCCTATTATATTTAATGACATAATCTAAATGTACCACCTAAATTAAATGTTATAAGACAACTTATGACATTCATATAAAACTAGGTTATTTTTTATAACTCATCATAATTATTCTCTTCTCACTTTTACTTGTCCTTGAAGAGTCCTCCTCAATCACTCATCAAAATGCTTCTTTGGATCTCTACTATAGTAGGTCAAATAATTGACTATAGGTGATCATTAGTTGTTTAATCAAGGTCTATGACCTATATGAATCCATCCTCCTTAATCTTATGACTCATATCTTCTACAAAGTGAATCTAGGTCCCTTTATCTAATTTAGGCCTTGTAATGAAGGATGGATGGATGTAGAATGGTTTTAATGGGGTGATAAAGAGGTTGAATCATCAATGACATTCATATAAAACTAGGTTATTTTTTATAACTCATCATAAGTATTCTCCTCTCACTTTTACTTGTCCTTGAAGAGGCCTCCTCAATCACTCATCAAAATGATTCTTTGGATCTCTACTATAGTAGGTCAAATAATTGACTATAGGTGATCATTAGTTGTTTAATCAAGGTCTATGACCTATATGAATCCATCCTCCTTAATCTTATGACTCATGTCTTCTACAAAGTGAATCTAGGTCCCTTTATCTAATTTAGGCCTTGTAATGAAGGATGGATGGATGTAGAAGGGTTTTAATGGGGTGATAAAGAGGTTGAATCATCAAAATAGGGGTGAATCATAGTAAACTATAAGTGAAAATGGTGTAAAAAGACAAAGGCATGGAAGATGCATGGAATGAAATATGAGTGACCTCATAAGATAGAATACAAGGACCTTAACACTCTAATACATAAACCTAATAAAATATAATATTTTGAGAGTAGATAAAGGACATATATAGTCCTATAATTAAACCTCAAAAACTCTGAAGATCCTTAGTTTTTACAAAAGATCTTAAACTTTGTTAAGATTGATAAGGTGGGATTGGGAGATTAGAGAGTGGTTTTAGGCATACTTGGACTAATAGGGGGTATATAAGATTATTTTCATGGGAATGAGGATGATTCATCATCAATATAACATTTATTTCCTTGTTCTTGAGCTACATTTGGACTCTCTAGATGCCATTGATCCATGCAACATTGCACACCATATAATGGTCTTCAAGTGTTCTTAAACCCCGCTTTTCTTGAGATATTATAAGATTATAAGATCCATTAGACATCCAAATTGATAAAGGAAGCATGATGGTACATGAAAAACTCTATCAACCTTTCAACTTATCCAAAAATTTCTAGAAAAACACCCAAACATTCTATTCACTACCCAAACTTTCCTATAAGTTACACATAGGAGCTAGTCTAGAAGGTTTTCCATTTATATGAGCTCAATATTATGAGATAGGTCCTAAAATTCCTATGATAAACCTATTCAAGTACTAATAAAACATTATCATTCATTGGATTCAAAAAAAAAGTCAAAAATCCATGAAAACTACCTATTCTAAATTGGCTTGTACAGAGGTGAATAGTATACAAATTCCATAACTTCTTAATTAATGTTCATAAAGATTATGAGACCAATATCTAGACAAATTAACATGGATTAAATCTACCTAAGTGTACTTTTTATGTCCAAGAGATAGGACCCCCATTCTCTCTCCTATATACGGTACAAACATGAACTTGAGGGGTTGTCTGAGCTTGCAAAGAAGGTGAATGAAGTGAAGGACTAGTTTTGAGCTTATTTGTAATCCTTTCAACATAAAAATTTTAAGAGGAACCTAATATGATACCATATTCAATATTTGATCTTCCTTTATATGGTACAATTCATACAATTTTGTACAACTGTAGAAAACTCCTAAAATAGTGTGTTTTCTACATTTTATGTAGGTTTCAGACTTTGCAATGCCATTTTAGGGCCAATTTATAGGAATAATGAGTTAATAAACCTTTTCAAATAGGAAAAAATTTAGGGAAGAAGTGTAAAATCCATAAATTGGCATGTGAGACCCACTTGGCTAGTGGAAAGGGTGTGAGTGGGTCTCAAAAGGCTTTTAAAGCTTATTAAATGAAAAAGGGGGAAATTTGATGTGCCTAATACCTTTTCATGATCGTATTTTAATAAAATTCATCCAAATATTTCCCTTTCCTAAATTTTCACAATCAAAATAGGCTCATGAAGTGGCTTGAGGGGTGTTTGATGGTTTAGGAGGGGTGTTGAAGGTGCTAAATGGGATTAGAAGAATATATCATGGGAAATGGACTCTGAATACACTATAATATTAATCTTAAATACTCTAAATTTTTTAAAACATCTTCACTTTACTCAAAATATCCATACACTCCTCAAATAGGGCTAAAGCACTCATTGACTTTCAAGACCTTTTGAAAATCATCTTTCTCATTCCAAGACACTATGACACATAACATATCACCCAAAAGACTTAAATATACTCATGACACAATGGATCAAGCATGAAACTATGGCACATAATTATACTCTTAATGAGATTCAAGGACACTGATTAGGATAATAATGACATGATTATTCTAAGAAACACCATAAGTAGGATAAGGTGTTTGTCATCAAAAAATTTTGACATTAGGGGTTGAGATTTAACTTATGAAGCAAAAATGTCAATATTAATGATATAGTCCATGTGTGGGACAACATTACTAGAGGCATATAAAATATCCATCATGGTATAAAATTTCTTGATACAAATAAGAAAATTTTCTCCTAAGCTCCACATGCCCCTATTTCCAGAGCTCCACCCTATTTCCTCCACCATTAATCCATTTCTTACTCAAAATAATCAAGAACAATATGATGGTATCTAAGTAGATAGGCTTAAAAAGATTGAAGGTTTGTTAAAATTCCAAAATAATAAGTTGGTAGCCTTAGAGAGGTAGCAACAGACCTCTTAAAAACAATATAAATCCCCCTATCAAGCTCTATATCCATATTATCCTTATAATATACCCCCTTATCCAACAAATAAATAATCCCAAGGTTAGATCACATAGGCCTGACCATACAACAATTATAACCCCAATGTTACAAGTAACTCAAGGGCATTAGTTCCAACACAAATAATCTTACATAGTAGGGTCAATGGTTTAATTCATGGGGAAAATAAAATTAGATGGTGATGTATAAAAGTGGGGAACATATAATAATTCATTTTTTTAGTAGGCTCTTCCATTTCAAGCTCATGACACTATGCCTCCTCCACCATAAGGTCCTTCAATGCCAAATGGTGACATGTCTACCATGAAACCAATAGAATTTATAAACCAACAAGGTAATGTGATCAAAACACCTAATAACACCAAAATTATAAGCTTTCAATAAGGATAACATACCTTTGAACATGTGGAAATAAACTTTGGGTAGCATACACTAAAGCCAGATGATGTAGTTATAACCCACACAAGTGATAAAAAGAGAATGGTTGATGATAGCTTAGAGAATTATAAGTCCTCCCCAAAACATCTTCAATTGACTCAACATCCTACCACTCAAAGTGTAGTCAATAAAACCTATCTAAATCAACAAATTTCTCAAACTCATGGGCAGCAGTAGAAGACTACATTCATTCCTTAAGTTACTCAAGTCACAAGTGATGCCTCCACTTCCAAGTTATATCATAAGAGTGCCAATTATCCATTCAACATTATGGTCTACATGAAGAGATCCAATTTTATCATTCCTATGTGATATTCTCTGCTCATTCTAGGGTATAAAGATATTCTCCATCAAGAGCTCTCCAAGCTCCCTCTTGTGAACAAACAAGCTAACAAGGTGAGTGTAGTTTATGTTAATGATGATTAGCCTAGTGTGGTCTAAAATCCTAAGGTTGTTAAAACTCCTCCATTATACTTATCATTCATAATAGGAGATTGTCTTGTCCACAATTTTATGATAGATAGAAGTGCCTCAACCTCAATCATGCCAAAGGCCATAACTGATAGGCTAGAACTCAAGTATGAGTGCAATGAGAAAGTAGTCTTGCAGTTAAATGGATATACCATAAAGATAGTAGGTGTCTTAAATGATCTCAATATTGTGTTAGTATCCTCCCCTAATTTCACTATCACATAAGATGTCACGGTTGTTGATTTACATCAATACTTTACCCTATGCCTATCTAGGGATTTAACTATAAAGATTGGGTGATACCTTTCATCTGACTGGTCATACATAGTCTTTAAGAATAGATATGGGATAAGGGTCACTATTAGGTCTGAAAATATTTCTATGTTTCACTTAGGACCCTTTATTACCAACCTCTCTAATGTAAACTACACTATACTTGATGAAGATGAGAATGTTAGTGAGCAAGAACCCAAGGATAATTTTAAAGGCATCTCATATCTACTCCTTAATGAGTGGTAAATTTATAACCATGTATTTGACCCCTCTAATACCATTGAGGAGGAAGACCTAGGGTATACTACATGCATGAAGAATATGTTATTATTCCTAGTCTCACAAGCTCAATTCAAGAACATGAGGGCATATGGACCTTGTTATTTGATGGCTCAAGGTCAAAGAATGGTAGTGAGGATGTAATTATTTTATTTTCCCCTTAAAATTATAATTAATAATCAAATTTATGTTTCTAATTTAGTTTTACCTCAAAAATAGTTGAGTATGAAGCCTTTATTCATGGGCTACAAGAAATAATAAGGAAAGGCATCAAAATTCTAAAAGTGAAAGGTGAAAATTAGATTGTAGTTCAATAAGTGAGGGGTTTTAGTGTAGTCAAGAAGCATATATTGAAGTCCTATAATCACCAATTATGGGACCTTCTAGAGGACTTCTTGGCATTTGGCATCGATTCCATACCAAGGGACTCTAATCACCATGTAGATAGACATGTAGTTGTTAGTGCCCAATATGAAATTGTATATGGAATCAAGGGCACTCAAGGAAAATAAAAAATCAATTTATCATGTAGGCCATCTATACCTAAAAATGAGGTAAGTTAGTAGGTCTTTGATAGTGATGAGAATATTGTGTGTTTTCTCATGTAAGAGGGAGAATTCTACCATAAGAATCAAGGTAAGTTGCATCATCAATTTGATAATTAGATATTATAGATAAGGTCTAATAAATTTCCCAAGGGAATAGTGACATTTGATATCATATTCAATGAAGATGATCAGACGATAATGGATAAGGTAGGTATCTCAACTAAAGAAGATATTTATGAGAAAATAGTCATCTTTAAGGATAAACTACTTAAGTTAGGAAAAGTAAACACAAAAAAATATAGAATTACTTTCATTTCCTTGTGTCAAGACTATTATGATGTGTTTAAATTATAATACCATGATATAAAGGGGTTTGACCCAAGATTTCCCAACATAACATAGAGTTTTAAATAATGAAAAACTAGTAAGGCATAAATAAAAGCCAGTTAGCCCTAAGGTGGAAGAGCTCATGAGAAGAGAGTTGTTCAAATTTATTGAATTAAAGATAATATTCCCCATCATGCATTCCTCATGGGTAGTAAACCTTGTGCCAATAAGGAATAAGAATGGAGAGATATGCTTATGTGTTGAATTTAGGGACCTTAATAAGGTGTCTTTAAGGGATCATTACCCATTACCCTCCATGGATTCGATACCTCAAAAGGTTTCAATATCTTAGAGGTTTTATTTGCTTGATGATTACTCTAGTTACAATTATATCTTGTTTAAAGAGGAGGATAGACATAAGCCTACCTTCACTACAAAGTGAGGCACTTATGCATACATGAAAATGTTCTTTGGACTATCCAATTCAAGGGAAACTTTCTAAAGGGCAATGGATGTTGCCTTTGAGGGTTAATGAATGAGATGGTACTAATCTATCTTGATGAAATAATTGTGTTCTAAAATAATATATTAGACCATATGTCACATTTGAATTTGGTCTTTGATAGGTCTAGATAGTTTGAAGTGTCATTAAATCCTAAGAAATTCATCTTTGTTGATCATGAGGGTCGATTGTTGGGGCATGTACTGTCAAAGGATGAACTTTATATAGACCCTAAGAGAGTTGAATCAATCCTAGAATTATCCATTTCCAAACACAAGAAAGGTTTATAGATCTTCTTAGGGAATGTCAACTTCATAAGGAGATTTATCCTAGGTTTTATAAAGTTGGTCAAGTCTCTTACTCATATGCTTAGGAATCATAAAGAGTTCACATGGAGTAAGGAAGGAAAGAGGATATTTGAGGCCATAAAAGAGGTTATATATCAATCCCCTATACTCTTTAATCCTAATTTTAGAAAATATTTTTTCTTTAGTTCTTTCTCTACACCAGATGCAATTTCTGCTATACTTAAATAGTAGAATGGTGAATGCCTAGAAAAACCAATTACCTTATTTAGTCAGGACTTGGAATGATATGAGAAATGATATAATTTTATGGGAAATTATGTACTTATTTTGATGAGAGTATTTAATAATTTAGGCACATAGTGTCTAATAATAAGATCATAGTTATGGTGGTACACCAAAGCATCAAAGAATTCATACTCAACAAAGCTCTAAGTGAGAAGAGAGATGGGTGGGTAAAATAGTGCATGGAATATGACCTTGAGGTGAGAGTGACCAATTTGATCATAGGTATAGGTCTATGTTATAATCTTGTAGTAGTGTTAATGAAGACAAAGATCAATTATTTATAGTCCATGATAGACAACAAGCAACTGCAAGTACCACTCCCCTCAACTATACCAATGATGTGGTAAAAATAATTAAAATAGGCCAATGTCCTATGGGATTGGATAGGGCCAAAAGGAGGAAATTTAGACTATATACAATACCATATGTCTTGATATATGGAGTGTTATTTAAGAAAGACATAAGAATCATGATTTTGAGTTGTGTTGAATCAAGCCAAGTTGACAAGCTACTTGAATAATTTCATGATGGACCTACTAGTGGGAAATTTGATGCCAAGACTACAGCCTTAAAAATCATTAGGTATGGATAATTTTATCCTACGTTGTTTAGATATTCACATAGTTGGGTGAGAAAGTGATCAAAATGTGCCATGTTCATTAGAAAATACAAGTTAGTTTCCCTTCCCTTACAACCAATCCAAGTTGAATAGACCTTCATGTAGTGGGGCTTATATTTCATAAGAGTGATCTATCCCCCTTAAAATGTATAAAATAAGTGGCTCATCATATCAGCTGACTATTTCACAAGAAGGGTGGTGGTAACTGCACTTAAGGAGGCCAATGAGAATTATGTCTTGGAGTTTTATGATAATCTTGTAACCAGATTTGCCTTTAACCATCATCTCTAATCATGTCTTGGCCTTCATTAGTACCAAGGTATGTGAGTGGGCTCTTATAAATGTCATATACCTCAAGTCATCCTCTAACTATTACCCATAAGGAAATGTGTAGACACCTAAATCTGGCCACCAATGACCTCCAACCAAGCTTTTGACCAATTTCCACCTAAAAGCACAATTTTGCCTAAAAAAAATAAAACACGCTAAATGATGTGAAACTGACATATTCAAGTGCTGATTTTGGCCAAGGTATCCCTAAATGGGTTAATGAAATTTATGGGTGAGCTAACATTGATTAGATCATTTTGAGTCAAAATGCTAATTTTACACATAGGTGCTCTAGATTGCTTTTTCCTATCAAATCTCTTGCACAAGATGCATGCCTTTGTTATTTGTTGTTGGTAAAATCCTAAATGGGAATACATATCTAATGCATCTAAATTTGCCTTAAATTTTAATCTAGTCAAATTTTAGACTAATAACAAGACATTCTGATCAATTTGAGTAATTTGTGCACAAAGTGACTAAACATTCTTAAGAGCTAATTAACCCAAATCAAGGCATAATTAATAATTCCATGGAAACTTGTTGAATAATTTGTTTTTGAAATGAATATTGAATATCTTCATCATTAGGTGATCTCATTTCTTGGGAAGACATCCCTAGGCCATAAATGCCACAAATATCAAGATTCATGCCCTCCATACCTCATCTATGCCTTCCATAATGCCCTTGATGCCTCTTAATTTCTCCTCTATCCCAAATATTGATGAGCCTATTTATCAATTTTAATTGAAAAATTGGATTAATCCTTAGCCACACATCTCAATCCTGAGATGGACGATTCAAGTTGATTCTGATCAATCTCAAAAATCTATAGATAGGAGGCCTTACCACATCATTTCTAAGACATGATTATGCAAAGTTATAATGCCAAATTGGTTCCAAAAGCTTCTTCAACTAGTTTTATCATGCCAAATTGATTCCAATCCAAGACAAGCCAAAATCCAAACATGCCAAGCAGAGATGGAGGTAGCCAAGCTTCCATTGTCAAGGACTTCATGAGCACAAGTTGAGCAAGCCACTACAACAATCATTTTAGACCATCTAAGGAGGGTAAAAGAATTTTCTTTTACACTTTATCTATGTGTTTTATTCATGTTTGTTAACTAAGCTCTCCCTAGTGTCTAGGCCTAGATATGTTATGCTAGTTAGTGTGTTTCTTTCATTTTGTTTTCATTTTGGAACTAACACCATACTAACCATTATTTATTGAGTCAAATTCCTAGATCACATAATGACATGCTCAGTGGGACCAAATGCATCTCACACATGAAGAATATCATTTTGTAGCTTTAAAATATTCATTTAGACCACTAAAAATCTTGTAAATTAATTTTCTAATTTTATTTTTCCATTTTTGTTTGCCATGGGTTTACATAGTAACTGATGTTAGCTAGTAAGACTAACATTGGCTGGATAACTTAATTGAAGTTTGTTAGTAAAAATGACATCAGTTGGATACCTTTCATCAATCACATTGGTATAACTTATATCGATTAGATAACTATCATTGGTTAGAAAATGTAATCATCACTAGTTTTATAACTGACATCAGTCACTATGTTTTTCTTAAAACACAGACTCAAGAGCTCCTTTTTTAAAGTTCATTATTTCAAACCTAAAATAGCTTCAAGGCTAAAGGACATGATAAATTTTTTTTTGTAGGAACAAGCTTTAAATTTGATAAAAACATGTTTAGATCACCTTTTGCATGATTAAAGATCAATTAGGAACCTTGTTTTGGTGTTTAACAAAAAAATTAGATGTTTATGGTGAATGTTTTCAAAATTTTCAACAAATACCAAGGGTTCAAATGAACACCACTTCATTTTCCAATTGGGATTAAAAATGAACTGACCTTTTCAAATCTTTATATGTTTACTTAGTTGTTTAGATTAAATTTTTGTTTGGAAAAAAGAGGGATGTTATGTGTATGCTCTTCCATTTTTCCCTTTTAGTGAACCCTTGGAATCAAAATCATCATTCCTATTAAAATTAGCCTAGTTGAAGGCTTATAAATAAATTCATCTAAAGTAATCCCCAAAAACTTGTCAAAGTTTGGATGACCTTGAAAATGACCCTGAAGTCTTTATACTTTCACACTTTTTTTATTTTTATACAAACTTAGCTTACGAGGGGGACTTCATCACCTCCCATGAGTTTTTTAGGGAAGGTTTGACCTAGTCTTTCACCTCCTAACATTGACTTCATTTGGATCCTAATTGGAATTGAACATGGGATGTATTGGCACTTTGGACATCACACTACAATGAGTGAATAGTAAGATGTAGTGGTTGTAAAAAGGACTATACCTTTTTACAACAAGCCAAGTGATACGAACCCAAAATCTGTGGTTTTCTTTTGCATTGTTTGGCATGAAAGCCATTATTAAATTGATTCCCCTAGAACATTCAAAAACTTATTAGATTTTACATAAATCCCCACTTACCATAGAAGTATTATTAGTGCAAGGTGTGCATCAAAGCCTATGTCATAGTACTATCATTTGAGAGTAGGGGGTGTAAAAACCCTACTATATAGTGCACATTTAATTTTTGATGAACATTTAAAATCCTCTCAAATGATGTATATTTATGGATTCTAATAATATGAAGAAACCTTGTCAGTTTAGGATCTAAAAGTGATTAATTAGTTGGTCTTGTCCTAGATTAAATTCTTATTTGAAATTAAAACTTGGCGTAAACAAACAATTTAGACCAAACACATAGTCTTACAATACATTTGAACAAAGAGGCATTATGTTGCCCATGTGAGATCATAAATTTGCCTATCAAAATCTTGAGAGTCATATCATCTACTTTGGTGTAGTTATGCTACCCAGTTGAGTCTAGACCTTTACCAAAGTTGTTTTAAGTCCTTCAATTATAATCTAGGTTTAGAATTTCACCTTTATAAGTTCATAGGGTTGATGTGTTAAGTGGGTTTGCCATTCGCACTAAACTTGAGGGAACTTAGGTTTAATTTCCAATTTGGGTTGAAGGTCATTTAAGACTCATAATCATTATCATCACTTCATAGACTTGAGCTATTTTGTGATAAAAACTTGCTCTTTGAGTCTATTCACCACAACATTTTGAGTTAATAACAGTAGTGCTATGTTGTCAACATTATGGGAAAATGTCTTTGCCTTAGAGAGTTTTTGAAACAAACTTCTTGTCACACCTTTTAGGTAGTGTAGTGCTGCCCAAAACATTTCAAATATTATTTCATAGACCCTCTTGTATAGAGTTCAAATTTGTTCCTACATTTTTAGACAAATATAAGTGTAGTTTATTGATCTTTTATCTAGCACAGTTATACTATTCACTTTTGCCTAGCATGTTTGTTAAAATAACAAAGTTTTATACCATTTTTTGTGAGAAAATAAACTATTTATAAAGTGCCTTTTGTTTCATACCTTATACCTAGTTGATCAATTTCATGTCCAAGAATCAAATGCCTAGTGTTTGTTAGAAGTGTTTCAAATCTATTAGATTAATAATTTTCATCTATTTCAAAGTCTAGATTTTGACACCGTTTGGCCAAGAGTCCTAGTACATGCCTTGTTTGATCTTAGCTTTTGATGCCACATTTGGCCAAAAGACCTAGAAACTTTTAAATTATTAGATTAGATTGATTTGAAACACTTTGACTTTAGAGTTTATAATTTTGATTTTTTGTCCATTTACTTGCTTATATTTATGTGAATAGTGAAACATTAGTTACTTCATGCTAGCTTGTTTTATCAAAAATATTTTCATAAACCTTTTGATCCTTTTGATTAATCTAGACCAAGTTGGAACATCATCTATTTTAGATTCTATCCTTTTTAGAGTTTGTATAACTCTTTGACATTTTATCACAAAAACATTGACTATGGATCCCAACATGTATTTATACACTCATAGTGGACTCATGCACAATCTAGGGATTAGTAATGTAGTTGTGTAGGAAGAAATGGTGCAATACCCCTATGCAGATAATATTTCTTATGAGATGGATTCTTATCCCTCTTATAATACTCAATCAGGGGCACAAAGCCAAGATCTATTAGCTAACTATCTGGTTAACACACCACCTTATTTAGAACAAGACCAAGAATAAATCAGATAATACCTAGATACAATACCCATAGTGGATGAGCTAGTTCTTCAACAGAATATATGAGTTCCATGCATGATCCATTTTTTTTACTAACATTTGTTAGAGAACAAAGATGAGATTTTGGTTAGATCTATAGAGATAGGGGCCAAGTTTCTAGTAAACTTTCTACATGAAAATTTACCAAGTCTAGTAAGAGTGCCCCACAATATCATTTATGATTAATAGGATTCTTTTAGCAATCCTATGGCTCTAGTCCAAAAAACATATCAAGACCCTAATATATCTAATCAAGGCAAAAACATCATGGAAGATCACTTTAACCAAATGTAGATAGTATATCAAACCTACCTAAATCTAGTACATAATTTCAATTAGATTAACATGGTGAGTAAGCCTCTTATTGACCTAGTTCCTTCAATAGGAGTGTTGATAGAGTTAACTAGACAAGAGAATTTGAGTTTTGACCCATTCATACAAACTGCCTCAATAGATAACTTGATGCATATGCATGTTATTAAAGAAGTGTCTTCAACCTCTACATAGATTACTAAGCCAAACATGGTGGACAATATGCAAACAACATCCAATCTCAATCAAAGTGGTACTAACACAGAAACAACTAGCCAACAACATGTGCCTGTAGTTAATCCCATGAGTAGATCATCATACCAAGGAATAGAAGTTTCTACATCCAAACCTCAATTGGATACTTCCTCAAGTGTATAACCTATAGGGTTAGGTAATCAAAAAATGGCCAATGCCACACCTCAATGATAGAATGTGATGAATCCTACTCAACAAGTAATGAGTAGTATTTCACAATAACAAACACAATCTAGTGTATCAACATAACAAAGGAAAAATACATTACCAACTAAATTAGGGGTAATAAATGTTCCACCTCACTAGGTAACGATAAACATACCTCTTTAGTCATAGACTAATATGCCAATTCAAAACCAAGCAATGACTAGTCAACAACATGCAAAAATTGGTCAGTGACATGCCAAATCTATAACATATTTTCACTTCTTCATAGGTATTCATGCAATAAGGAGGTTTTCATGTTTCTCAAATACCTACTAGACAACCATTGGTTCAAAATGTGCCATAAATTCAGAGATGAGATCTTGGCCCACAAGTTCCCACTCCACATCAAGGTTTGATTAGTCGACATGTCCCTTTTCAACCATATTAGGTAGAGTATATTTATATCCCTCCATCCCAACAACAAAATCCTCCAAGTCAAACCTTTATCACTAACCCAAACTAGAATATCATGCAACCAATTGTGTACTTTCAAGTACATCTTAATCCACATATGTGTATTCATGGTCCATTCCCCAACCAAACTAATGTACTGCAATAGGTATCTCCATTATACCCTAGTCAAAGTGTCCCACTTGTGACCTCCCAACCATCTATTGAAACCAATATTCTCCCTCACACCAATGTTTCTTCTAGTTTCCTATAAAAAGAATTGTAACAGATGAAGGATGTAATTGCTACCATTCAAGTGGGTAAAAATACTAAAAAGTTTAAATTGGATGACGTGTGTTCCTATCCAATCAACATGGAGTATTTTTAGATACCATTTCCTTTAGGATATGAACCACTAAAATTATGCAAATACAAAGGGAAAGGTGACCCTAAGGCTCAGTTGACTAAATTCTTTGTCGCATGTCAACTAGTGGCATATAGAGGCATATACCTTTTGATTTTATTCCAAGGATCTTGGCTAGATAATACTTTAATTGGTTTTAAAAGTTTCTCAAAAATTTAGTAATGGATTTTGATGATCTTTCTGATAAGTTCGTGCAACACTTTTCTTATAATCGCGAGCATGAGATTTTATTATTGGATTTAATGCAAGTGAAGCAAAAAGATGGTGAGGTTTTAAAAGTTATTTATAGTGATGGAGGCCCTTGCTAGTTGTTTCACCCATAGTTTACTAGATAAACAACTAGCCATTGTGTTCACTAAAAATTTACATAGTTAAATAGCTTATCATCTAGAACTACAATATCCACATACTTTCAAAGAGATCATTGATAAAGGTTTATTGATCAAGTGGGCAGTCATAAATAATGGAGTCATCATGTTTAATTCAACTAACAAAAATCAAGGTACCAATTAGGGAAATGACCAACATCAACATCCCATTCAAGCGCAAACATCACAACTGGCATAAGCTAATTACCACAAAAGACTAAAGCAATTCAACCATAATAGGAATGTTGTGGGAAATGGAGTAACTAAATCCCATCATATCCAAATGGTGTAAACTTCATCTACACCACCTTTTCAGCTTACTCCTACTAAACAACCTCTCCAACCAATATTGCAAGCACAACAACCAAGACTTGCACAACAAATATAATAGCCTTTACCATTACAAACCCCTCCTCCTAAGATAATCATGCTTGCATGTCATGTCTTTAGTGACATAGGGGAACTTATTAAGTCTATATTTTTCAAGATTTCTACCATTAATATGAATAGTTGGCCTATACCAAAGCATTATCCATAAGACATTCCTTATCTTGATTGGTACCATGAAAATGAATTTTATGACTATCATTGGGTCAATAGGTATAATCTATGAATATGTGTCTCAATCAATCATTTAATTAAGAATATGTTGGAGAATGGGGAGATAAATTTAGATAATGATGCTTCCAATTTCAATCAAACTCTTGGGATTTATCAAAACCCCTTTCCCTAACATAATAATCAGTAGCAACAAAATAATTAGTAACCACAACAATAACAACTAGTGTAGTAGCAAAATCAATAGTATCAAAATCAATGGCTAAACTAGTAAAATCAATAAAATTAGTATCATAACCCACAATGATAGAACAATGGACCAAACCAAAGTAAAAATGGTAACAACCAACAAACCTACTATGCAGTTACACAAGACTACAATAGGGTTATAGTTCATATCATAGGGGGTAGTGGTAATACCATCTCCATTAATCCTAGACCAAACACTAATCATCTTAGACCATTGTTAAACAACAACATTTAGCTAGAGTACATGGATAATCCTTTTTTAACCTAGGAATGTATATAGGCAAACCAAAAAACAAGGACTTCCCCTTTTGGACCTTATATCAATAACTCATCCTTACCACATGACCACATGCAAGTGCACCAGCAACTAAGACTTGTCTTTTTTGGTCCGACACCATTCCCAACATTGGTTAACAATAATGGTCTAGTATTTAATCCCTATTGTGAAATCAAAACTTAGATGTCAAAGATTACTATCCCAAACCCACAACCACCCACCAATTTTCATGTCATCCAACTAACTATTCAACCTTAAAATAAACCATTCACTACTGACCAAGACCAAAAATTTGATACTGTGAAATAATTATAGAAGAAACCAACAAAATTTATATTTTAGATTTGTTGTGAACATAAATAATCCAAAAGAACATCTTGAATGAGTTTTTTACCTAATCCACTATTTCTATTGACATATCCCCTAATAAATTTCAAGCTTTGGTTAGACACCTAGCTCCAACCCAACAAGTCACATTCAACCAAAGCGATATGTCTTCCCTTGGTCCACTCCATAATAATCCATTATACATATAAGCTTATGTATGATGACATAAAATGAAATGTGTCCTTATAGACAATGGATCTAGCCTCAACATAGTGTCTCTAAACCTCATCAAGCTTCTTACGTACACAATGGTATATCTTTAGCCAGAAACAATAACCATCAAAGTTTATGATAATTAAGAAAGAGAATCCCAAGGAACCATTAGTTTGCTAGTTATAATTGGGCCTTTTACCCATGATACACTTTTCCATGTTCTTGATCTTGATTTATCATACAACATGCTTCTAGGTAGGCCTTGGTTACATGAGATTCATGAAGTCTCATCAATGCTGCATGAATGTATCAAGTTTTCCCACTCAGGGATGGAAGTGAATATTCTAAGATATTTACACCCATATGAACACTATAAAAATCTTAAGGCCAAATTTAAAATTTATAATTATCAAAATGACATGAATCTAAGTTCCAAGTAGGATAAAATAAAGGCTATACTTATTTATCCTTCACTAGATAATTACATAGATCCTAATACCTTGGATTCCCTTTCCTACGTGCCACCTCCTAAAGCTTCTAATCATTTCACCATTTCAGATAATGGATTAGGAGAGTATGTGACCCATGATACATTTCATATTTCTAATCTTTCTTAAAATATAAAAACCTTTGGGCAACCTAATGTTACTCCACATATGCCTTGGTAACAAAAGATCAAAGATAAGGGGTATGTCACATTTATACCATCATCTGGCCTAAAACCTAACCCTCTTGAAGGGGATGAATAATGATTATATAATGATAGCCAAGCTGATTATTATTATAATTCAAAGTATCCTATTCCCAATAGGATCATGGAACATCACAATTATGAAGGAAGAGGCCTCAAACCAAATCAACAAGGAACCATCAAGCCAATTTTCGTGACTAAGTATGAAAGACCTTATGGACTTGGATTTAAACTTCCTAGGGGTGACCCCACATATTTTATTCAAAATCCATCACCAGTGACTAGTGATGATGATGTCAATAGTGAAATAGAATCTAATCATTGCCCCACCTTTGATGACCTAGCTGAAACTAACTTGTTTGATAACAATGCCATTTGTACCCTTACCCTAACCATTCATCACAACCCTTTTCCATTATATTATCCCCAATTGATATATTAGGACCAACAAGAATATAGTATGTTGATTGATGAGTTTTATAATGATGAGGCATTCTATGAATTTTTAGGTCTTAGAGACAATGTTCCATTTGGAGATCAAAAATTAGGATTCTCAATCATATTAGACCCTGCAACCTTTTTTAGAGAGCAAGTGAATACCCTTAGCCAAAAATAAATAAGTAAAACATTGAGGTCACAAAGTGAAAACCTATTTGAGGTGCTTTATGACCAGGGAAAAAGTAAATATAAATGCAATTCTAGTGGTGAAAACCTATTTTAGGGACCATTAGATGGGTGTGTTCATTTTTCTTTGAATTTAGACCAGGAGACCACCAATGATGAAAATTCATGTGGATCTAAGTTTATCTTTGAGCGATAATAATTATTTGATAAAATTCTTCAATAATTTCCAATTATATTTGTCACATAGATAGATCTCCCATTAGGGGACTCAGATTCATCATGCCTCAGAGAAGTTGAAGAGCAAGTCCTAATGGAGGACCCTAAAATAATTCAATAGTTCAAGTCATAACCTACTATCTTAGAAGATGGTTCAACCCTTGTAGTTAAAGCTACAATAGAGGTAAATATCAAGACTCCATCAGACCTAAAATGGATAAAATTAGGCATGTCCCTCACTGAGGAGGAACATGACATCTTTACATCTCTATTAAGATAATTTGTAGATATCTTTGCATGGGCCTATTCTAACATGCTAGGTTTAGACCCCACCTTGGTTTTGCACCACCTTGTGGTTAACCCTGATGCCAAACTGATAAAACAAAAGTTATGTAAGATACATCCTCACATTGATTTATTGGTAAAGAAAGAGTTGGAAAACTCTTAGAAGTAGGATGTATCCAATCCATTGATTACTCAAAATGGATCTCTAATGTGGTACTTGTTAGTAAAAAGCTTGAAGGAATCATAATTTATATATATTTTCAAGACACAACAAATATTGTCCTAAATATGATTTTTCATTGCCTAATATTGACATGATCATTGACTCCATGGTAGGTTATGAAATGCTTTCACTCATGGATGGATTTTTATGATACAACCAGATCAAAATAACACCAGAATACCAACATAAAACAACATTCACCACTCCATGGTAAACATTTTTTTATCAGTTAATGCCATTTGGCCTTAAGAATGTTGGAGATACATATCAAAGGTCCATGACTATCATATTCCATGATATGATGCATGATATTGTTGAAGACTATGTCAATGACATATTAGGAAAATCCAAAACTAGGGCCTACCATCTAGAAGTGTTACATAAGATATTTGAAAGATTACGAGAGTAGAAAGTTAGACTCAATCTAAATAAATGTGTGTTTAGTATAACTTATACTAAATTAATTGGATTCATCATGTCTCATAGAGGTATTGAAGTTGATCTGGGTAAAGTCTATGTTATAATCAAGATACCACCACTAACTAATTTAAAATAACTCCATAGTTTTTAGGGTAAGATCTAGTTAATCTGATGATTCATCTTTCAATTAGTAGACAAGTGTTATCTATTTAAACACCTTATAAAGTAATGAGTTGCATTTCATTGATATGATCACCGCCAAATAACTTTCAATAACTTAAAGACTATCTTGCTAATCTATTTATTTTACTACCTCCTATGCTAGAAAATCCATTCTTGTTATACCTATCAGTTACCAACCCTGCTCTAGGGGCACTCTTGGCTCAACATGATGATATTGGAAAGGATCATGATGTATATTACCTAAGTTGTACCTTGGTTACATATGAACATAACTATTCACTTATTGAAAAAGCTTGTCTTGCCATGGCCTTCATATCTCAAAAATAAGGCCATTAAATGTTGAATAATAAGACCATGGTCATTTCAAAAGTGGATACGCTCAAGTATCTACTATATAAAATAGATTTGAAATGTATATTAGATAAATGGATCATGATTCTCAGTGAGTTTGACATAGAGTATGTCACTTAGAAGGCAATTAAGGGACAAGTTCTTATAGATGAACTTGTTGAAGCACCTCTCATAGACACACAACCACTCACATTTTAATTTCCTAATGAATCCATAATGATAATAATTAACAAACCTCTTAACGAGTATCCTTGGAAGATATATTTTGATGGTTCATTTATTGCACTTGGATCAGGGGTAGGCCTATTATTTATTACACTACAGGGGGATCTAACCCCTAAATCATTCAAAATTAGCTTTCCTTATACAAATAACATGGCTAAGTATGAAGCAATTATTGTAAGACTTTGACAAGAAGTGAATTACAATATATCTCATCTCCAAGTTTATGGTGATTCTTAGTTAATCATCAATCAGATCACAGATCATTTTTAGACCAAAGATGACAAGATGGTTCTATATAATGCCATGGTCGACACTCTTAATTAAAAAATTACCAATGATTGGTTTGAGCATGTACCAAAGGCTAATAATAGAACTATAGATGCCATGGTTACTATTGGCTCTCTACTTTGACAAATAGATAAAGCTAGAGAGTATCATTTCCTCATCAAGCATTTATCAACACTAGCTCATGAACCTTCAACTATTGCCATGATTTGTGATATTATTGGTCTTAATTCTATTTGGTACTTAGACCTCTACAACTACCTTCATGACTCAGTTATGACACCTAACCTATCTCAAAAATAAACTAAAGCCTTCATTCATCATTCTAATTGTTATACTCTACTTGGATCCACCCTTTACCATTACAGTTTTGATGGAACTCTGCTTCGTTGTTTAACTTTGGTAGAGTCTACACTAATATTAAGAGAAGTTCATGAAGTAGTATGTGGCACTCATTCTAGTGGGATAGTCCTATATAAAAAACTCTTACATATTAGTTATTATTATCCCATGATGGATGTAGATGCCATTGCATATGTAAAAAAGTGTGAAAAATGTTAGTGACATGCTAATCTAATTCATGTACCAATAAAAACTATGAGACCAATGTTGATGTCCTAGCCATTTTATACATGGGGACTTGACCACATTAGGAATATCAACCCCACTTCATATAACATCCATAAACATATCCTTACTACCATTGAGTATTTTACTAAGTGGGTTGAAGCTATACCCCTCACTTATGTGATTGAAAAGAAAATTTCCTAATTCATCTTCAACCATCTCATTTGCCACTATGATATCCCATCTAACATTATATCTGATAGTGGAGGATCATTCAAGAACAAGGATGTAGACCAGGTATGTATTGAATATAACATCACACAACATTTTTATATAGTATATTACCCTCAATGTAATGGCCAATTTGAGGCATCCAACAAAACCATTATTAATATTCTCAAAAAGATTGTCAATGATGTTGGTCATGATTATCACTTACAGATATTCCCTACCCTTTGGTCATACCATACCGATCATTGTACCCCCACAAGATGCACTCCATACTCACTTATTTATGTCACTAAAGCCATCCTTCCCATTGAGGTCAAATTTCCTTCACCACACATCTCTTTCAAGCATGTCCTAGATGATCATGACTATTAAGTAGTTTACTTATAAGAGCTAGACCTACTTGATGAGAAATGCATAGCCACTCTCAACAATCTTGAAGCATATCAGAACTGACTCAAAGGCCACTATAATCAATGTGTTAAGTATAGAACATTTGAACTTGGTGATCTTGTTCTTAAAGAAAACCAAAATAATACCATGGTTGAGAAGAAACATAAAGGAAAATTCAAACCAAATTGGATAAGGCCTTTCATCATTACTATAGATTATGGATCAGGAGCACACAAGCTTGCCACACTAGATGGAGATGAACTTTTTGAGCCAATGAATATTATTCATCTTAAGTAGTAATATGTTTGATTGCTAAGGTGTATTATCTATAAGGATAGTTTTAGTTATGCCATTTTATCACTATTCTTCTTTGTACAAGTATCATCCTTATCTATTCTATTAGTCATATCCATTTCATGATTCTATTCTATCAACCCAGTGTGCTCTAGAGGATAGCCTATTTGACCTTGGTTTTTTCCATTCATTACACATTTTTAGCATCAACACATTTAATCAATGTCATCAATTGGTTCAATTACTTCATATAGAGATCATATTTTGGGATAATGTGATAGAAGTTTCATCAATTGCATTCTTCATTTATTATTCTTTTATTACCACCGATCTTGTTACTAATTATAACTACCTTTAGGAAAATTAGTAGCATTGATCTATGTCATTGTGTCCTAGTTATAACCACCTATGGGAAAACTAGGGTCAACATTAAGTCTTGATGCATCAACTTACCACTTCCTATATCGTACTATGCCTTTTTACCAATTGTGCCTATTTTGTTTGAATTGACTACTACAGTAGTCAAATTCCTCTATTGTAGGGTGGAATTATAGTGACTTGAGGTCCTACTTTAGGACTATGTAGATAGTGCTCGATACTTGTTGAGGTCATCTCAGCTACCCTTTTCCCCATTCTCTCATCATTTAGTGATCAACTTAAGCCATACTCTAATCATTTTGTGAACAACCTAAGCCATGCTCTCACCATTTGGAAAGCAACCTAAGCCACGCTATCACCATTTTATGAGAAACCTAAGCCATGCTCTTGAAATTTTTTTAGCAACCTAATTTATAATGCTCTCACCATTTTGTGAGCTTGAACCATTTAGTGTCTCTTGATTCTTGATTGAGTTGAGATACTTCCAAAATTCTAAAAACATATATAAAATTATTATAAAAACCAAAAACGTTTACCACTTCTTTGCCTTAAGGATTATGGGAACCCTTACTAAGTTACAAGAAAATCACTTATCATTTAGTTTCCCCATCCTTTTTGGCCTTTTTATCTCATTCACTTGCCATTTTTCAAGACCATTCCTCTTTTTCTCTCACATCCATTCTATTTTTTCCCCTTAATTATCACATTCTTCCCATTCCCTAGGAGAACTACATTTGGCCTAAAGTTTTTTATTGGATATTATATCCATGGAACTATGTAGGCAACATCCACTTGCCTAGTGCATATGGAGATAGCTTAGCCACCCCTTCCTTTTCTTCTACTCCCCCATTTCATTCATTTGTTAAGTTGTCACATATTTTCTAGGGGCAATGTTTGTAAGGTTTCTATTGCATTGTTTGTTTGGTTGTTTCTACTTATTTTTTTTATTTGTATACTTATTTATTTACTTTCAACACTATTACATTGACTTAGTTTATGTGTGTTCATTGGGTGATTCTTTGTCCATACTTATACTTGAATCTATCCATATTCATACATCAAAATTATCATCATGGTTTCTATAATTGGTGCATTATATTCTATTGAGTATTATATTATGAGAGTAAATCCTTATGCATATTTTAGCCAAGTCCTCATGATGTTATACCATTACGCCTACTAACATATGGTACAAATAACCTTAGATTCAATAAGTCTATTCAACAATAATGGCATCTCTTCAACACCGACATCCTAATTCCATCCCAATCATATATAAAATAGAGTAATTAAACATAAAAAAATTCAACCTTTATTAGTTTAGATGAAAATCTCCTTATTAGTAGGTTGTTCTAATTCATCATTACCCTTTATGTTAATTTATCATCATACTCGGCCAAGTTTATCATGTTTTCCATAATCAGGGTCTAATGATTATAACCACCTATAGGTAAATCATTGCACACTATCCCACCTACATTTCTCAATGATTATAACCACCTTTGGGCAAATCATTATGTTATCACCACTTTAGTTTTTTTTCCTATATAGGGGCATGCTTTTATCTTGTTTGTCTATCCTAATTAGGGTAGCTCCATCTTCTCAATGATTTTAACCACCTTTGGGTAAACCATTGTGCACCATCCCATTTGCATTCTCAATGATTTTGACTAATTTTTTAGTATCATTATGTTTTCACCCCATCATCTTTCCTTTCTTTGGTACCCTCATTTTGCTTCTTTATTTTCAAGGGACTAGTTACTGACTTACTTGTGCCAATCATTCCCTCAAAGGGGAATCATATAGTTAGTTTATCATCATTATAGTTGTAGGCATACAAGAAATTTTCATTATTTGAGAAGATGTGACTATGCTTATATCTTGCAATGCCTTCCCAAATAGGGGAAAAATATAGACACCTAAATCTAGCCACCAATGACCTCTAACTAGGCTTTTGACCAATTTTCACCTAAAAGCACAATTTGGCCTAAAAATACTAAAACATGCTAAATGATCTAAAATTGACATACTTAAGTGTCAATTTTAGCCAAGGTATCCCTAAATGGGGCAATGAAATTTATAGACTAGCTAACTTTGATCAGATCATTCTGAGTCAAAATGTTGATTTTGTACCTAGGTTTTCTAGATTACTTTTTCCTATAAATTTATTTCATAAGATGTGTGTCATTGTTATTTGTTATTGGTAACATCCTAAATGGGAATATGGATCTAATGCATCTAATATCACCTTCTCATTCTAATCTAGTTAAATTTTAAACCAATAATCAAACATTTTGATCAATTTGAGTAATTTGTGCATAAAGTGCCTAAATATGTTTAAGAGCTAATTGACCCAAATCAAGGAATAATTAATAATTCCATGGTAAATTGTTGAATAATTTATTTTGAAAATTAATATTGAATATTTGAATCATCAGGTGACTTCATTTCTTAAGAAGACATCCCTAGGCCATAAATGCCATAAATATCAGGATTTGTGCCCTCCATGCTTTTTAATTGCTCATCTATCCGAAATATTGATGATCCTATTTATCAATTTTAATTTCAAATTTGGATTAATCCTTAGCCACACATCTCAATCATGAGATGGATAGTTTAGGTTGATTCTGATCAATCTCAAAAATCTATAAATAAGAGGCATTAACACATCATTTTTAAGACACGATTATGCAAAGTTAAAATGCCAAATTGGTTCCAAAAGATTCAAAAAACTAGTGTTATCATGCCAAATTGATTCCAAGTCAAGTCAAGCCACAATCCAAAGGTGCCAAGGAGAGATGAAGGTAGCCAAGCTTCTATTGCCAAGGACTTCATGAGCACAAGCTGAGAAAGCCACTAAAACAAGAATTTTAGAGCATCAAATGAGGCTAAAAGAAGTTTCTTTTACATTTTAGTTATGTGTTTTATTCATGTTTGTTAACTAATATCTCCTTAGTGTCTAAGCCTAAAGATGTTATGCTAGTTAGTGTGTTTCTTTCATTTTTTTTTATTTTGGAACTAACACCATACTAACCATCCTCTCTTGAGTCAAATTCCTAGATCAAAAAATGTACCAATAGAGTCCATAAGCAATAACTTGATAAGGATCATCAAAAGAACCATGGAAGATAGCCGAAGAGAGTGGCAGATAAGATTGAGAACTGACTTATGGGTAGATAGAGTGACACCTAAGAGGTATAATAGACACTCTCCATACCTCCTTGTTTATGGTAAAGAATCAAGATTTCCTATTTCCCTTAATCTTCATACCTTATATCTTGCCCAAAAACTTGAGCTCCTAGAAGATGATGCTATGTAAGTGAGAAAGAATGAGATAACGTAGTTTGAGGAGACAAGAGGCAATTCCATGCATTCTATGGGGTATAATCAACATAAAATCAATAATTCACTTGATAAAAGGGATTAATTTAGGATATTCTAATAGGGAAATGTAGTCCTCAAGCTAGATGAGGACCATGCAAAACCAAGAAAACACTCTAACTTTGATAGCCTTTAGAGTGGACCTTATATCATCACCTACTACCAAGAAATTAATGACTTTGAGATTTATAGATTTAATGGTGATAAAATCCCCATCCTTATCAATAGGAGGCTCCTTAAGTTCTTATATTAGTCTCCATGTTACTCTTGTACATAGGTCGATAGAGTTTGTCTTTTCCCTCTAAGTACTTCTACACATGTGTTATGCTTGTTGCTTAGTCTTGTTGTTAGTAGTTGTGTTTTATCTTTCATTCTTATTTATTTCTTTGTTGTGTCTCATGGTTTAAAATTTCATAAGGTATTAGGTATAATTCATGTACAATCATGTTCTATGTGATACATCATCAAGATTATGTTAAAAAAATTCTGAGTTCTTTGACTAGAAGGCTAGTCAAGCTAGCTGAATGACCAAAAATGTTAACCACTTTCTAGTTCCAGACCTATAAATAGGCTAACCTTTTACCTTAATTCATTATCCATATTTAGTACCATGGTTGTCAATCATATCATGAGCTGAGAGGTTATTTAAATAGTTCACTTTTTTGTCATGTCACACCTTTGCTTTGGCAACCTTCATTCCTTTGGTCCAACTCAAGTCAAGTAGTGTCATGATGATCAAACATGATTAGATAGTCCTTTATTACTTTTAATGGTCTTCAATATGTTAAAGATGACATGGTGAAGGTAAAATAAGGATGGAGTTTGATAGAGGCTCATAAACACATTGGTTCTACCTAATAACATGAGGTATGCTTATTTTCAAGCTTTCACAGAATATCATAGAAGGTGTCTTAAGGTTCAATTGAGGTTTCATAGGTCATAAAGGTATTTTATATGTATTAGCATGATAATTTAATTGATATTCCCCTTTAAAGTCATAGATGTGTGCAAGGTCAATGGTTTTTTTTGTCACAATAGGACCTAATATATCTTTAATAGACCACTAATTCACTCTACACACCACTTATAGATCTCATAAACCTCATCAAGCCATCGCTAGACTATTTCATGTCTCACGAAATACACTAGCACCATGGTCAATGATAATTCCTTCCAAATGGTCCCCAAACATGTTGAATTATGACTCTTCAACTCCCTCAATTTGCACCATCAAATTTAAAGTGTCATGTGACTCATATTTTCCCTCTACAACACCTAATAATAATTTTTTAGGTATGAAAAAAAATTTAGGGAAAATGGTAGGTTTTAGAGATTTCTTCAGTAGTACCAGTCCATGCTATATGGACCATCCTAAGTGGAGTCATGATTTTGTAGAGGGAGGTTAGTAATGTCAACTGTTGAAGAGATCAGTGCTTTTTAGTTCCATGGAATCATAAACATACTCCATTTCTCCCTTGAGATCATTGGTAGATTCAAAGATATCCTTAGGTTCATGCTCATACTGTATAAAGGAGAGAGATTCAGAGCTCAAGATCATAATAATAAAAAGTGGAATCAGGTATCTTCCACCCATGGGAATTTTTTTGGGCATTGGTCTCCTAATATTTATGAACATTCCTTAATAATTTAAGGAATCCCTATGCCCTTCTCATCTGTATAGGCCCATTTGGATTAAATGGATTTTAGAGATTTTTACCTTATATGCTCAAATTAATCATGGATGTTACTTCCCTGAGTCTTGAATGAACCTTCCATAGAATTATCATAACTTAACTCACATGTGTGAGCTCAAATTATTGGAAAACCTTCATAATTGGCTCGTGTGTATAGTCTACATATAGGTCTATATAATAGATAGAGGTTTAATGCCTTTGTTAGAGGTTGTGGGTTGGGTTGAAGAGTTTACATAAGTGTTTCAAGGATTATAATTCCTTCTTTCTTAGATTTAATGTCCAATGGAATTTTGTCACCTCAAGAGTATCCTAAAGAATAAATATTTTTACATATTTTAAAACCATTGTATGAGGAATAATGTATGGCTCAATGGAACCTACAAAACCTCTTATGAGCTTAAAACATGTAATATGGTGTTGGAGTGATAGTAGAATGTCATCACAACCTTAAAGTTACCTCACCAACTTTCATGGTAGCCTCATAGGATTAGAAACTATCCTTCTCACTTCCAAGTTCACTCAGTCACCTTTTAGCAAAGTTTAAGGTTTTTTTTCTAAAAATTAAGGTTGTTTTGAGTTTTTAAGGTTTCAATTTAAGACTATATATCCTTCATCTCTACCTCCAAAATTACATGTTTGCTTAGGTATGTGTATAAGATCCTAAAAGGTTAAAGTGGTTATATTTTAATGGATATTAACCACCATTTCACATCACTTTCATACTATTATAGTTTCACTATGTTTTCACTATCATTTGCATTATGGTATCCCTATTTTCATGCCCTACATGCTACATATCTCTCCACTACCACCCCATCCATTAATCCAATCTTAAATCCAAGTCTAGACCATACCATTGATCTAAATACCTCGTTTGGAACCATTAAGAGTAATGATATCATAGTATGATGGTCATACATATTCATGTGGAGAGTTGAGAAGGCCAAATAGATAACTACAATGAACCCTTTTAGGCTTACTGTAGTAGGGTCTCACAAAAGCGAACTATGTATATCATTTAAGGATAGGTAAATTTATTATAACATGATTATTTATGAATTATATGAGATTATTATAGATATAAAGGTGTCATTAAGGTTTGATATATCATGGATCACTATTCATTCATACAAACATGACACTCAGACCTTGTACACGATTAACATAAATGAGTATACACCTACAATAGATCAATGGATATCAAAGACCATACTCTAATTATATTAGAAGGGTATAATTAATACAAATATTATTTTTCTATATATAAAATTATAATTCCACTTGATGGTTATCACCTTTGGGAAGGAACGATAACATCTACATAGTCATGATATCACATAGGTATATACAGACATGAGATCTAGTTGAAATAGAAGATAAGGCATATAAAGGATAAAGCATTATAAAATCACCACATAAAAATGATTATGTATTTTATCACATTATATACATCCTCATGGTCCAAAGTATCTCAAGAGATAATTTTGAAGGCCATACTTAGAATTTGCATGCCAGAGTGCATAGTCAATAGGTAGTTTGAAGCCATTTTAAGCCAAAATGGTAATTTGAGACCTTTTTAGGCATGGATAAGTATTAAAAATTAGTAAAAATTATCATCACAACCCATTTAAGTCACTCATATGTTTACTTAGGCTAGACAAAGAGTGGGTATGCCCACTATTTTGTCTTAGACCAAGACTTATTTGTCATAGTTGTCTAGTGAGTTAAAGGGTGCATCCATGATACATAGATACTAAAGACTATTTGGAACCTATATAAGGTTTTTTTTTAGTGAAGTATGATGGTCAAGGGTTCCCAAATATCATAAAAATGTATAAAACCTAGTTATAAATCCAAAAGCCTTGGAGATAAGATAACATAGTTAAGCATATAGGCATGTTCATAGACCCCAATACCATATTGAGGTTCCTTAAAGATGTTATGGCAAGTTGAATGGATAATTTTAGGTGTATGAGTATTTTTTAGACTTTTTAAGAAGGTTTAAAGTTTCAAGTGGTGATAAAGTTTATCAAAGTGTCTTTAAACCCTACTCAAACCAGTCAACATACACATAGGAAATTCAAACACCATCTTCAAATGCTCACCCACTCAACCAAATGCATACTTAGAGCCAAAGATCCTAAGGAATTTTAAATCTTCATATGGAATATATATATATATATATATATATATATATATATGTATGTATATGTGTGTGTATATATATATATATATATATGTATATATGTGTATATATATATATATGTATATATGTATATATATGTATATATATATATATATATATATGTATATATATGTATATATATATATATATATATATATATATATATATGTATATGTATATATGTATATATAATATTTATTAGTAGTTTGGGGCTAGAATTTATGAATGAACCTTAATAAAATAAGCACTAAGAACTACCTAAAAATAAATATAAAACCACCTTCTAATGTTCATATATCTAAGTAACCTATATATGGTAACCCATCCCATTCATGAAATATGAGGAGGTCAATGTCATACACATGCATGGCACTTTTCCTTACTCTTATTTTCAAACTTACAAACTATCTTTAGCAAACACTAGTCCTATCTTGTTCCAAATGGCCTAAACTCAATTCCATGTTTGTTAAAGGTTTTCAAACATAAATATAAAGGCATAAACACATCTCATCTCAACCATATTATCCCATCTTTATCATTCATCCTTGAAAATATCTCTTAATGTCCTGTTTCACTAATTTGTTTTATTTGACAACATGCATTCATAATTTATTTGAGCACCTTGATTAATTTATAGTCTCTAATTCTTAAATATTTCTTATTACAACTAATTTAACAATATTAATTCATTATATACCTTCCAAAATGCTTTAATTTACTCTACACAACTCTACATACCCATACATAGTCTTATTATCCCTATTTATGGACTATTTTTCTTTGTAAAAATATGTACTATCTTAAAATAAGAAAACAATCTCCAATTAGGATACCATCTATATATCTTGGTATTATCTTGAAATTTCATGCAATAACTCTCTCCTCTAACCCCTTTTCAGACCTCTTTTTGCTCCTTGTTTATACCTATTAGGCCACTATCCACACCATGGACACATAGTCCTTCACCATGATACAAAAATGTACAACAAAGGTCTTAAACCCTCAAAATATCTTTATTCCCACTAATACCAATATTTTCACCAATTTTTGGCACTTTTTGATAATTACAACTATAGATATTTCCTAAACCATAGATTAGGGCTTTAAGGGGACTAAGACCACCCATGAACACTATAAATACCATTGTGAATGTTTAAAAGGGTTTCAAAGAACAAAATCACGTTTGTGATATTTTTCTAGGCCTGAGGCAACCTTTCCAATCACTTGTATTCATTTCTTAATTTACCATTCACATTAAATAGATCATAATATCCTTGACTGTGTACATAGTACAACTTTCTACAAGTCTATACTTTGTCTAGTTAAATAATACAACATGCAATGCAACAAAGAGTTACAACAAACATAAAACACAATGAAATACTAACCTCCAATAATCATGCAATTGATATCATTGAAAAGTTCCTTATTTTCCTCAAAACTAACACTCAGTTCATAGTATATAACCTCTGCTATAAGAAACATATTCTTTCTTGTAAATATCTATACTTATAGGATTTATCTATCATACATAGGTCTTATAACCTTATAAATACTTAGTCCATATTTAATAATATGCAACACATCCTACCATCCTTATTTAGGTATCATATTGATAAGCATGGTTATCTTTTATTAGTCTTCTTATAGTAGTTTGTTCAAATAGTCAATATGTGCAAGGTTTTTACCTGTAAACTTATACAAACCTTAACCAATAATAAAGAGATAACTCAAGGTTATTATAAACTTATTGAATCCTTCAAAACTAAGTATAGAAGACAACAGAGAGGCATTAGTGAAACCATCCATTATTGTATTTTCAAACACATAATATATATAGAATGTAGGGTAGCAGTCTTAATACATAAACCCTCTTAGTCTTAGTTTTGAAATAAAAAATATTCTCATGAAAATACTATCATATATCCACTAGACACAACAATTCCATCACTACTATATTCATTAAAGATTTAGTTCAGAACAAAATTTTCACAGTCATACATTGCTTTGGTAGACCTTTCATATTCAAAACATGTCTACCCCTATTTTCTTCACATTAAGCTCCTACCTCAAGCATCTAAAACTATATATCCAAAACTAGACTCTTAAAACATAACCATTAACTATTTATTGAATCAATAAACTTCTATAAATTCCAAGTCCCACGTAGGGTGTGGATTTCCCTCTCATACCTTAACTTTCAACTCATAGCTAAACTTGACTTAACACCAAATTTTATGAAAAAAAACACTTACATTATCCACTTAGGTTATTTTAAGACCTTTTATTACAAATTTTCCATTATATGCCCTTGTATACCTCAAACACATCACCAAATGCTTATTATCAATTTTGAAAATTCAAACTACACAAAAGGGCAATAAACTAGTTTTTGGACTCTAATTCAAATTTGACTCACTCACATGACTCTAAAACATATTCTTAAGAAAATCTTGGAATTTTATAAGATGTCCCTACATTAGATACTTATATATTTCTTGTGATAATACATATATGGATGTGGAACAAGTAGAAATTAGACTAAATCTATATTCTAGAATAGATACCTAATTCTAGAAATTGTGTCTCTATAACCTCTAACACTTACATCAACCTGAGATAGTTGTGTCGATGCTACTATCTAACTAGACATAGGTATTTGGTTGAAATTCCTAATTAAATAATATGTGACCACCTATATGATTCTTGGTTATATTTTTCCTTCACTTTGGTGCATTCATATCTAAGTCATAGACTATTGTTCCTTGTTAGATATCAAAACCCTAGTTCTTTATCTTCATATTGACTATGGTAAAAATGGGTTAGTGGGCACATAGTGTCAAGATAAGAAAAATAAATATATAAAAATGAGCACTACCTACATATCCAACACTCTAAAGAGGGTCTCAAAATTATGTATTTATCCCATACATGTTTGTTTGTTTGTTTGTGAATCATGCAATGTGTGATAAGGAAGTACAATAGTGACCTAGCTAGTAACTTGGAAAATATAGCCCTTAGGATACTCCTTAAATAATTTAGACCTATATATGTGTTGTACCTATGAATTATATGTAAATAAGATAAAATATGGAATTTTTTATCACTTGAGTGTTTGATAGAACATTTTTGGTAAGTTTCCTTATGAGTAAGTAATAAGTTTCTCTAGGCCCTTTTTATAATTTTTTTAGGTGAGAAATGAATTAGGGTTGATATTATATTTATACCAATAATATTGGAGAATATTTTACATTAAAACACTTAGGATAATATTTAGGATATGTTTCATTTGTAAATTAGATGACTTTATGTCACTAGACACTTGTGTTAGGGTAGGGCACTTGCATTGATGGAAGTATCTGACTAGGACTCAAGTGTTTGGGTAATTTAAAAATAGGCTAAATTCAAAAATTTGTAAATATGTAAGATAATTAGGTTTATAAAATTTTGGGCAAGATATAAGTTTTTAGTCATTAAAATAACATAGGACAAACTAATAGATAAGAATTAGACATTGAGAAATAGTGTATGCAAGCCATTTGGTAGTGGGACAAGTCTATAAGTTGAAGGTACATCCATGATATTTAGTTTCAGAGTGTACATGACTAAGGTTATATATCATTTATAATTAGTGTCTACATTCCCCCCCGCTTTATTATAGTAATTAAATTATTAGTTTAAATGAAAAGGAAAGCATACCTAGGTGTGTATAACACACGTTGTCTTTTCTTGAGTCTAACTTATGTGATTCACTAGTGACTAACCTGCAACCAAGAGTATGTTATAGTATATAATCACTATATATAATCTGAAATTTAAATCATTTAAATGATTGAAACTAAAAAAGAGAAAGGTTTAGGAGTACACCTGTGTATCGATGTAATCATCTTACCTTTCAGTAATTTGATTTGAAAGATATATCATTATGAATCACTAAAATTGAGATTAGGACAAATATATTTATATAAAGTGAATATATATAAACATATATATATATATATATATATATATATATATATATAGAGAGAGAGAGAGAGAGAGAGAGACATTCAAGGTCAAATTCCCCCAAGCTTGGAGAAAAGATGATTTACCACAAAAAATTTGAGATTATCTCAATTGTGTAACTCAATAATACTTATAACCTCATAAGTGTGATATACCAAGTTAACCACCACTATAAAAATAGTGAGGCTAGATGATTCAATGAATTCCAACCTATAAAATTTTCAATATTGAGTGATTTAATCACCTCAAACCTACCAAAAATTAAACCAACTACTAAAGTATATTGGATTAATATAATCCATAAAATTCCAACTTGGTGGGTGATGATAGTCCCTAAAATTGTTTAAAATATAAAATTGATTTGATTTTATAATATTAGGCACACATTTCATAGCATATGTACCTTAGATATGTCTTATGTTGAAACTATGTATAAAAATGGTACAAATGTATAAAATTATACCAAAACTATGTATCTAAATCATATAACTATGAAATTTGGCTAATTTGAAACTAAGTGTGGATAACATGTTTTTGAAACATGCCTCCACTGTATATGGATAAACATAAAAATTGATATAAGTGATAATTTGGAGAACATGTTTTTAGAATATGTCCCCAATGTAGTCTAGTTATATTGAATAATGAATAAGTATGGGGAACATGTTTCCAAACATGACCGCATTGATATTCCCCCATTTTGAGGTGAAGTAAGTAGTTTTGGTAGTTACCTTACCTCAAAAGGATAATATAACCATGTAGAATATGAACATATCATATATCATATAGAGGGAACATGTTTAGGTATATATATCATTAAATCATGAATAATGTGAACCATGGAAACATCTAGATGTTAACAATACAATCTCAAAAATCAGACAAGCACACACATAAGAGCACTTAAAATCAAATCAAGAAATAAAGGTCTAAAGAGACTGCAAACAAGGGGCATGTTTAAATGTCACATAATTACAGGAACATGACTTAGTCAAATTTCCAAAAATCATGAAATGACATATTCAAATGTCAAAGAGGAAAATAAAGTCATGGGGGCCACAAGCAATGGAGCATATTTAAATTCTCAAACAAGCAAGACAATAGCAAGGAAAGACACTCAAAAAGTGCATAAATGAAAGCATAAACAACCAACATCAATATATCATAATAGTTAATGGATATATGTGTTAGAAAAAATGTTAATTACATATCATATCAAGTACACTATGATAATTATAATCATGGATAAAGTCATGTATAATTACATATATAATATCAAACATGATAATGTAAAGTGACAATAAAATGATATAACCTAGATGTATCATGATCAAAGAAGTGGATGCCCTGAATATACACATGACATGAGTAGAGAGGATGCCCAAAATTTGAAAGTTTATAGATCATGTATTTGTGTATGCCTGTATCACACCTGATGCATGATACATTTGTATATACAAAATATTGATATGGCATCTACTAACATGGAACCAACAACATATTTTTAGATTTTTGACATTTTTTTGTATTTTTGGAATGTGATATGAAAATACTATCCTATGATCACATCCAATGGATGGTCATAGATATCCCCATTATGAACCTAGTGTAATAAACTAGTGATGTTGTTGAGGATCATATATAAGTGAAATATTTATCACTATAATATCTATGATGCTCTACATTTGTAAAATAAGACTTTATGGTAAAGAAGAAATAATAGTGGAAGTAGGGGTTCATGAAACCCATCATTCCGTGTTATGTGGTTTTTTTGGAATGATAGTATTAGAAACTATTGGCCAATTTTGGCCCACATACCAAGATTTTGCTTAGATAGATTAGCTAAGTAGTTTCTTGATTAAGTGAATGATAAAATGACTTGCAAAAGCATAGAAAATCTAGACCATCATCGAAATGTCATGAAAAACAATAGGTAAATCTAGTTTTACATTTCATAAATACACTTAGGAGGTTGATGAGAACTAAATTAATGCATAGAAATGATGATTTTGGTCCCATAAACATTCTATACAAAATTGGTATCTTGATGATTTTTTTATCTCAAGATACAAGTCCTCAAAGTTGAACTAGCAAAATGAGATGTGTGTGGAGACCTCAAGTTAAAGATATGAAAAATAGGCATTTGAATTCAAATTTTCTAAGGATGAATGCATGGCTAACAAGTGTCAAGATCTTGAGATCTCAGGTAGAAGATCTACAACACATGTAACGTCAAAGAGTCAAAAAGTGCTTAGAATAAGATCAATGGTTAGTATTTGATTAGATCAAAGATCCAATAGTGAGTAGCAACTTGATTATGTCAATGGGTCCTAAAGATCTAATGGAGTGCATTTGATCATGTACTTAAGATCTAATGGTGAGCATCAATTCAAAAATTTAGAGGATCTTAAGATTGAATACATAATGATAAGTGGCATGATCATAGTGACTTACCAGATCAATGGTGCATATTTGATCAAGAAAATGATGATCAATAACACACATTTAATTATGACAAGGAGATTGAACGTGTGCATGAAGTCAAGGGGTCAATAATATCATATTAAATGTGAGGTAAACACATGGTTTAAGTGTAGGAGTAGATGAAATTGATAGCAATCTTGAGGATAAATGTGTAATTACTAAGTGTCTTAATCTTGATGACCCAGATCGGGATCAATGCTCAATATCAAAATTTGAAGGTTAGAAGACTTCAATGGAGAGTGAATGCAATCCAAGATCAAACTAGGAAAAATATTTCAAAGGATTCCATTAAATCTCAATCGAGACCTTTGTTGGAGGATCTAGAGCATGTAGACTTAGATTTCTTATGTTTTCAATGTTGCATACAATAATTCCTTAGCTTCCACAATTTTTAGAGGTATAATAGGTCTATTTAGACCTAATATGGTTTATTGAAGAAGATATGTAGTATATAAGCTATTCATTAACATATTTACTATAAAAAACTAATAATTGGATTGGTTTTAAATTTATAATAAAGATCCATATTCAGGTTAGAGCAGATGCTAACATAAATGAGATATGGTGGAGTGTCTCATCCTTTGACACAATCATAGATTTGACAAATAGCTACCCAAAGTAGACATAGTCATGGCTCTTTCAGATCCATAGATATGAAGATTTTATCTTCATAAATAGTGAAAGCAAGTTGAATGTGGTGTGAAAGATCAAAGAAAGGAGATCTGGTAGTTAGAGAAGTAGTTGGAGCATTCAATGGTGTTCAGATATTAAGGATATTTATTCCTTAAAATAGATCATGACTCATCATATGTAGAACATATTCTTGTCTTTTAGTGCATTTCTCAGCCAATGAGAAGAACTTGAAGACTAATTGGAGAAAATGCAAGTTAAATTTTTGATGAAGGGATAGTTCAAATTGGATTAATTATGGTGGATCATTCATTAAAATGTGGTAACTCATTGATTATTATTGGTTAAGGTGATCCCTCCTCTCTCTTATCCCTTTCTATATATCACCCATTCTTTCCATTTATCTCTCTCTCTCTCTCTCTCTCTCTCTCTCTCTCTCTCTCTCTCTCTCTCTCTCTCTCTCTCTCTCTCTCTCTCTCTCTCTCTCTCTCTCTCTCTCACACACACACACACACACACACACACACACACACACACACACACACACACAAGGACTCTTTGATCTAGAAGAGTAGAGACTCTAATTTGATAAGGTTTGACCCTATCAAAATTTATATTAAATACCTATTGAAGCAATAAATACATTTTTTACATATCACTCCCCTATGAATTATGTGTAGTAAAGCTTGTTTATTATGGCATTTTGAAGGAAAATCTTCCATGCCCATTATCCTTCTTTCTTTCTCATTTATAGGTGTATTCAAGTTAGTTGTCATTCTAAGTTAGTTTTATTTCTATCATTGATGAAATATTTTAGTGAGTCTTAGAACTCCTCTTTTCCTTTATTCATTATTTATTGAACCTAGTTTATGAAACACTTATGTAACTAGCTATTTTTATGATATTGTGTGATCTAGCATTGCCTTATGCTTCATCAATGTTTAATTAATGATTATGTGAGTTACATTTAAATTTTTTGTATCACTTGGTTAACTTTATTGGGATCCCTTTCCCCAATTATAGCCCTTTTCTTAGTACAAACATTATTATAGGTGATCCATCAAATGGAAGTCAGCCTTCTCTATAGGTTCAACCCCATCATAAGTTACCCACAACTTTGGGTTGTTCCCATATTATGGCTTAGTTGGAAGGATACTAAATAAATATATCTAAGGGTGTAGATTAATGTCATAATAGTTTTTTTCATGCCCAATGTGACTTATCACATTGTTCACTGGTGAACAGTTTTGGTGTTCTCTTCATCCAATCCCCAAGTAAAATCAACCATAATTTGGTAAGTAAAATCAACCATATGATGATCATTATGCTTATTCTCTACCTCAACATCACACTTATCAGGGAAATACTATTTATGTGTTCCCCCCAAGTGGCCCTCAAACAACCTATCAGCCCTATCAAGGCCTTTGCCCTCCTCCCACCCCTAAATATGACCAATGTTAGCCTCCTTTGCATTTAAATTAATACTCTAATTCCCCTTATCAAGACCATGCTTATCCTATTACATTCTTATCAATATTAAAGAAAGCATTATTAGTTTATATTGAGATGATAAGGGAGATTGGTGAGGGTTTATAGTTTATTTTGTCATCCCTACCCATGTTCTACAAGAGTCAAGGAGTTATATTCACTTTTTGAATAACAAATGGTTAGTTTTTTAGGGTGAACAAAGATCATCTTGTGAGAATAAGGACATATAAATGATGAGAAGCATGATCTAGAATGCAGATAGTGTGTTGATATATTACGAAGATCAACCTTAAAGTGTTCATAAATAACCCCCTAGTCAACCTTATCAAATTCCAACCTTATCAAAAGTCAAAGAGGAAATATTGGACCAAGGTAGAATAATCATGAAAATCAATGAGGGGGTTAATCTTGGAAAACAATTCCCCATTCATGCCATGGAGGGGATAAGAATCTTCTTGCAAGATTTTTTTAATATGTGGGCACTAATTGAGGAATTTGACTATCCACAAGTTGAGAAGCAAGAATTGAAAGGGTGGGTATTATCCATTAAAAAAATGTTTGAGTAGTGGGAAAAAGAGTATGTTAAACTTGAATAAATAAGTTTGTCTTCTCCTAGCCTAATGACATTCCCACTCAAGAGCATGAAGACATTTTATTATGGATCCTCTCCAGATCCTCTCCAACACATTCAACCCTGATTATTTCATGCCCTCACTTATGGGGCCACGCTATCTTATAACCATTCAAAATGAATAAAATGTGTTTATTACCTAATCATTTCCATTACGTAAATCACTTTAAAAAGGCATAAAGAATGAGGTATTATTTTAGGTAGTTCCTCAAGATCCACTAAATAGACCCTATAAGTTTCCTAGCTAGAAGGACACTTTCTTAAGCTTTAATCATGGTGAACTTCTTCACCCTCCACCATCTCCCTCTTGGAGAAAGAACCTATTTTAAAAAATATAGAGGGGGATACTATAGTCATAAGTGAAATCGAAGAGGAAAATTTAAGTGTATATGATGAAGAAATAATAATAGGTAACCCACTTCATAGAGAGGAGCATGTTTCATCTTTCAAGTTGTAGGATCTTGATGAGAATCAAGAGGATAACCTTCATGAATCTATTACAGAGGTCAATGGTAGATCAAGTGATTTATAAGATCAATGGTAGAATTTATGCTTGGATTTATAAAGTGAAATGGAGTAGCCTAATGTTACAAACTTACCTAAAGAATATAATCCTTAAGATGAACATGGGGAAGACCTTCAATGGAATATTAAAGGTCCATTATACATATATGAAGAAGAGGATCATAACTAGGTTCATGAGGTTGGTCCACTTCAAGATGAGGTGTCAGTTAAGGATAGCTTTAATATTTTATATCAAGAAGAAATTAGATCAGAGCTTGATCAAGATAGGTGTGATAGTTTAGGCCTTAGATGGTTAAGTCAACCCTCATTTTCAATTAAATAACAAGATGAAATATTGAATGAGGTTGATTAAAGAGACATATCAAGTTCTTAGGTGATGTAATTTAATGAACATACCAGTCAAAAATTTGAAGGTTTATGGTAGTATTTCAATGCGATAACCAAAGATTTAGAAGAGATTAAGGGACATGTCCTTCTTCCATGAACCTATGAGCATGTTGCTCTAAGCATGATAAATCCTAATTTGTACAAGGACAAAGGGGAAGGATATGGTCTTTTTAAACCATTAAGTGAACCAAGTTTAGTTATTCATGAGAGCCTAAATGAAGTCTTCATGTAAGGCTTTCTTAAGAGTGATGAGAAAAATCAAACAAGTGATCCTATAGTCAAAAATGAACCAAGATTGGAATACTTGGACTAGTATGTCTACATTAGAGACATGGTTATTACATTTCATCCATTAGAGATCACATCAAAAGGATTGGCCATAAATCTTCTTAGTTCACCAATTCTAGTACCTCTAAAGCAAAGTATTTTTCATCTTGGTTTATTACAAGTGAATGATACACAAAGTTTTCCATTTGACCTAGGAGGGAGGTGCTTGTAAATTATTTTACAATATTTTATATATTATAGTATATTTCATGCTTTTATCTAAGTGCCTATGTGCACATTTTTTTAGTAGGTTAGTTTCCCTTGTTTTGTTTAGGTTAATTGCCTTTCCTATTGTGTGTTTCCTTTTTCAAAGTGCCTTTAGCACTTTGTATTTTTTTTGTATTTATTCAAGAGAGGGTTTTCAATAAAGGGACAACCTTACTCAACTCAAATCATCTTATGAATCCATGCCTAATGGATTATCCAAGATAAATGGTTTAGTTTTTGAAGCATAGTAGGTATGCTTCCTTATTGAGTCACCAAAGATGTTGTCTAATTTTGACCCAAATACCAATATTTTTCCTGGATAGATCAGCTAAGTAGTTTCCTAATTGAGTGAATGATAAAATGACTTATACAAGTATAAAAGATATAGACCATCATAATCACATCATGCAAAAATAAACAAGTCAATCTAGTTGCACATTTCATAAATACACTTGGGAGGTCAACCAAAGCCAAAATAATGAATAGACATGATGATTTTTGTCCCATAAAAATTCTTTACAAAATTGGTATCTTGATGAGTTTTTTATATCAAGATACAAGTCCTCAAGGTTGAACTAGCAAAATGAGACATGCACAGAGACATCAAATTAAAAATGTGACAAATATCTATTTGAATTCAAATGTTCAAAGGTTGAACATGTAGATAATAAGTGTCAATATCTTGGGAGATTAGGTGGAATATCTACAATAGATGTAAGGTCAAAGAGATAAAAATTATCTAGAACAAGATCAATAGTCAGCATTCGATTAGATCAAACTTCCAATAGAGAGTGGTAACTTAATGATTTCAATGGGTCTTGAATATATAATGGAACAAATTTGGTCATGAACCTAAGATATAATGGTGATAATTAAGTAAAAAAATTAGAGGATCCTAAGATTAAATGCGTCAATGATAAGTGGCATGATCATAGTGACTTACTAGAATAATGGTACACATTCGATCAAACAAAGGAGGATCAACAAAATGCATTAAATCATGACAAGGAGATAGAAAGTGCACATGAGGTCAATGGGTAAATGAGATCAAATTAAATGTGAGGTAAACATGTATCACAAGTACGAGTTTATATGAAACTACCAACGTATCTTGAGGATAAACATGTACTTACTAAGTGTTTTAATCATGAGGACCTAGATCAGGATTGATGGTTGATATCAAAATTCAATGGATAGAAGACTTAAATAGAGAAAAAATGCAAACTAATGTTGAACCAGGGCAAATATTTCAAAGGATGCCATTAAATCTTAGTCAATATCTTTATTGGAGGATCTAGTGCATGTAGACTTAGTTTTCTTGTGTTTTCAATGTGGTGTACAATAAGTCCTTGGCTTCCACAAGTTTTAGAGGTAGAATAGTTTTATTTAGAACTAATATGCTTTAGAAAATAAGATATTCAATCTATAATCTATTCATTAACATATTGACTATATGAAAACTATTAGGAGACAAAAATGGAAAAGTAAAGCTACATAAGGTATTCTTGGGATATTCATGCATTATGTATGAAATTGTCAACTATATGTATTTTTTCCTACCCTCCATGAATTGTAAAAAGATAGAAGATGAAAAGTCTCCTCTTTTTATCACTAATGTATGAGAAGAATGTGAATAGTCAGGAGTTACAAATGACTATAAGTATGTATGCTTGTATGGAGAAGAGGATGAGCATTTGTTGAGATCAATATAGAATTTTTGGTTATGGTTACCTATTATATTTCTTATGTTATTACTTGTATGAATTAATATGTTTAATATTTGGTTTAATCCTATTTAAATTAATTTGAATGCTCCACAAACCCTAAGAAAACTTTGGTTAATCTTAATTCTTATCTATCACATGATAATTCCTCTTTGACATGATTCTATTAAAATATGAATTATCTACACTATCATGCACAACATAATACATCTTAATTATCCTCATCCTTAACAAGTTATGTTAGATCAGGAACCTATATTAAAAAATATGTGGTGAGTGTGGAAACACTCCTTCCAAATTAAAATATGCTAAGATTTTTATTAGGGTAACAAGACATCGAAACATGGTTAGAATAAAAAGTATGGTACTTTGCAGAAGAATAATCTAAAATGACCAGTCTTAACACAAGTGAAATTATTTAGTATCATATCTGTGGAGAAATATATGATTTTTTTATGTGAACTACCTAAATTTATAACCAACTGGTTAAAAAATTTGGAATACTATTAATTCTATCCCAAAATTAAAGAAACAATCACTTAGAATGAAGATAAAATAGACCAATTATTGAAACTAGAAACTAATTGGATGAGAGTGATAGATTATTGGGTCACTACCACCATAGATGGATACATCACCAAATTCATAGTACAAGGATATATAACATTTGAAGCTATGATGGACCATTTTTTCTAAGGAATTAGAGGAATTTTTTTCCATGACTACCTCTCTTGTTAAAGATGTTGGTTGTGGATAAGGCCATGGTGCCTACTCTAGCCAATATAGAGTAGTCACTTTGAGAATAGGGGGATGTGTGTGCATGATGGTGAATTATGGATATATTAGTAAGTAAATATTGAACCTAAATATAGAATGGATATGTGAGGGAATAAGATTTAAAGAAAATTCTAGATTCAAAATGAGAACTATGACAATAAAATGGATGGAATCACCAAAAGAATACCCAAATAGCTATGAGTAGAGGTAAAAGTATCAGTAGATTAGATGATGAATGAGTGTAAAGATGTGATTACTAAAAGAATGAATGAAGGATAAAGAAAGAGGATAATAAATTTTAGTAGATAGAATGAGAGGATGAAGAACGAGATGAAGATGAGATGTGTGAAGAGGAAGATGAGAGTAGTTTAGGTGTAGAATAGATAAAAGATAGAAGTAGTGTGAAACTACAAGAAAGGGTATTATAAAAATAATAATAATTAAACAAATAAATAAAGAAAAATCATAGGTTAATCATAATTTCAAACAAAATATAATAAAAAGTCACTTGAAAGAATTATTCATCGAAAGAGTACGCATCTTTGTAGCCTAATCTTTTAAATTATAATAGAAATTTTTAGCCAGATGAACAAGAGGATAATAGATGCTAAAGACCATTTTTAGATAATTTTAATCATTAGGGTACATAAATTCATAAAAAATTAGTTAGGAATACTTTGTAAACCTTAGGGTTAGTGGAAATAGAAAAATAATAAGAAAGAAGCATAGGCAAGCAAAGTGCACATGATAATTCTTTTGGTGTGTAGAGTAGTACACAAGTAGGATTACATAGAATGTAAATGCCTATAATAATATTTTTAGAAAATACTCCATCCACACTATTCAATATTATGACTCATCTATGACGATTCCTAAACTTAGCCATCTATGATGGGTCCATGAATCACAAATAGTACCTACTAACTTGGAAAATGAAATGGCAAGCTAAGGGCATCACTGATGAAACTTTTCAAAAGTGCAAATTACTAAGGGCCCTAGATAGGAGACCAATATTATTCATATAGAAAAGAGACCTTAAATAGGTAAGTCTAAAATACATTCAGGATTGGCTCATCATATAATTTAATATTAATAAATACACTAGTCAAACTATCTAGGACCTAAAGGAAATAAGGAAAAAATATGGAGAATTGGTCTATGACTATGATCATAGATTATTTAATGTCATAAATAAGGTAGAAATTTCATTAATAGATAAAGATAATGTATCATGGTTTATTGAATGACTATGATCCAAGATCTAGTTTGCCACTGCACAAACTCAATATGATACAAAAGTAGATGATAGACCTATTATACTATGCATAGAATAGATTCATGAATATGGAGAAGCCCTTATTTCTAATTCTAAAATTGAAAACACACTATAGGATTTCATAAAAATAATGGAGCAATACCATAAGGTAAATAAGCTTAAATTGAACCTATGGTGTATAGAATGTTGAAAAGGATGCCATCTAAATGATTGTCTAAAAGTCAAGATAAAATTTTGTGAACTTTGTCGAGTAGTAGGACATGCCACAAGACAATGCCAACTTATGTAAAAATATGTCAAGAATCCATAAAATCTATATTATAATTTATACAAGTTACCTAACCATGATGAGAATAATTAATGGGACTTTATAGGAGATTAAAGAAGGCATCTACAAAAATATGTTCACCATCATAGTGCAATAAATATCCTCAGTGAAGCAAATAATTCTATTCTTGGAGGTCGATAAAGGTTATGTGACATAAATAGGTCCATAATGGATTATGAGTTCACCATAATAATAACCTCATGGTATAGCTAGATGAACCCCTCCACCTATTTGGACACCTTTCTCTCCTTAATACTAGTATGTAGTACCTTAGAGCTCACCTATAATACAATAAAAATAAACAAGTTATACCACACTAGATGTGCAACAAGAATTCAAAATTGGAGACAATAGTAATTAGTAATAGTAGTGGAACACTACACATCAACAAAGAGGATATCGATCTGGATATTAGGATAATAGAGGAGGAGGTCATGGTGGTTACAAAGGAGGATACCAAGGTGGTATAAGAAATAAATACCAATAGCCTCCCCTAAGATACTAATTATATGGAGAATACAATCATGTCCAATATAATTACTCAATGAGCCTACAAATATAGTTTTATTGTGCATATTGTATAATCTCTGACCAACATGACATACAATATTGATCTATTCAAGAGAAGCAGAGAAAGGATAAAGTTGTCCAAAATGTGAATATGGTAAGTGTGGAGCCTAAATAAAATACATTTTTAAATGTTGTTAAATTAAAATAGCATTTGGAACAAGGGTTTCCTCCACTTGAGATGCATTAAGATCAGGGCATCAAAAAAGTTAAACAAGATAAATATTCAGACCTGATCATAGAGAAGATCCTAATGTATGAAGCTACATAGATTTTGAAAAACATTCAATATCAAGATACTACTAATGGTGATGTTATCTTTATAAATATACAAATGTATGATCAAATCATGCATATTATGCACAAATATTGAGTTATCACTACACTTATATATCTCTTAAAACTATTAAGTACTCTACACAATGAAGATATATCACATAACATCATCAATTTACTACAAAATTTTGTGGAGTGTGCACAACATGGACAATAAAAGATATAAAAATTGGTTCGATATGTCAAGATAAAGAAGCCCTAGGATGTTGATGCATATATTGATATTACGGTTGCTAGTTATGAGATCTAGAATACTATCTTTGATTTTGGTAGCATGGTTAATATGATTCCATGGGGAAGCTATTAGATGACTGGATCTAAGCTCTAACCTAGTAACCTTAAGCCTAGTTTATTACAAAAAAATTAAGCCCATTGGTAGACTAGAAGATGCCAAGATCAAAATTGTAGACTTATCTCTATGAGGTGAGTTTGAAGTCACCAACATGAAGACTTTAACAACACACTACCATGCATTGATAAGTTAAAAGTGGGAATATGATGTTTAAATGATGATCAATATAATTCATAATTACCTTGAGGAACATCAAGGTGATAAAGTTATTATCATCACTTTTAGTAAAATGCATAAGCCTTACATAATTATAGCTAATCCAAACTCTCAATATGTTCCAAAATAAACTAGTTGGATGAAGGTGAATTTTGAGTAAAATCCAAATTTTTTGTGCATATTTGAATGTAACTTCATGTACCAACATACCCAACCTTAGGTATAATAATTTCTCACTCAAAAATTCAAGACATTAAAACAATGAAGACCCAAACTAGTAGTTATATAGCTAATGGTAAATTAGTTTATCATTGAAGAATGTGCACTATGTTTATAAAATCTCCTACTCAATTCTAAGTTGATTTCCTTTATCAAGCTAATGACCACATTAAAGACTACATAGAGCTAACACAAGAAGGCACTTTGCCATGGGAAACAACTTCATTTATCAGTGGTAACTTAGATACACACCTCCTCAATTGGGCTTAAGGTGACCATGAGATTTAACCAATGTGAATGGTCTTTGCACATGAGAAAACAACTTCCTATATACTATGTAATGAAGGACCTCAATAATTTCATTTTAAGCTTAAAATTTCATATTCTAAACATCAATAAATGGGTTATCACTTTAAATTATTCTCTAAATAGAGTTGTTATGACATGGTGAGCAATTCATTAGGACAACCAAATGGAATGGGATGATTCCCATGAGTTCATGATTAACAAATTCCAACTATCATAGTTTATCTGCACTAATTATATATTATTTCAAGGTGAGTGTCCCAAAATTATTATACATAAATGTGTTTAAGTTTTTAATGAATAACATGTAGCACTAAAGTATTGGGTTCACATATTCCATTCTACATTTACTCCACTACCACTAGCCTGATACATGCACCAAGAATGTACAAGGGAGACGAAACATTAGGCACAAGTGAAGAGTGATTTTATATAGACCTTTGTGTTTGAAGATGAAAATCCTCTGGTCCATAATGCACTACACAAAATCAGGTATTTTTCATGCCATGACAGAGAAGACTTGAGCACCACAAAAAAATCTACTGCAGAAAATAATACAACCTCTAATCTTAATTTAGAATTATAAAGGTATAATGATGTTAAGAATGAAGAATAATCTCTAACATACCCATGTCACTAGATCTAAGATGAGGTAGAAAACATTGAATATTTTTATTCTAATGGTGATTTAGATTTGAATGATTTATTCAAGCTAGAGTGACCTATTGAACCACTTAAGGACATCAATGCAACACTAAAGGAAGAAGACAAGATGTATAGGATCCAAAATCTTGAACAAGAAGTGAAAAAAAGGATACAATAATCTTTTGATGAAGAAAAAATAATAATATTTATTAACATCCTATCAAGAAGCTTGTCACTAACATTATAATAGAGGAGGTTCTAAAATTAGTAGGTATAGGTGACTATTGGATGGAAATTGAAATTTCAAAAGCTTTACAACTTCTAATGGATTACCAAAATATTTTTACCACCAAATTCTCAAATTTTCTAGGGGCCAACTCATCTCTAGGTTAGGTGTGCATTAAACTAAAAGAATGTGCATGGTTGATCAAGAAGTGGCCATATAAGCTCAATCACAAAATGAATCTAAAAATAAAGGTCAAATTGGATAAAATGCAAGATGTAGGGATTATCTATCTAGTAGAAAAATTTGATTGGGTAAGTCCCATGATAGTTCAACCCAAGAAAATAAGAGAAATATGCATTTGTGGGGACTACCACATTTTGAATGATGCCTGTGTAAATGATCCATTTATAATACCATTCATATATGAAGTTTTGGATTCTATCATAGGACATGAATTATATTCCTTCAATGATGGTTTCAGTGGATTTCATTAGATCCCAATCAAATAAGGTCAAGCCAAAATGAATTTTATAATTGAATGGGGTTCTTTTGTGTATAAGGTCATTCATTTTGGCCTTAAGAACACACTTATAGTGTTATCTTGTGTAGTGGTTATAGCATTCAAGGATTTTATGCATGATTTCCTGGAAGTTTATCTAGATAATTAGGCAGTCTTTTCTTTATTCAAAGAACACTTGTCTAAGTTATGTTTAATGTTGGAATGATGTCAAGCTCTGCAAATCACTTTAAATTTTATTAAATGTTTATTTTTCACACCTTTTGGTGTTTTACTTAGACATGTAGTATGTAGTGAAAGTATTCTAGTAGATTAGGCTAAACTTGTAGTAATATTGATTATGCCTCCACCTATTAACACCATCAAAGTGTGATCTTTTTTGGGACATACAGACTACTATCATAAGCTCATAAAAGGGTATGTAGTTATTTCATTTGCATTTTAATTTTTACTATGAAAGAATGAAAAGTTTGTTTGGACTTCAGGATACCAAACAACTTTCATTGAGGTGAAGTAGATATTAGTTATTGTACCTATACTTGTTTTTCCATACTAGAGCAAGCCTTTCCACATACATGTAGATCCTTTAGGAATCATAGCCATGGATGTACTTATTCTTATTGGATATGGTTTCATAGACATTCATATTCATTTTGATAGTAAGAAACTATCTGATGTAGAAAACTATATAACCATGAAATGGGAAGTACTAGCCATTATGTTTGCACTTCAAAAATTTCATCACTATCGACTTGCAACTATTTGAAGTCTTCATTGATCATCAAGCCCTAAAATATTTGGTTAACAATTCAATGATAGGAGGATGTATCTATTGATGGTTGATGTTATTCCAAGAGTTTCAATTCCACATAAATGTTAACCTAAGAAGAGAGAATATAGGACTAGACCATCTCAGTCAAATATCAAATGGGGAAGAGCTAAAAGAATTACAAGAAGACTCTCCTAACACCCAACATTTTTTTTTCTCTACAATTCTTAATTTTTTTTTAATCCATTACCACCTTTATCGATCAAGGAATCTTCCCTATACACTTTCAAGAGTGGGACAAAAAGAAGTTTGTGATGAGAGCACTACCATATACCATCATTAATGGGTTTCTATATCACTTGGGAAAGGATGAAGTCTTATGTAGGGTTGTTCTTAAACATGAACAACCTCAAATATTAGAATAACCTCATCAAGGAGTCACAAAAGGAAATTTTGTAGGAGAAGCCATGGTTATAAATTTATTACAAAGAGGATTATGGTGGCCAAATTTATTCTAAGATGCACACAGAGTTACACGACACTATGATGTTTGTCAACACATGGGTAAACCATTGTAGAAAGATGAGATGATTTTGAAACATATATTAGATAAGTATCCTTTCAAACAATGGGAAAATTATTTTGTCAAATTGATCAATCCACTAGGTAAGTGTAGTAAATTAAGGTACATCATTATTGTGATTAATTATCTTACTAAGTGGGTTGAAGCTACTACAACCCTTAGCTATAGTGTAAAGGACATAGTGAAGTTTTTATATGAAAATATCACCATAAGGTTTGAATGCCCTATAAAATTAGTCAATGATATAGGAAATCACTTTATAAGAAATACCATCAAGTATTTGACTAAATAATCTATGATCTCTCATCACAAAAGCACTATGTATCATCCTTAGATAAATGGATAATCTAAAGCATCGAATAAAGTACTAGGTAAGATGCTGATAAAAATATGATGTCAAGCGAGATGATTGGGAAGATCAAATTATTATAATCTTGTGTGAATATCACACACATTACAAAAGGGCTATAGGATTTACATCATTCCAATTGATGTATGGTCTAGAAGTAGTCATGTCAATGGAATATTTAGTACCTATCTTGTGCATTTCCATGGTCATACAACTGAAAAATCATGATTCTATTACTAACTGACTCCTAGAACTAAATTGGATGGATGAGTTTAGATGCAGAGTAGCCTAGATGTAGAAAGTGGACACGTAGAGTTAAAAAGTGTGGCATGAGAGAAACTTGTGCCAAAAAGAGTTTCATAAGGATTAACCAATTTTATTATATGACAGTTAATTCAAAGCATTCTCAAGAAAGATACAGATATAATGGAAAGGGACCTACATTATACATGACCTAATGTAACAAAAAACCATGGTTTCAAGAGATCTTTAGGGAACCATGTTACTAGGGTGGGTAAATGGTTATAGGATTAATCCCTACCACCAATAGTTGATTGATCTCATTTTTCAATTTGTGTTGGTGCTGAGTAGCACCATGTAGATTAGGATTTCCATGTTTTTCATGCTTTGTGTGTGTGTTTATTTTCTATTTTTTTGTTTGTATATGATCTCAACAATATTTGTGAATTAAAAATACCAAACATCATGTGTCCTAGATGTGTATTGGAGGATCCACGTGTGCCACTAGAAAAGTACAAAAGGAGAAAATAAAAAATATTAAGTTTGGGAAAGATGTTGAAACATCCCATCAACAAGATATCCATCAGATAAAGATCATCCACTAAAAGTAAATTCATGAACTGAGGGTCAATTAAAATAATCTTCAATAAATGGGTGGCTCATCTACATCGGCTTCTCATACCCCTTGTATGGGCATCAAAGAGCATAATAACATAACTCCACACATGCACCAATGAATAAATGATTTAATAGATAGATCAAATATAGATTTACCACATCTACCATTGAATTTAAGATAAGTAGATAGCTAATCATAATCCAGACATGGAAGATAGAGGTGTCAAATCTATAAAATCCAAGTTCAAATATCAAGTCAGTATTTCATCCTTGAGCATATTTTTCATGAGCTATAACTATCAAGATCTGAGTCATTTCATTTGCATAGATCATATAGATCATTCTGATTTCACCATCTTTCATAACCATGGATACTTCATAGCTAATCAGGGCTCTTAAAAATACACAAAAATAATCCATGGGCATCAACATGGCACTCCAACAAACTAAGTATAGTGATAAAGAGCCATTTGATTACCTTTTCCAAGCTGAGTAGAAGCTCATCCACCCTAATCCTATTGATAATGCATAACCACTCACCCTCATAGTTCCAAATTAGTTATAAAACATTGAAATTAAGTGCCCATTGAGATTTCCCACATTTGGTGACCTGAGAGAGATCATTGAGATTTCTCGCATTTGGTGACTTGAGAGAGATCGTTCAAGTATTTCTTGGGAGATATAATGAGGGAAAAATCCATTTGAGTCTAGATGAGACTATGTTAATCAACACATAATCTAATGCTTGAGATTTGGGTATGCCTATGTGAGGAGAATATTTTCTTCCCTACAAGATAAAAATGCCTCCCATCTTATAATAATTTTAGGATCTATATGTGTGGGCCAACTGAGAGATTCCTATTGATGAAATCCCTAACAAACTAGTGCACATTATCATTCAGTGCATCACTAGAATATATTAATAGATGACCAAGTTTTCAAATCAAATACCTAAGGGATTTATGGACATCACCCACCATATGATCCATATAAATGATCAATTCAATTAGCCTAATAACTTTATATAAGAGTTACTTGTGAACATGAAAAACTATCACACATCTCCTAGGTAGACATTTCAGTACCAGTTCCTCATATTCTTCTTTTTTTCACATAGTGGAAGTCACCAGAGGGAAAAGTGCATCTAAATATATACTATTAGTTAGCACAATAATTCCATAATCTCATTTGGATATAGGATTGTGGAGTTATAACACATGAGGGTAATTTCAATGTTTGGTGAGAGGAGTCCCTAGACCTTATCACCACACATCCTTGAGTGCCACATTTCTTATGGTACCTAGGTCAGTATGCCATAGTCACCTTGCTACCTAAATGAGTATTTATCATAATCCATGAGCTACTATACTCACCAGTCTAGCCACTCCCCTTCTTCATCATAATGGATATAGTGTAGGCTAAAGTAGCTTGATAAAAAGAGTATGTAGCCAATCATGTGACTCCTTTACAATCTATACCACCTGACACATATATCCTTACTATACAATAACCATAGATATCATATAACTTGTAGAAATAAAAGGGGAAGCACAAATCAAACACTCATTTAGTTTCACCTCCCCTAATTCAAATAACACATAGCACTATGACCTGGAAGGATGATATAGAGATGTCACAAATAGCCAACTCTTATGATCTCATTCAGATGGGCACTATTGAATAAGAAGTCTACCAGGTCATGGCGGCTAAAATGGCTAGAGATTAATATGAGAAGGAAGAATAAAAATAATTATTATTTTAGAAGGTGGTGTAAATAATGTAATTTTGTAAATAGTTTCTCCTAGAGCTTTATGTGGACCTTCCATCTTTCCCACCTTCCATCATTATTGATACAATCCAAGAAGAAGCAAAGCAACTCTAAAGTATAATGGATTTCTTTTAGCCTTTAATTTATCTAATATTCACACTTGATGTTGTCTTTTCACCCCTACTAGAGATCCCACCTAAATAATCTATGTGAAATCTTAGAAGACATCAATATGCAAGAGTCTCCCCTACTTTGGAGGAGTACATGTTTGGCTAACCAAATGTTACATAAGAAGTGCAATTTACACATAAACATTCTACACCATCACCCTAATGTGGACTGGTCATAATTAGTAAGAGGAAGATGTAGGTTCAAAGTTTAGAGGTATGACCAGATGATTCACCAATATCACCATAGAATCAAAATGTTGAGGAACTTACACTAGAGTAGATAACCACAAAGGAATAGTAGGTTGCTAGGGAAGAAACCACTCACATAGTCAAACAAAGGATCAATAAGGAGGAAAAGAAGAGAGAAATAATAAGTGTAATAACTACATGTAATGCAATAAGACAAAGAAGTTGAGGATACACAAAAGGATAATGAGGTATATTTGGACATCCAGAAGGCCAAATATGCCTAATAACTAGCTACCATATCAAATCAAGTCTAGGAGGAGAGAGAAAAGAAGGAAAAAGAAGCAAAATAATAAGGGAGGAAATAAGATGCATCACTCCAAGCATAAAAAATAATATAGGAAGCTATTAAAAATAAGAATGAAGAGGAGGATAAAGCCCTACAATAATAACAAGCATAATCACAATCCCAAACACATGCCCAAGTTATGAAAGAACAAGAGAAGAAGAGAGAAGAAGAAGAAGAAGAAGAAAGGAAGAAGGAAGAAAAAGAATAAAGATGAATAATAAAAGAGAAGGAAGAAAGAGAAAGAGCAAGTAAAAGAAAAGAAAAAAATAAAAGAGGAAGAGAAGAGAAGAGAAAGAAAAAACAAGATGATAAAAAGGAGGAAGAAGACAAAAAGAAGAAATATGAGGAAGAGGAGGAAACCAAACAAAAAATGGCTGAAGATGTTGTGAAAAAAATAAGCTAGTATAAAATGCCACAAGACAACAACAAACACCACCCATAATGCATGCATAATCTCAACTACCACTAGGAAGTGTTTGGCTCTAGCATGTTCCCTTAGTAACTTCTCGACACACTACCTTCTCTCTCCCACTAGCCACCATGACACATTTAGATCTTCCAACATCAGCTATCACTTTTGCCACTTTTCTAATCAAGCAAGAGGCCTCTTTGGATGTGTCTTGATTTCCTTTCAATAAACAATTAGAGGGTGTCATAATTTTTTAGGATTCCATCACACAAAAGGTCACCTCCCTAAAGAAAGAACATTATTAGACAAAGGCAGAGAATGTGGAGCTTAGGGGTTATCTTCATGAAGTGGAAAAGATGGTTGAATACACTTTCCCAAACTTGTCCTCTTAATTTATCAAGGACCAAGTGATGTCTAACCACATCAGGGTCAAGACCTTGGTCTAAGATCTCACAAAATATTGGTTCATAACTCAACAACTTCACATAGTTAGCACTCTAGGCTATAATTTAGATACTAATACCATAAATTTGATTACACTACTAAAGGAGTATCAAATAATGATTTACATTACATCCCTCCAATCTCACTAGGTTGCATGTAGTCTTCCAGATTATAAGTAATATCTTGACAATTTTCTTGCTACTTCTTGTGTAAAATTTAACATAACTACATTATCCATGATAACCATGCATAGTCAGACTGCATTGGTAGATGAAATTGACCTTGATCTATAAGAAACATTCAATGCTAGGTATAACATACATGATCAACTCCTCATCTGACAATAAGACTTATGGAATAATGCATTTTTAGGTCTTTAGGTAGAATTCCATGTACAAAAGTTAGATAAATTGAACACCAAAATTCAAATAAAGGTCTATAATACAAAGGTTGATATGAGTACCACTAAGGATTTAGACCTGAAAGAATTATTAAATTTAATGCATTAATGTACATACTAATTTATATGGTCTAGGAAGTGATGTTTGACTGACACGCATTCAAAATTGATCTATCTCTATTCTATAGTGAGGTGGCCCTAATTTTAAACATTCTTATTTGCAAGCCACCATATGAGCTCTAACAAGAAATATCATAGCATAAAGATACTAATTTTGGGGCTAAGGATCCTGATAGTTAGTCTTCTTCCTTAGCAATGCCACCCCCTTCTAGTTAAGTCCTGTGTAATGCACAAAAAATTGAAAAATTTTGAACACAATTTTTTTTGTATTAGTTGATTAATAAGACAAACAGGGCTAGGATGGTTGAAAACCTATAAAGTATAACCACCTAGTTACATTATCCTATTAAAAACTTGAAAGGGTTTTAGGTTGGTACTCTAATTAGTTTAAAACCAAAAAGGGTGGTTAATTAGTGTGCAAGAGGTGAAAACCAAAAATGGTGCCTTCAGAGATTACTGTGACTCTTACTAGTATACCCAATTTTTTATCTTTTATCTTAGTGCATAGTTAGATGAACCTACAATGTTGTCTTAGGATGAGATAACAATTTATGTTTGGGAATGTGTTGGGAAAAGAAAATGAATAAGTAAAGATATGAAAAATGTTCTTGGGATATTCATATGAAATTGTCAGCTATATGTATTTTGTCCTATCCTCCATAACTTGTAAAAAGATAGAAGATGAACAATCCCTTCTTTTTTGTGCCAATGTATGAGAAGAATTTGAATAGTTAGGAACTAAAAATGACTATAATATATATGCTTATGTAAAGAAGAGGATGAACCTTTGTTGAGATCAATATAGACTTTCTAGTTATGGCTACTTGTATTTCTTATGTTATTCCTTGCATGCATTAATATGTTTAATGTTTGGTTTAATCCTATTTAAAGTAATCTAAATGCACTAAAAAATCTAAGAAAACTCTAGTTAATCTTAATTCTTATCTATTACATAATAATTCATCTTTGACATGCTTCTATTAAATATTAATTCTCTACACTATCATACGTAGTATAAGACAACTTAGTTATCCTTGTCTTTAGCATGTTTTGTTGTATTAGGAACCTCTACTAATAAAAATGAATAATTGGATTGGTTTCCAATCTATAGTAAATATCCATATTTAGGTTGGAGTAGATACAAACATAAATTAGATATGGTGGTGTGTCTCATCCTTTGACATAATCATAGATCTAACAAATAATTTCCAAAAGTAGACATAGTCATGACTCTATTAGATCCATAGATATGAATATTTTATCTTCACAGATAGTAAAAGCAAGTGGAAGATGGCATGAAATATCAAATTAAAGTGATCTATTGATTAGATAAGTATTTGAAACATTCAATGTTGTTCAAATCTTAAGGATATTTCTTCCTTAAAATAAATCATGACTCATCATCTACAAAATAAATTACTATCTTCTAGTGCATTTCTTAGCCAACGAGAATAACTTGAAGACTAATTGGAGCAAATTCATGTTAACTTGTTGTTAAAGGGTATCTCATTGATTATTTTTGGTTAATGTTCTCCCTCTTCTCCCTTCTCCCTTTCTCTATATCACCTATTATTTCCATTTATAAGCTCTCTCTCTCTCTCTCTCTCTCTCTCTCTCTCTCTCTCTCTCTCTCTCTCTCTCTCTCTCTCTCTCTCTCTCTCTCTCTCTCTCTCTCTCTCTCTCTATGATTCTAGACTCTCACAAGGACTCTTTGATCTGGAAGAGTATAGACTCTCATTTGATAAGGTTAGACTCTATCAAAAAATTTATGAAATATCTTTTAAAGCAATAAATACTTTCTTACCTATCTCTCACCTCTAAATTCTGTGTAGCAAAGCTTGTGCATGATGGCATTGTGAAGGATAATATTTCATGCCCATTTTCCTTTATTACTCATTTATATATGTCTTCTAGTTAGTTATAGGTCTAATTTATTGTTCTTTCTATCATTGATGCAAGCTCTTAGTGAGTATTAGAACTCCTCTTTGCCTTCATTCATTGTTTCCTAAACCTAGTGTATGAAACACTTATGCAACTAGTTAGTTTTGTGAGACTATGTGAGATAGAATTATCTTATGCTTACTTAGTGTTTAATTCATTCTTATGTGAGTTCTCATTTAAATTTGGTGTATTGCCTATTTAACTTTCTTAGGATCCCTTTCCCTCTTTTTAACCCTTTTCTCAGTAAAAACATTAGTGTAGGCGATCCATCAAGAGGAAGTCAGCCTTCTCCAGAGGTCTAACCACACCATAGGTGATCCAAAGCTTATGGTTTTTCCCATAGTGTATCTCAATTGGAGAGAGCCTGATAACCCTCTTCAAAGGTGAAAATTGAATCTACAATAGGAACTTGTTTAGGTGTTTTATATATTTGAATATGGTGTGTAGTAGATGGGGATTCTATGAAACCCACTATGGACCTCTGATGTAGTGGTATCTCAAAAAGTAGCTACTTGGTAAAGGGGATTCTCTATTTCTTACACTTTTTTTAGAGGATTAACCATATGAGTTTTAATAATTATTTGCCTAGGTAAAAATTGTATTTCTCAATAGGATGTTCATATCAAATTTTAGAAACTATAATTACCTTATTAACATGAATGTATTTAACACACCCATGCACTATAGAAGGTACTTCTCAACGTTTATGTATCCAATGTCATTATAATAACATATAAAAAGACACCCATAGAAGGTATTAATGATAATTTAGTAACAACATGGGTGTGACCCACTTGTAAATGTAAATTAATCTCTCAAATAACCTATTTAAATTATGCTCTCACAAATAACCATGGTTATAAATTATACATTTGCAACCTTAGACACTTGTGTTAACCTAAGATAGTTACATTGATACTACTATCTAACTTGGATATAGGTTTCCAATATGGAATATGTAATAAAATAGGATATGGCCACCTATATGCTTGTATGTTATGTGTCATCTTTACTTTGGTGCATTAAAATTTAGGTCATAGATTGTCAGTCTTTACTAAATAGAAAAACCCTAGTTATTGATCTTCATATTAATTGTGGTAAAAATGGTTTAGTTATCACATGGTCTCAAGCTTTCCCAAATATCCCTCTATGAATGAGTGTTTCCCACATATCCAATACTCTAAAGAGGTCTTGCGAATTATGAATTTCTCCTATACATGTTTTATTATGTGTGAATCATGCAATGTGTGATAAGTAAGTATAACAATGACCTAACTTGTAACTTGGAAAAATTAGCTCTTGGGTTACTCATTTAGTCCTTTAGACCTATAAATGTGTTGTACCTATTATTGATATAGAAATAGGAGAGAATAGGGAAGTTTTTCTCATTTGAGTGTTTAATTTAATGCTTTTGGTAAGTTTCCTTGTGAGTAGGTAAGAAGTTTCTCTAGGTTTTTTCTAGGTGAGGAATGGGGAAGAGATAACCTAGTGCATAAGGATGATGGACTATCTCTAGATTAGGCCAATTATATATGAAACTTACATAAAACATACACTAAATTTATTATACTAATATGATAAAGATATAAAGTACAACTATGCTAGATATTTAAATACAAAGGAAAACAAGATAATTAGCTAGTTTTGATGCTAATATAGATCTAGATCTAGAACATGTAGAAAGTGGACTGGATCTAGATTCTGGAATGGTCACCTGATTCTATAAATTATACATTTGTAACCTTAGACACTTGTGTTAACCTAAGATAGTTACATCGATGCTACTATCTAACCTGAATATAGGTGTCCAATATGGAATACCTAATAAAATAGGATGTGACCACCTATATGCTTATATATTATGTGTCATCTTTATTTTGGTGCATTAAAATTTGGGTCATAGACTGTCAGTCTTTACTAAATAGAAAAAACCTAGTTATTTATCTTCATATTAATTGTGGCAAAAATGGTTTAGTTAGCACATGGTCTCGAGCTTTCCCAAATATCCCTCTATCAATGAGTGTTTCCTACATATCCAATACTCTAAATTGGGCTTGAGAATTATGTATTTCTCCTATACATGTTTTCTTGTGTGTGAATCATGTGATGTGTGATAAGTAAGTATAACAATGACCTAACTTGTAACTTGGAAAAATTAGCTCTTGGGTTACTCATTTAGTACTTTAGACCTATAGATGTGTTGTCCCTATTATTTATATAGAAATAGGAGATAATAGGGAAGTTTTTATCTTAAGTGTTTAATATAATGCTTTTGGTAAGTTTTCTTATGATTAGGTAAGAAGTTTCTCTAGGTTGTTTTTGGGTGAGGAATGAATGAGGTTTGATTTTATATTTATATTAATCCCCTTATAGAATATCATGCATTAAAGAACTTAGGTTGACCTATAGGATACATTTAATTTTTAAATTATATGAATTTAGGGAACTATACATTTGTGTTAGGGTAGGACACTTACGTTGAAACAAGAATTTGAATGGGATGCAAGTGTTTAGGTATTTGGAAAATAGGTGCAAGTTTAGAAATTATATAGATGGAAGATAAGTAGGTTTATAACATTTTTGGCAAGATGGAAGGCTTGATTCATCATAATAACATAGGTTGGACTAAGAGATAATAAATTAATCATTTAGAGATAGTGTATGAGATCCTTTTGGTAGTGGGAAAGGTCTAAAAGCTGAAGGTACATCCATGATATGTATTTTCTAGGTGTACAAGACTGAGGTGCTATATAATTTAGAAACAATGTATATAATATGATACCCATCAAGAAAATTTATCTAATTATAATGATACACTCCCAAATATTAAACAATGGTCAAAATTAGATGTGTCAAAACTTTAAAAAGTTTAAAAGATATTTAAACTAAAGACTTTAAATCTACTTGAAATTATTGCACATGTACATTTTTTATTTCAACATGATGTATTTAATACTTTCAATACTTGAATTGAAAGAGGTAGGACTTTTAATTAAAATAATACCACAAATAATATCAGTAGGATAATTTGATTTTGGCATGTTTTACATGGTTAAGAATGGCTCAAAGTTATGATAGGGCTTCTACACATTTTTGGCATTTTTCACATAATGGTACTAAGTTTGGGGCATATGCCATGTAGGTGTACTCTATCAGGGAAATAAAAAACTATAAATTATAATATATAAATTTTATTATACATATTTAGAGGAATATGAAATATATACACACATACATAATACAAGGTTCAAAAATTCAAAGAAAAATCAAAATCATAGTCATGATAAAATATAGGTTTTAAAAAATTCTAGGTAATTTTCAAATCATAAACATGATAAATATTGGTACAATGGTATAAATTATGGGGAATATGACATGCATGTGCACTCACTTCACAAATTCATACATACTTTACTATATATGGATGAGCATATAAAAAATAATTACTTGCATATAAATTACATGTTTCACATATAACATAGGCAAGCATATAGAAACATGGAATTATATATCATTTGGAATAGATTCAAGGGGAATGATGTTAATTCATTCACATACATACAATTTTCAAAATTAAAAGGAATGATGCTTGTTTTTTCATATATATTCATTTTTAATTCTAAATGCATGATATTGGTTCATGCACATATACACTACATATAGTTATACAAATTCAATGGAAAATAACTTATTTCATTTCAAATATATTGACACTAAAATCATTATGGGATTATAAATACTTATCATTCTTTTTTTTATCACACACATATACTCTAGATTGATCTACAATGGTGTGAATAACTATGTTAAGGGTAATGTGCATTCAAGTATAGTGACATTCAACAAACATGGCATTATTTCTAGTAAACCCATTGTATGGTTCCATTAATTTTTATTAGTGATGTATGTTAAGTTTAGTGACACTCAATGGCCTTGGCATCACATATATTAAACCCATCATGGTTACATATTATTTTGGGATTTATACATTAAGTACTACCCATTCATGACAATCAATCTAGAAATTTAAAGGGGTGAAGATAGAGCATGGGGAAAATGTATACACCCATATTTGGTACAATCCCATATTTAGTAATTTTTAAGGTAACTTTGAACATATGAGGGCATGTATAGCTATATCCATAGTTATATATATTCGGGCCTAAAGAAAATATCTATATAGAGAAACAAGAAACATGATGGCTTATATAATATATCTAGTTTGGGGAGGATGTCTCAATATAATAACACCCATCCCTATATCTATATATAGGAACCCAACAAAATGTGACCTCTATATATGGGGATGCGAAAAAAATAACTCTATATAGAAATCCATCTATCCATATTTTTCTTATATATGTGAGCATATATCTCTATGGGTATATATATATATATATATATATATATATATATATATATATATATATATATATATATATATTGGATCCATATGTAGCTAATAATACCACATTATGTAATGACATACTTGGTAGTGTAGTGATGTGTTCCATAATCCCCCTCCTCTCTTGTTAGAGTGTAGGTCATTAGTGACATTCTCCCATATAGAGAAGAGATATAAGGCAACATTCCTTGAAGAATCATCCTCACTTCATTTGAATAATGATTAACAATAAATGGGGTATTTATTATTGCTTTTGTTTAAGTTTTCCCATTTTATTTCATATGTTTGTGAGGTCACATATTCACTTGTTGTTCATCTTTTTAATTTCTTAATGGGGACCCCCAATGTTTATTTTTTAGATCTTTTTAATACTTTCTGGACAAGTCTTATGTTTTCATACTGGTTTGGGTGCTCAAATATATTCATGAAATGTAGACTTATCTAGGGGAAATTAGCAGAGTTATTTTGGGTCATATTTTGTTTGAATCATTATTTTTATTTTTTGGTTCTTGTTAGGGTGACTTTGTCATGATAATTTTGGTAACCTAAATTTGGTTATGAACACTTGATCATGCCTATTTTACCCATTTTCATCCTTAATTAACTTGTGCACTAGATTATTGCCTATTTTTATATTTTACCCTACCTTAATCCTAAGAGAGGACCTAATTTATCTTAAAACCATCATCTTTCACAAAATTAATTTTAGATAGGAATGTTGAAGAGGGACAATAATGTTTAACATACATGTCTATACCTAGAGTTTTTGTCTCTTTACCACCAATTGTTATATTTTGTAATTAAACCCTCCCTAAGTTCATACTCTATTTTTTAGGATTCCTTTCATGTGTTCATACCATTATAATTTATATAAAGGCACATCAAAATCACTTATTACACAACTAATAAATTTAAATTCAAAGATTATTGACCACAAGTACACATTGACTAAAAGTTACCTATTCTTCCCAACTTAGGTTCTAGGCACTTCAAGTAGTCCTCAACCAAGTTTTAAATCAATTTTGTGTTTTACTAATATTACATGATCAATTATTCAAACCAATTTTAGATGCATTCATATAGTCAAAGGAGCACTTCACATAACACTTAAGTGGGAGAACTATATTGGAGTTGATATCCCTCTTTGGAGTATTGAATATGTAGGAAATATTATATCATTATGGGGATGATTGGTTCCATATTAAATAAATGGAACTCTCTAACCCATTCTCATAGTCCAATCAATCATTATATTCCATACTAGTGTTTTTTCCTACAAAAAATGATGCATAGATCTCACATGCATCTCTGAAGATATAATCAATGCACACAAGATTATTTTCCATTGTCGCATATAATTTTTCCTTGAATTCATATCTCATGAAAAAATAAGAAATTTATATACATGTAAAATAGTGATAAATGATCTTTTCTTATCTAATGTTCATGTCCTTGTGCAAGTTAAAATCTAGCTTCTAGGAATATTCTGGGTTCAATCATGTTTTATTTTTTCTACATTATTTTAGTCAGCATAATTAGTTCTAATGACTTAAAAATCTAAGTTCATTATTCAATTAAATATTTAGTCTTGTTTGTCATTATTTTGTTTCATCTAGTTCAGTCATTTACCTTTACTTTGCAATACCCTATATTATTCCATTCTATTTATTTAGACTAGGGTTATTTTAAATATTAATTTCAATTCATCATAAACATTTGGTGAACCTATTTATTATTCAAACATTATCTAACTCTAGGTATTACTAAGGATTCCAACCTTCTAGGTTTCCAATTTTTTTATCATAAGGTTTCAAAAAATACTTTTTGGTTTTCTATTTTTATCATTTACAAATAATTTTATGTCTATAGTTGACGAGTATTTGTTATTTAAATTTTTTAAACCATTTTTATGAATAAGGATTAACATGAAAGAGTATCATAATCAAGTAAGGTAAATACTACTGTAAAATTAAGTCCAATTAATTAATTTAGATTTTAATAATATTTTGATAAAAATATTGAATCTAAGCATATGCCAAATATAGAAAGAAAAACATTCAATATTATGATAATATAAATACAATTTAAAAAGTGTAATTAGCATATAAACTAATTTTTAGATATGTTTAGGTAATGAAAATGTATAAATAGATTGTATAAAGATTCTAACCCAATCGTTAAATTCTAAAAATTAGATTTCTATAAGCATGAACACTTGTGTTTCCCTATGTACACTTGTGTTGACACTACTATCCATATTTAAATGCATCTATCCTATATGAAATATTGACTATTAATTGAAATTTATACTTGGGTCTTTACAATTTTTGTGTCACCTTTTAGATTGTGTTCAAATCATGTACATAGTTTCTTGATGTCAGACTATATATCAGAACCTAAATTCTCCTCTTAGTTCTTGTCACCTTGACAAAAATAGGTTAGCGGGCTCATGAAGTCAAGATAGCCTCAAGGACCCTTATATTAATGATCACTATTTGCATATCCAATTATCTGAAGAGGGCCTTATACATATGTATTTCTCCCCTAAATGTGGGCTTGTCTATGCACAAGGGTGAAATATGAAATATGCAAGGGCATACAATGATCTATCTTATAACATAAAAAATACTACTCATGGGTTTTTATTTGAATGTTTCAAACCTATAATATGAACGATCCTATGATTGATGTATAACTAGGGAATAATAGGATAGTATAGCTTAGTTGTGAAATTGATTGAATGAGATTAAATAAGTGTTTGTTTGGTATTTACTAGATGAATAATGAGTTGGATTTAAATTGTATTTAAACTACCTCTTTTGAAAATTTCCTCATGGAAAGGTTAATTAAACATGATAAAACAACCCATACATCTCAAAATATTTGAAAATTTTAGTGTTTAAAAAGCATGAAGACTTGCATTAGAGAATAAATAGTAGTGTCAATGTTACTATCCAAGTCTGAATGTAATTGCCAATGAACATATAAGAATGTTGGATATTTGTAACTAACATTGAATAATATATAAGATTTTAGGCATACTATGGGATACAAGTTATTTATATAATCATAATAATAGGGTCAAACTAAAAGATAAACATTTAGACTTAGTGATATGCCAAACATGAGCCTATCTACTGCAAGGAAGGTCAAGAACTGAAGGGTAGAGCTTTGATTAGTATTTATCAATTTTAAAATATTATTTTAACAATTAAATCCATATTTAAGAATATACATTCCCACCACCCTAGCCCTCACCCTCCTTCTCCCACTCTAATCTAGTAATTTATAAGGATGAAACAACTATTATAAAGGAAATGAATGTGTATCATGATATGTACAACTCTCCTTACTTTTCTTGAGACCTATTTGAATTTTTTGTGTGTATGACCTACAAAAAAAAACATGTTACAATTTTAATTAGTTCATATAATCTAAAAATTAATAATTTAAATTATTTTCATCCCTTAAAGAAAGCAAAGTATTATGCACTTTTGTCAATGCAACCATTTTCTCCTTAATATTTTGCTTTGGTAATGATGTTTCCTATTGAAGCAATGGAGAGAGGTTCACGACTAAATATTGGATATGTGAATAGATTAATTAAAGGGAGATCATTCCCCTAATCTGGTATAAGGGTGAGTTATATCTATTTCATCGAGAGCTCAAAATCTTAATTGCACCACTCTAGTGTATCATATTCTAGGAAAGCTCACCCGATTCAAATAGTATAACCATATCATCTCGTAATAATATAAAATAGTTCCAAGTATATTAAGGAAAATGAATCTCAAATAAGCCAACTATTATAGCATAAAAAATTTCAAATGTTACATCTTGGTAGGTTCTATGCATGAATAGTGTGTATAATATGAAAATCTATCATTGATTTGGTGCATTTTTAGTGTATATGGACCTCAAATGTGTGTCAATCTAAAGTATCTATCAAAATTTCAGCTCTAACTTATAAAATGTGTATAATATGTATCATAAATATTTAAAAATGTGTGCCAAATCTGTAAAATTATGTCCTAAGTGTACATCAGAATCATTTAAATTCTAATTCTATCAATTATATGCATGTGGAATCATGTTTCTATGACATGACCCCATTGATATTCTCTAATTTTTGAGGTGAGGGGAATGAAAAATTGATAGTCATCTTATCTCAAAAGGATAAATAATTATGTTGTATCTCTATGAATCATGTCATAAAGAAGCATTTAATATTATCATGTCAAAGTATATGTATCAGTGAAGCTCACCATATGCATACATAACAAGCCTTAAGATGCATGATGTGAAACATGACAACATGTAGGAGATAACAAGATCAAAAAACAATCAATCACACATGCAAGAATACTCAAATGTTACACAAAGAGGGGTTTAAGAAGACCACAAACAAAATGTATGTTCAAATTTTGTACACTTAATGGGAGGATATTCTCAAATGTCCAACACCAAAGAAATAAATAATATTTAGATTGATGTGGCTGATAAATAAGGAACATGTTAAAATATTTGACAATCAAAATAAATAAATAAAATTTAATTATACTCAAATAAGCCATGTTGATATACAAAGTAATGAAATATAAGAAACTATCAAAATCATGTCATACTAGCCCCTGCATACATATGTTATTAAATTGTCATGTAGATTAACATATCAAGTACATTATGTAAGATATAAACATGAGTATAGGCATGTGTAAATTTTGGTATGTAAGCTCAATATGATAATGAAAATATTCATAAAATAATAAAACCTATGTCAATTGTGATCATATATAATCAAGATTCCCCCAACGTAGTGTGTCATGTAGGAAGAGGAAAGGTCCAACATCTACATGTCCATATATAATGGATATAATGTACTCATGTATCATACTTAAGTACCTATGAAAAATATGTATATATAAATGATATGATATCTACTAACATAAAGTAAACAACATATGCAAAAGCTAGTAAACATCTTAAATGGTAAATATATATATATATATATATATATATATATATATATATATATATATATATATATATATATATATATATATTTTATTTATTTGAATGTTTTTGTGTTTTCTTGAATATTTGATTATTATTATTTTTGAATTTTTTAAAATGTTCAATCCAAAAATTACTCATACTCAAAGAGGATAAGATCACCTAATAATCATTTTTCTTGACATATGTATTTATATTGAGCTATTATTACCTCTTTGATTTTTTCTTGTATTTTTTCACTAAAAAGAGTTGGTATTGGTTTATTACCATATCCATCATGGTGGATGTGAACCTCCTTATCCTCAAAATGAAAATTAAGTTACATATTAGTAGTATCTACTTTTACATTCATATCATCCAACCAATGATGCCCAAAATAAAATGTCAAATATAGTTCATAGTCTAATACCCATATACTTTTAGGTGTTTAATCCTAAATTTATGTCTAGAATGGTTTTATCAAGGGTTAAAGGGGATAGATATATCCTAAGGTATAAGGGTGATAAACTATATCTATATTAGGACAATTAGATGCTAAACTCATAAATAACATATGTTGAATCCATTAAAGTAAGATAAGATAAAAATATTAAGTACAACTATGTTAGATATGTAAATGATAATGAAATAATGTACTTTATTGGTTTTGATTCTAACATAATTTTATATCTAGAATAAGTATAAATAAAACTAGAATAAGATTCTAGAATAGATGCCAAATTTTAGATTGGGTGCTTCTTGAGATAGAACACTAGTATTAACCTTAGATGTTTGTATCGACATTACTGTCTAAACCTAAAACAAGTGTCTTATATGAAATACTTGCTATAAAAGGGTGTGACCACCTAAATTACTATAGGTTTTTATTGACCATCACTCTGGTGCATTCATATTGGGGTCATGGACTATTGATCCTCATGAAATTGAAAAAACCTAGTTTTTCATATTCATAATGACCTTGGGGAAAATGGTTTAGTTGGCACATAATGTTGAGATGACCCCAAACACCCATATATCAATGTGCACTACCTACATAGCCAATAGTCTAAAAGGGCCCTCAAATTGATGTATTTCACCCCTATGTTTAGGCTTGTGTGTGAATCATGTTGTATATACAAAGTAAGTATAATAGTGACCTAGCTTGTAAATTAGAAAATCAAGCTCTTGTGATACTCATTTTATACTTTATACATGTGTATGTGTTATTCATATGAGTGATATGAGAATAAGAAAAAATAGGAATGCTTTTCTTTATTGAATACTTGATTTAAATGCTTTTGATAGGTTACATTAGTCTATGCTAGGTGAGGAATGAATGAGGGTTGATATTATATTTATGTCAATCCATTTGGATAAATATCTCACATTAAATTACCTAGGTTGAACATTAGGATACATTTTATTTGAAAATTAGATGAATTTAGGGCACAGGACACTTACATCATCGCATGACACCTATGTTGATGTAGGTGTCTATTTAAGATGTTAGTGTCTAGGGAGTAGGAAAGTAGGTATAGACATAAAAACTTGTGTATGTGGAAGATAAGTAGGTTTTAATCATTATGGGTAGCATAGATGGTATGGGTCATCAACATAAGACTAGTTAAACCAATAGATAGGCCAAGGGGCACAAGATAGAGTAGATGTGAGACTTCAAAAAGTAGGAAAGTTTTATAACTAAGAGGAATAACCAAGGTCTATGTTTTCCATGTGTATAATATTGAGGTGTTATATAATCCATAAAATAATGTCTTTATTCTCCCCTCACCTTAATATAGTAATGAAATTACTAGTTTAAAGGAAATCAATGTGTACTTTGTATAAAAAATATTGCCTTTGCTTAAGTCTAACTTAAGTGCTTTGCTAGTGACTGACCTACATTCAAGAGGATGTTAGATCACATAATCAGTGCATATAATCTAGAATTGAAGGTATTGAAAATATTGAAATTGAAATAACAAGGTTTAAGAGTACAATTCTATATTGATGTAACTACCTTTCCAATTGGTAGGTTACTTTCAAACATGTATCATTATAAGGATTCAAAAATGATACTAGGATATGTGTGTGTGTGTGTGTGTGTGTGTGTGTGTGTGTGTGTGTGTGTGTGTGTGTGTGTGTGTGTGTGTGTATGCATATATATATATATATATGTATATGTATATACATACATATATATATGTATATACCTACATATATATATATACATACATATATATATACATACATATATATATATATACATATATATATACATATATACATATATATATATATATATATATATAAAGTACATATATCGAAGGAAATAGAGATATATAGATAGATATTATAAATCACATACCCCCAACCTTGGAGAAAAGGTGAGTTTCCACTCAAAAGTTGAGATAAGATCAGTTGTGAAACCCAATCATACTTATAACCTAATGATCATGAGTGAATAAATTCAAATCATACTATCAATTTGGGAAGGTTGGATGATAAAATCAAGTCCAACCTAAAAAATTGTCAATATTGAATGATTTAATCACCTCAACCATACCAAAATTGAACTAACTACTATAGTATATTGGCTCAATATATTCCATAAAATTACATCCTTGTGGGTGATGATAATACCAAAGACTATTTTAAAATATAAAATTGGTTTGGATTTTACAATATTAGGTTCAAATTACATAGCATATGTACGTTAGATATATCTCATTTTGAAATTGTGTATAACAATGGTACCAATGTATATAATGTTGCCACAACTATGAATATAAATCATTTATCTATGTGCTTTGGCCAATTAAAAAACTAAGTAAGTTTGGCTAACATGCTTTTAAATCATGCCCCCATTATATAGGGAGAAATATAAAAATTGATATAAGTACCAATATGGATAACATGTTTCCAAAACATGCCCCTACTATAATTGAGAGATGTTGAATATTGAATAGGTGTGGAGAACATACTTCCAAATCATGCCTCCACTGAATCTAAAAACTCATATAAGTATCAAATATTAAATTAGTATGGATAACATGCTTCTAAAGAATCCCTCCACTAAATTTACAAACTATGCCAAATGTGGGTAACATGTCTCTATGACATGCCCCCACTAATATGATTCCCCTTTTAGTTAAGGGAAGGATAGTAACTATTAGTTACCTCACCTCAAAAGGATAAAACAAATGAATAATATATGAATGTAACCATGTAGCATAAATAAAAACATTTTGAGGTAAATGTAGCATTTAAGTGCATATAACAATGTGATCACGTGAAGGCCTAAGATGTATGATAAAGATCATGGGAATTTCTAGATAGTAATAATACAATATCAACAAGAAAATGAAGCACACACACAAAAGCACTCAAAATGAATTCAACATAAAATGGTCCTAAGAGACCACAAACAAGGGGCATGCTCAAATGTTTCATAATGAAAAGGACATGATTTAGTCAATTATAAAATAAAATCAAGGTTTACATATTCAAATGTCCATATAACAATCAATGGTATCTTCAAATTTCATAGAAAACACACATACGAATGGGGTCTATAAACAAAGGAGCATATTAAAATTATTGAATAATCAAGATAATATCAAGGAAAGACATTAAACTAAGTTCATATAGTAAATCATAAGAATCTAGCATAAACATATCATAGTAGCCCATGGATCCAATGTGTTACCAAAAAATGTCAAGTGCATAGCATGTCAAGTAATGTGTGAAAGATACAGTCATGGATAAAGGCATGCTTAAGTACATATATGATATCAAAAAATGATAATTTAAAGTAACCATAGAATGATATAACCTATAAGTATCATGATCATAAAGGTGGATGACCCCAATGTCCATATGACATGATTATAGGAAAGGCCCAACATCTGAAAGTAGGAATAAATCATGTATTTGTGTATGCCTATATTAAATTCACACATAATCATGACATACACATGTATGTAGGAGTAACTAATATGACATCCATGAAAATGGAACTAAAAAATATATTCCAAGGAGATAATAGAACATGTTTTATGCTGAAAACGTTTTTGAAATTTTTTGAGTGTTTTTTTATTTTTTGGGTATTTTTAGAATGTGAAAGGGAAAGATTATCCTATGATACCATCCAAATGGTTATATTATATATCTCCCCACTATGAACCTAGTTTAATAATTTTTTGGAATTTCAAAGGAACATGTATAGGTACAACATCTATCATTATAGTATTTGTAATACTTTTTGTATTTAAAATAAGACTTTGTGATCTTGGATAAATAATAGGAATAAACAGAGTAGGGGTTCATGGAACCAATAATTTATTTATCTATGATTTTATTGTAATATAAGTAATAAGAAAATGTGTAGGTACTACTGATATCCTAACATGGTGTGTAGTATGCGAGGATTTTATGGAATCTATTGTCTATATCTTATGTAATAATCTCTCAAAAACTTGTTGCCTAGTCAAGGGGATTGCCTATTGCTTACCCTTTTATGGTGAATTAACCATAATAGTCTTAGCGATTAATTATCTAAGTATAGGTTTTTATTATTCACTATGATGATCATATGGAATTCTAGAAACTATAATTACCCTATTGGCATAAATGTATTTAGCCCACCCATGCAATATAAAAGGTAAATAAATCATTCTATGTTCAAGTAACATAGATAACATGGTATCTAGAGTATATTTTTGTGTCATGATCTATAAAATTTGTTGTAAATCCTTTTGAGAATATTACAAATAGTTCACATGATGAATTTGTATTTTACCCTTGTAAGGTTGATTCAATGTTTTTAGCCAAGAGGGATGTTTAGAATAACAAGCATTTACATGTTCATATGCTATTTTTGGTTTTCCCTTCTTTGGCTTCAATTTTGTATCTTTTGAAAGTGGATTTAGCTTATATGTATTGGGACCTATAGATTTGAATAAGCTATTTAAAATATTATCAAGTGGATCAAATATTAATTTTTACATTTTCTCATTTGTCATATCATAAGCAGTATCATCATCATTATCATAGTAATCTCAAACATGGACATATTTATGCATAATATTGACCAATAAAAAAGCTCAAATAGTGGGGGATATTTTGGTTATAATGGATCCTTTAGTAATTATTCTTTATATTGATGTGAATTTATGTGTACCTCCATATTTAGTTCCTTATTTACATCTAGATAAAAAAGAATCATTACACTTGACTCACCTATTTCATGTGTGCATGTCCTCAAAAGGAATGTATTGTTTAGGTGGTACTATTATAAGAATGCCTTCAGTTTAGAATGTGTCATTTTGAAAAAAATTATAAGGCTCATCATCATCATCATTAAGCATGGATAATAGGGTCCCATCATGTATAAATTTAATGCATCAATTAAGTGTAGATGGGATAACTTCCATTGAATGTATCTAAGGTCTATTTAAAATTAAACTATAATGTAATGATTGAGACATTACTTGAAAAAGTAGTTGAAACTATTTTTGGTCCCAATGTCACATCTAATGTGATTTGACCAACCAGAGGGCTATGTGAATTATCAAATCCATTTATGTGCATAAACATTTTTTGAAGAAGATAGGTGCTAATAACCATGGTGGTTAAGAATTTTATGCTACAAATGTTTAGGCATGATCCATTATCAAAGATAACTCATTTGATGCCTTTATTTTACATGGTCACTTGTATGAACAAAATAAAATTTTGGTCATTAATATCTTTGGAAGGTAATTTTTTTGGATCAAAGATAATGAGCTTGACATTATTCTTGAAATAATTCATGATATCCATAAAATAAGTGGGCTCAATAATACTGAAAACTTTTATCTCATACAATGCCTCATATAGGATATCCTTATAAACATTAGATTGATTTAAGAGATAAAGGAATGAAATTTTAACATGTGAATTGCTCAATTTGTCAATAATGTCATATCCCTTAGATTTTATTATAATATTGGGTTTAAGAGGTGCCTTTTATATATTAATAGGTGGAGGAATGGGATGAGAAACCTTACCTTTTTGAGTAGTAATAGCATTGACCACATAATCCAATATAAGTCATGGGTTAATAATGGATGCACGATAGTATCCTTAATTAGAATAAGACTTAGGTACAATAAATGGTTGAAAACATACATGTCAGCGTCTATATACCAGATTTATAACATTATAAAAGGATTTTTGAAGAGATATGAAGTTTTGTTTCTACTTTAAACCCCTCTCATTATTGGCATGAATTTGATTTATATATTTAACTAGGTAACTAATGTATCAAACCATATAAACTATGACACATTAGAACCCAAAATAGGTGATATATGCATCCATGTTACACATACTATATAGAAATTAGGGATCAACAATAAAAAAAATTAGAAAACCCTAATTTTACCTAAGGTTTGATGTTCAAAGGTTTGGTTCACCAAATATTTAACCCTAAATTTGGATCTATATTAGATTGTTTAGGTTAAAGGGGTAGAGATAAACTAGGGTAAAAGGATGATAAATTATCTCTAAAATAGTCTAATTAGATGCTAAACTTAGATATAACATATGTTGAATTTATTAAACTGAGATAGGCTAAAATACTAAGTAAAACTATGCTAGACATGGAAATGACAAAGAAATAATGTATTTAGTTGGTTTTAATGATAACATAATTTTAGATATGAAAAAGGTAAAAAACAAACTAGAAGAAGATTTTGAAATAGTCATTACATTATATATTAGGTGTTTTTGGAGTTTAGAGACTAGCATCAGCCTTGGAAATTTATATTGATGCTACTATTTGAACCTAACATAGTTTTACTAGTACAAAACACCTATTGGAAAAGGGTGTGACCACCTAGATTTTTTGGGTGGTTATCTATTATGAACCCATCCCACCCATTTGTTTTACTTTATTAGTATATTAGTTGTTGTGGATGCATTTTATTTTATCCCACATTCATGAGAAGTAGTAGTTTCTTAGAATAGAATTAGTATATAAGTAAGTGTTGAGGTCAATGAAGGCATCCATGAATTTATTGTATTGAGCTTACTCAAAGGAGGTTGCCCCCTTGAAGTGGCCTATGATCAATATAATTATATAAATCTATTATTTTATGCATTTTCATTAAATAAATTTATTATTTCATGTATTTTAGTTAATTTTTTGTAAGAGGATCCTCTCATCTTGTATCAGAGTGATTTCTAGGGCCAATTTTTTCTCTCTCAAAAGTTTTTTTCTATTCCACTACATAATTCATTTAAGTATTTTTTTGTATCATAATAATTTATTTTAGATCAGGGTAAATACCTATCTACATAATTATGGGAATTCATTAGGCATAAGCCTTAAAAATCATTATGAGTACCACAGGAACCCCAAAATAGTTGGCCCATTGAGAGTACCTACAAGCAAAAAGTGTAATGGTCCCATCATAATTAGCTAGTTCCCACCTGAGAGGGAAACCAAGAGCTATCATTTAAGGGTAAATCCATGGCCAAATTTTTTTTAGAGAGTGGTACTTTCTTAGACAACATTTATTGCCAGAGATATATCCTTAAAACCTTAATTAGCCATGGAAACTTGGGGCCCATTTTTATCAATTTCAGAATATTATGAGTGGAGTATCAAAAAACTTACAATAATAGATCTTCATATATTACTAGTAGACTATTAACATACTTTCCATACTAGCTTTAGTATATTACCAGAAGAGTATAAAAAATATCCCATATGAGATCTGTGCAAATTACTAGTAGAGTATCAAAAGACATGTCATATCGATTTTAGAATATTCTCAATAGACTATCAAAAAATTAAAAAAAATCATGTAAATTTTTTTACATGTTTTTCCATATCTCTCCATCTATAGCCCCATTGATCCTAAAATTTTATCTAGACACCTAAAATTATAGTATCCATGTTTTCTTCCTTGAGGTCCCATATCTCGATTCCACTCTTAATTCCCACAAATCTCAATTTTCCCTTATTTTGGGTTTTACCATAAATTCTATTTTTGTAAGTTTGCCTCAAAAAATTTCCATAGTGTTCATCTCCCTTTCTTGATCCTTTGTCCTTATTTGATAAATTTTCTAGTCTTTCTCATTTTCACTTTTGAAATTCCCTCACCTTCATCAATCATACTCCAACTATGAAAAAAAATAGTAACAATACCTTTACCCCTTCCAATTTCACACATTAAAAAAAAATCTTGCTAAACATGCATTAACTCTAGTTTTACTACCAATTTCAAAAAAAAAATCTTATTCTGGCCATGGTAGTAACCTGAACAGGAGTAAAAAACATGGAGGATGAAATTACTACCCTCAAGACCTAATTCAAAGATCTTAAAGAAAAAACTTTCAGCCTCAATCTTCAACATACTACCTTGAACAACAAATGACATCTAGAGTCTTCTTTAGACATCAAGTTTTATTCTTATAATAATTTTTATGGGCTAAATTTTAATTTTCATCAATTCAATGGTGCAAATATGATTGGATGGATCTATCAGGTAGAATAATAATGTAGTATGCAAAATATTGTTGATGACAACAAAGTCCCACTTACATCCTTTACTTGGAACATGAAGCCCTTCAATGGTATCATTGGTATATCAATGCTCATGATGAGCCAATACTGACTATATTTTACACAATCATTTGGTAATGGTTTAGCCCTAGCAGTTTTGATGACTTCACTAGAGCACTCACTAAACTTTACCAAATAGGAACTATGAGAGAATATCAAATAAAATTTGAAAAACTAGCTAATCATATAGAGGGATTGTCTAATATATTATTTAGGAGTTGATTTGTTAGTGGACTGAAGGATGCAATTTGATCTAAGGTCAAAATATTCTATCATAACATCATGATGAAAACCCTATGGTTGGTTAAGTTGGTAGAGGAAAAGATCATAACTCAAAAATGATTCAAATCTAATTTTGATCCATTTAAAAATATAACTCCATAGCAATCTCAAATAATAACAGCCCACAAAACCACTCCTATCAAGTATTTGACTGAAGTAGAGATTGAGCACATATAGAAAAATGACTATGTTATAATTGTGATGACAAATTCACTTGAGAACATTGATGTGTCAAGCAAAAGATCTACCTACTGGATGTGAACTCTCTACCTAAAAATAAAGTTTGGGAAGATATTTAGGATACAATAAATGATCTAGAAGAAGCTTAACCAATTTTGGAACCTACTTCTTAGGAAGACCAACTAGACATCTCTCTTTATGCCTTAGCAAGAGTCACCACCCATAAACCATGCATTTCAAGGGTTAATTTAAGAATAACCCTCACACAATACTCATTTATTCTAGTATTACTCATAATTTCAATTACCCTTAGATTACCAAATAGGCTGATTATTTTGTCCATACTTATTCCAATTTTGAAGTCATGATTGCCAATGGGGGCACATTAGAATACAAAGGGAAGTGTTTCAATATGTTTATCTCTATTGGAGATTATGATTTTCACTCTGAAATGTTTACCTTACCTTTAGGTAAATGTGATTTTATTTTAGTATCCTAATGGTTACGCACACCTGGACCCATCTTATGGGATTTTACTAAACTTTAGATGCAGTTTTTAGATAATGGCAAAAAACACACATTAAAAGTCTTACACTTGGGGTCTTTTAGAATTAGAAGTTCACACTGCATAGAAAATATTCTTAAGAATAATTCACATGACATTATTTCCTAGCTCCATTCCATTCAAATGTAACCATCAATGGTCACCACTACTCCTTCTGATCTACAAACCGTAATGTATAGGTATGCATGTATCTTTATCAAACAAGTGGAATTTACACCTTCACATCCATAAGGCCACCATATTAAAATCCTTCCTAGAATCATTCCTCCCAACATCAAGCCTTATCACTACCCATTTTGATAAAATACCAAGATCAAGATGCTCATTTGAGACTTACTGAAGTAAGGCATTATTCACCCCAGTACTAGCACATATTCTTCCCCAGTTCTCCTTGTCTAGAAAAAATATGGGTCATAACACCTCTGCATTGACTTTCAAGCACTTAATGACATCACAATCAAGGATAATTTTATGATATTTTTTATTTATTAGCTTCTTGATGAGCTTCATGGCACTCATTTTTTATCCAAGTTAGATCTCCACTTTAGATATCACTAGATTCAACTTCATGAGGATGATATCCCTAAGACAAATTTTCACATGCATGATGGCCACTATGAGTTTTTGGTCATGCCATTTGGCTTCACTAATGTTCCTTTAACATTACAAGCATTGATGAATAAAATATTCTAGACCTACCTAAAAAAATTCATTATGGTATTCTTTACTGATATCCTCATCTATAGTAGAGCATGGTCTAAGCATCTCCAACATATGGAGATGACATTAAAAATTCTATTTGATCATCATATCTATGAAAAATAGTCCAAATTTAATTTTGGAAAGGATAATGTGGATTATCTCAAGCATATTGTTTCAACCCAAAGGGTTTGGGTGGATCCCAAAAAAATAGCTACCATGAAAAATTGGCCTCTTCCTCAAATACTCAAGAACCTCCATGGTTTTTTGAATTTGATTGCATATTATCATAAGTTTGTCAAGGAATACAATAGTATTGTATCTCTATTGAAAAATATGTTAAAAAATTATTATTTTATATGGACATAATTTGTTGAGTGTGTATTTGAAAAAATGAAACAAGCTATGTGTACTACACTTTTCTAGTTATACTAGATTTTGCCAAGACCTTCACTATCAATAGTGGTGTTTACAATAATGAACTTGGTGTTGTTATTCTCCAAGAATTATTCCCCCATTATATTCACCAACAAATCCCTTCTTATCAATAATTTAGTACTCTCTACTTATGAGAAGGAGATGATGACCATTTTGCGTATAGTATAAAAGTGGCAACCATACCTATTGGGGAATCATTTTTATATAAAAAATGATCAAAAAAGTCTCCAATATATCCTAGGTCAATGGGTATATTCCCCATAACAATATAAATGTGTCAATAAACTCATTGGTTATGATTATGAGATCACTTACAAGAATGGTAAAGATAATATTATGACCAATGCTCTATCTTGAACATTTATGGACCAAGCTTCCCTTTCAGCTATTTTTATGTTTATTCTTAATTGTTTGGATGTTGTATAGTAGGGTTATGTAAATAAATCCTAATTATCTTAAATCATTAAATAGTTGGCCACTAACCCCTCTACCCTACCACATTATTCTTAGGATGGTGCTTCTTTATGATATAAGGGGTGTCTAGTACTTCCCTAGAGCATAGATCTTCATCAAGTTGTATTTTATGAACTCTATGATTCTCCATCCATACAACACTTAGGTTTTCTCAAAAATTATGATTATTCATGATGCAAATTCTTTTATAAGGGTATGAAAAATGCAATTCAATAAATGGTGGTTGAATGTGATACCTATCAATATAATAAGGGTGAAATAACACTCATTCCCGAGTTGCTCAAACCCTTTCCCATCCCTAATAGGATTTGGAAAAATATTTATATGGATTTAATTTAGGGTCTCCATAAATCTAGAGATAAAATAATGATCTTGGTTATGGTTGATCACCTCTCCAAAAATAGTCATTTTTGTGCCCTTAGTGATCTTTATACCACCTCCACAGTTACATAAATTTTCTTGGCCCAAATTTTACATCTTCATGGCATTCCTTCTTCCATTATCTCAAATTATGATGCAACCTTCACCATCCATTATTGTATATAACTATTTTTATGTATTGGTAACCAATTGGAGATGAGTTCTAGGTATCATCCACAAATGAATATCTAGACTGTAATTGCCAACAAATATTTGGAAACTTTCCTTTGTTGCTTCACCTCAGAATAACAACATCACTAGGAAAAGTGGCTCCATCTCACCAAATGGTGGTACAATACCTCCTAACACACTTTAACTAAAATCACTCTATATGAATTAATCTATGGTCAAGCACCACCAGTGATCCTTCCATACACCCTAATTAGTTCACCATTTTAAGCAATTGACATGATTCTCTAAATCTATGATTAGGTCCTTAGTAACCTGTAAGATAATCTTCATATGGCACAAAATAAAATGAAATAATAGGCTGACTGACACTATTTTGAGTGCACTTTTTAAGTAGTTGATATGGTGTTTCTTCACCTACACCATACAATCAATCCTCCCTAAAACTCAAAGGGCATTATAAATTGTCTCTCAAGTTCTATGGGCCATATAAGGTTCTCATAAATATTAGGTCAGTTGTTTATAAGTTGGATCTCCCACCTATTTGTTGAGTTCAACTAGTATTTCATGTCTCTTGTGTGAATAAATTTCTTGGAATAAACACTAGAGTGAAAATTATTTTACCAAAACTTGAAAATGAAAGATCCATCCTTCTTGATCTCAAGGTAATCATGGATAGATGCACATGTACAAAGGTATTAATTCAGTGGCATGGAATGCAACCAAATAATACAACATTGGAACCACTCTTTTATATTCAACACTAATTACCACATCTAAAGCTTTGAGGAAAAACATTTTTCTAAGAGGGAGGGGATGTTAGGAACCCATACTACTTGTTATGTTTATTTTTTTAGTATATTAGTTGCTATGGATACATATACTTTGTAAGTCATCTCACGAGCATTTTATTTTATCCCACATTCATGGTAAGTAGTAGTTAATTAGATTATACTTAGTACAAAATTTAAGTGTTGAGGACAATGAAGGCCTCCATGAATTTATTGTATTGATATTTCTTAAAGGAGGTTTCAAGTGGCCTATGATCAACATAATCCCTTTAGTATTTTTGCTAATTACATAAATTTATTATTTCATGAAATTTTATTAAATAAACTTATATTTCATGAATTTTAATTGATTCATTTTATGATTATCCTCTCATCATCTTTTTCTCCACTTTAGTGCATTAAAATTAGGGTCATGGACTATCACTCCTCATGAAATTGAAAAACCCTAGTTATTCATGTTCATAGTGACCTTGGGGAAAAATGGGTTAGTGGGCACATAATGTTTAGCTGACCCAAAATACCCCTCTATCCATAATCATTGCCTACATATTCAATACTCTTAAGAGGGCCTAAAATTGATTTAATTATCCCTTATGTGTTAGATTATGTGTGAATTTTAGTAATATGTGCAAAACAAGTACAAAAGTTACCTAGCTTTAAACTTGGAAAATTGAGCTCTTAGGTTACTCATTTAGTACTTAAGACATATATATGTGTTATTTTTATGACTAATAAAAGAATAATATAAATTGGGAGATATTTGATTTATCGATAGCTTGATTGAATGATTTTGATAGGTTGCCTTGGTATATGCTAGGTGAGGAATGAAGGATGTTTGATATTGTATTTACATAAATACCTTTAGAGAAGTAGATTTTATTAAATCACTTAGACCCACTATTAGGATACATTTGATTTACAAATTAGATAAATTTAGGGCATAGACACTTGTATCATATTAATACACCAATGTCGATACAAGTATCTATTTGGGATGTTAAAGTCCAAGGAGCAAGAAAGTAGGTATAAACTTAGTACTTATAGAGGTAGAAGATAAGTAGGTTTTAATAATTATAAGAAAGATATTATGTCTAATTCATCAACATAAGACTATTCAAACCAATAGATATGATAATGGGAACAAACTATAACATATGCAAGACTTGAAAAATCATAAAAGATCTAGAACTGAGAGGAACAACCAAGGCTTGAGTTTGCCTAATATAAAAGGCTGAGGTGATATACAATCCATAAAATAGTGTCTACAATAGGGGACAATTTTGGTCCACATGAAATATGTAATTTAATGTATCCAATAAATTCTATAAAAAATAGATAGTGATGTAAATCCTATATAGCATGTCTGAAGTATTATAAATTAATAAATGTTAAAAACTATGTCCCAATTATTGATATCAACCTTTAGATGCTCATAATAGGTCATGTTGTAACATAGAATTGTACCTTTGTGATAGGGTTATTTGGGCTCTATCACTCTTAGCTACAAAATTGGATCAACTCCAAGTTGTGGGTATATTTTTATGGGTTTAAACCTCTAGAGAAGGTTGGTTCCTCTTGGTAGATCACCTAAACTACTAGTTTTGACTGGAAAAAGGGTAAAATGGATGAAAGGGATAAATGAAAGGATATAAAGGGTGATACACCAAATTGAAAGACACTTTAAATTTATTAAAACTAATACCAAGGAAGCTCAAATATAACCCTCACTCACACAATCTCTCAAACTGGTCATTTTGCATCAATATTTCTAATTTGGGATCACTAAACAAGAGATGAAGCATGGAGGAGTATAAAAACTCACACTAACCTTCATCAGTGATCAAAAGAGCATAAAATCAGACATATAAACACCTTGAAATACCTACAAAAAGTCAATAAATAAGGACAATCACTAAGGAAGAATACTCTTCCATAAAGTAATCATGCACAAGCTGACTATGACACTAGATGTAGGCAAAGATATAGGTAAAATAAATTATATTATTGCTTAAACAAGTTATTAAAAACTTTTACATGGTCTTTCCTTGTCAAATGAGAGTATATATTTATAATGGAGAAGAAAATGGATATATAGGAGAAAAGGGAAGTGAGAAGAGAATAAAGCTTTTAGAAATTAATAAATACTATTCAACCACCCTCTATGGATCTCTAACAAACAAGAAGAATAGGTAGATGAGTTTCAAAAACTTCCAAACCACTTAGACACTAATCTCACTTAGAAAATTAACCTTCCAAGGTTAAAACGGTCTTCAATCTCTCCCATTGGCCTAAAAAGGCACTAGAGGAAAAAAATTATTTGAAGAAGATGACATCATGATCCACTAACTTGAGAAAAGTCTCCAAACATATATAAACTTCTTTAAATGCTCCATCTTACTCTTCAACTCCCTAAAACTCCTCCACTTGACTTGTATTCCCATCTCCACTTGGCTTATGAGAGAAACTTGGTAATATGGTTAGTCATCCTGACACTTGATGCTTACACTAAATTTAATGATCAACCTTTTATGTTTTTCTTTTGTTTCCAACTCATATTTTCTCCTATAACCTACAAATCCCTTGGACTCCATTAGTGGAGATCTTCAAGTTCAAGCCATTTTTAACTAGTTATCCTATAACTTATTTTCAAGTCCATTTATCACCATGAGATCCAATTTTGGACATGTAGAAGGCTTATAGGCATCCATATCATTCCCATGAGGAATAAAATTAAGTTTTATACTACCTTAAAGACCTGAAACAATGGCATAAATCTCCATTAAACCTATTACCATTCACAAAATCATTAAAAAGCCTATGTTCTTTACTTCTCTATTTAAATAAACACCTTATAAACTCTTGAAAATAAGTATTAGTGATATAAAAAAAATATTAATGTCTTATTAGACCTCTTTCATTCTTTGGATCAACTTGTTCAATTCCTAACTTGGAACTTGCACCCTTTTTAAGCCATTTTGAGCTGGGTTACACCCATATGTGCCAAACTTGCTTAAAAAATAAGTCATACTTATGTTTAATGGAGTCTGCTATATGATATATGTTTTACAAGTGATTATAGGTAATTTAAAGGTCTTATGAGATTTAAAACTCAAAACTAGTTAAAATGGGCTCTTTGGTAGCTTAATCGAAATGTCTTTAGAGTTTTGTCAGAATGTCTTCAGAGCTGCTTAGCAGATCTTTGATGCTTCAATAGAAGATATTCAGAGATGACGAGAAGATATTTTAAGATTAAAAAAAACATATTTTTATTTCAATAGATCATCTTCAAAACTATTTGGTATATCTTCAAAGATTCAATTGAACATTTTTGGAGCTACCTGGTAGATCTTCAAAGCTTCAACAGAACATCTTCGTAGCTTGATAGAACATCTTCATAACTACTTATGCATATATTTAGATCTTGAATAAGGATATTATTAGCTCACTTTTTTCTATTTAAATTCATCAAAACTATTTCCAAAACTATTTATGACTTATCAAAACAATCCCATCATAGAGAAGTTTCTCACTCCAAGGTGTGAGTAGTTCAGTGAGAATTCTTGACATGCTTGTTTAATAGACCTATAACCTTCCATTTTATCTATATTAAATTAAATTATAGGAATTAAACCACTTTTAAAACTTTAAGGACACAAAAATAGACATACATATTAAATTTCAAGTCATTTTATTGAGTAGAACAAAAAAAATGCATCTTTTGTGATTGCCTCAACTTGCCTTGTCAAATTTTTGATGTGTGTAGGAAAGGTCATCTATAGATGTACATCATGCTTGAATATTATATAATTCACAACCTTGATCCCTTTTTGAGATAAATAGGACCATATTTACATCCTTATACCAAGGATAAGTTTTCAAATGGGTTCAAATCCCTCCAAGGTCTCCTCAAACTTTGTTTTAGACCCCTACTTTCTTATGTGTTGTTTTAGGTGATGAGTCTAGGTGATTATGACTGTCACCTTATAGTGAGTAACCTCATCAATAATTATTTAAAATTTTTATTTTATTTATGAATATTTAATTTTTCCTCTTCAACTCTTACAACTTAAACCTCCATTCCATAACTCTGCCAAGTACACAATCTCTCTCCAAATGATGTGAAGCATGCTTTGAGATAGCTTTTATAAATATAAAACCAATCCAATATTAGTTTTACATATAGTATCATACTTTATATTTGAGAATCTCTTATTAAATACTTTAAAAAACTTCCATATATTCATTAATATATGTCTAGGGTTTTCAAATGAATTACTATTAGTGACCCTACTTTTCATGAAAAATTCTAATTGTGTTTTCATGGCTATAGGTGATTTTGACTATGTGTATGAACCCTAAGGAGTGATTTTAATAATCCTTGAATTTTAATGGATGGGATGAGTATTAGGCTCATTAAAACCCTATTCAAATTCACCTTCATTATGTTTCACTTATAGATCACCTTGATTTGGTATTGGTTTAATCAAAAGGAGGACCTATAGGCCAGGACTTGTATGTCTCTTTTTTGACTATATAGGCCACCTTAAAATCAAACCTAAAACTTAACCCTACTAAATATAAACCATGATATTCAACATTGTTTTATGATCCATGAATCATGTATTAAACATAATACCATTTAAACTTACCTATCTCACTAAGCATAATTACAATCCAATGACTGTAGAGTTTGTACAAATTGAGATAAAGTACAACATCATGTATGAAGTGTATACCTTGGAGTAAGTTCATGATGTTTATTAGATACTTCAATTCCATATTATTTACATTTTTTTCTTGTCTCATCCACTTATCTTGATCTCTAAGAGACTCCTTAAGACTACTTTGAAGTATCCTCATGCCTTCAACTGTAGGTGAAGATGGGGAGTTAACTATGTATCTCATCATATGAATGACAATATAACATGTCATTTTTAGTTATTGATATAGAATTTTGTATTTTATCTTGATCACAACCCAAAAATACATATTTTTTTTCCTTCATAAAACTAAAAACATAGAATTTTCTTAGAGATTGGTAGCTTGACTGTGTTTTAAGGTAATTGTATGGACTGAGACCAATTTGGACCTTGAAAAGATCAAAGATGTATCTTATGAACTCTCTATTATTTAATTTAAAAGGTATCCATAACATCCATACCCTCATTAAAATATTTTATCACATTTTAAGTATTTAATCATTGTTCTATCTTTGGCTTATGACTGAGTGTGCTTGGAGACATGACTGTAGATTATCTTGCATAGGATCTTGATTCTGGATCAACCTAATAATCTTATTGATAAGACCTTGTATTAAACCTAGTGTTAATTATGGGTTATAAATTACATATCCATTGAAATACCTCCATTAAGCTCTCAAAGTTCCTTTTATATTTCACTTGTTGATCTCTTTTATCATGGTTGCAGGTGATAAATGTAGCTTGTATAGACATAGGTGGAGTTAGACCTTTAGAAGGTCAAAAAACATGACTACGATACTCTCCTTAATTCATTTCAAATTGATGAGATGGTTAAAAATTCATCATCAAATAACCATTCTTCTTAGTCTCTTCAAAACACTATCCTTATGAAGCACATTATTGAATGAATTTATCTTGGTTGTAGGTGATCATTATTAGCAGGGTTTTAATATTACATACCTACTTTCATAGCCATGATGGTATCTAAAAACATTTGACTAATTTATGATATTGTATATGTGAAATGGAAGTGTATGGAAGGTTGTGATATATTTATTTACATGGGAATGATAATGGAGATGGAGTGAAAGGCTTGAAACAACGATGAAAGGTAGTAAAAAGACTATGTTTGGGGATGAAACATGATGGAGGTGAAATTGAGCATGAATCCACAACCAAGAAAACCAATGAAGGATATGAAGGAAGTAAATACATATGCCCTAACTAACCATACCATTTTTGAATTCCTAGATAAGAATACTCTACTAGAAATTGAAAACCTAGGATTATGCTAATGACCTTAACATGTGCTAAAAACCT